>JARIHP010000037.1:0-575558 GCA_029282125.1 Mycena amicta | reverse complement strand
TCTATGTTTACTTGTCTGAGTCGTTTCTCTTCCAGCGGAGCAAGGGTTATAGGTGGCGTTGATAAGCCGCTTTACGGAGTAGGCGTGGATGGGCAACCTTTTCGCGCTTATTCGGTGCGCACATCATAGAACTAGTATGAGCCCCAATAGCTAGTTGGGAGATATCTGCAACAGTGAATAAGGTCTGCAATGGGGTTGACGACCCGCGGCGCATTCCAAGTTCACTGTCTACACATACTAGCAGAGCCCACAAGCCTGGACCTATCCAATCCGGTGCAAAACACTCAAGGGATAAACACCGAATAAGACCTGGCAGTCTCGGAATAACCGTTTGCTATTCGGACTTGTGATGAGATGGCGGGGAGACACGGACCGGCCTAATCGGACCAAGGAAACCCGAATCGGAGCCAGAGGGACAAGCCGTCGGATGCCGAAGATTACAAGACCCAAGTGACTACAAAATGATCCTGGTGACCTTATCCGGAAAACAAGTGAAGGCAATAACTTCGGAACTACTGGACGTTTTGGGACTAATCGCATATGCACGGAAAGCTACGAACGAGGGCTATCCACTGGCACCAAGGGCAGAGCCGCTAATCGAACAACTGAAGAAACATCATACCGAATAACGACAATCACAATTCGGATCAGGGATCTGCGTACGAATATGACTCGAGGGGCGATCCATCATAATATTTACTACTTGGATATGACACAGACAAGGGTATATAAGTAGGATTTTTGGTATACTGTAGACACGGAATCGCCCACCTATTGAGGCCACGATCTGGGGTTTAGCTAAGCTACAAACTGCAAAGGCTACAACTTTAAATCGGATTTGGATTGTGTGAACTGAGCAAAGTGTTTTCGGACATCAAAATATCAAAGTGTTTGACAAGAATAGTGATTAGTGATTTAAGATTTAGGAACCAGGACAGAATAAGGAAGACAGAAGAGAACAAGAACTTGGAAGAATACCGATTAAGGAACTAGGACATCGTATTTGGCCGCCCCCATCAAGGCTCGTTGATAGTACGTCTTACGTGCGCGTTACAAACTCTCGAACTACCTACCCTGCACCCCCACCAAAGGCCCTGTACCCAGGGTTCTGAACTCGCTAGTGTCTATTAGCTATTTTATTGGATTTGTGTTTATTCGGTTTCACTCCCTTACACCGATTTACGACGAGTTTGACTATTACAAGTCTTATTCAGAGTATAGAGGTTTTGGATATAGTGTTATTCGGTTTTCACAGGTTTGGTCTTGTAGTTAGTTCGCCAAGCACACACATCAGCGTGTCATTCCCAAACGACGGCGAGGTTTCCCTGCGCGTGCAGTAATCCAGCGGCCGGCTCGTTCGTGTCAGCGACGTTCGCAGCGCTCGTAGGTCGAACGGAGCTGTATCCGGGCAAACATTGCGATAGCGAGCGGTTTGAGGGCTGCGCAGACAGTGGGCTCGTAGGCCGGGGACTGTATTCATTGTGGTCGTAGGTGGAACGGGAACGTATCTGGTGCGATAGCAGGAGGGAGTGTCGACGGGGGTGGAACGGGACTGTATCCGGGCAAACATTGCGATAGCATGAACGAGTGTCGTAGATTCGCCGTATTAGAGGTCGGCGCGTCCGGGCATGTATCAATCCAGCGGTGGTGCTTATTGGGTTCCTTTGTTCGTCCGATAGCGTGTATTAATCCAGCGGTCGTGCTTATTGGGATCGCTCCATTGTCTTGAGGTGCGCAATAATCCAGCGGTGTTGGTTAACGGCTTGTGCTGTCGGTTGGCCATCTTGGTCCGGCATCCTAAGGCTTGTGTGGCGTGGCCGACTATCTATAGCCCTCACAGCGCGCTCAATGCGATACACACCAAACGGACGCACACACGACGGATGCACAATGAACGGATGCAGCCATTTTACTTCTCGACACCCACCGTTGTTTCACTGCCGCACCCTCCTCCGCTCCGCAGCTCTGCACTCTCTGCCCATCCAATTCCTGCTCGATTCCTCCATTTCAAAGCCGCCAAGACTTGTGTACATTGATCTACGAACCTATAGCTAACCTCCAGCAAAAATGTGCACGCACATTCGACAACTTCTGCCCAATCCTTCTGGGTCGTCCCATCAACGTCCACCGTCATCCAGACATCCTGGGAGCCGAAAGAAAACTCTCACTCATGGGAGATGTTGTACTGGACCCCATTGCCAGAGCGCCAGCGGAGGCCTCTCTTGTTGGAATGTACGAAATCTCACCTTCAACTAGGCAACGGCACGGGTCCGCCAAACCCGCATGGGTTGACGGGTTTGACCCGTGCGGGTACGGGTGCGGGTTCATCTTGCTTCCGCCGCCCCGCATCTCCGGCCCATTGGGAACGGCACAAGCGAGTAGAGCGCTGGAGGCCATGATGCGCGCTTCTGGATGGGCCTATTCCACCAACTTGAAGCGATATCTACCTGCGCGACAGCCTTGACGTATGTACTGGCGTATTCATTCCATATAATTTGCTTATGATTTTTGTAGCTCCCTGACCTTGCACTGTGCGATGGACTGAGCCCGTTCGATGGCGATTCAAACCTCCCGATCGACCACCTGACCACCCGCCAAGTTCGTGTCCGACGCCGCTCTTGCGCTATTTCCTTGCTGATCCTCCTTCTCTAAATCATTACTGCCGATCTTAATTAAATCTAACAGCTTTTGCTGCGCATCGGCTGCGCCGTCGACTGTTTAAGTCGACGGTCGACTTAAACTCTTACTTTTCCATTCTGGGCTCCCATTCCGCAGCCTAATGGCTGTTCAGAACGTATAATTGTGCGTGTTCGTCGCGATTTGATGCATTCCGAAAGCATTTCTGACGGAACAAACGCAGCACGACGAATTTTGGGGTCGACGTTGTGATTTGATCCCATCAATACTGCTTGCTCTTGACTTCCACCATTCCTTCCGCCCCCACCACCTCTTGTCGTCTGCCGTGGTGCTCCATCACTGCAAGTCCTCCTCACAAGCTTCCGCTGCAACTCTCTGCACCGTGCACTGTCAGCAAGCTCAAGCGAAGCTTTAGCGGGTTCATCAAGACGAGTCAAGCAACCAACGCAATCTGGCACGATGCATCGCAAGCTCTCGCAGTATGCATCTGTAAGACGGAACATCTGGGACCAACGCACACGCGGAGCATCAACGACTCGGAGCGGCGGGAGCGCTAGCCGCGGTGGACTCTCGGCGAGATTGCGCAGGGCGGTCTCAGGCTAGGTGCGTTGAGTTGTTCGAACATTGTTGCAGCTTATGCCAATGTTCGCAGGTGTTCATCTGTCTCCTTTCAGTCCCGTCGAGCTTCATACGCGGCCATTGATTCCTCCCGACAACTTGCTCACACCACAGCTGACGCGCCGGACAAATTGATGGCCATGGACCCGGGGGCAGCCTTAAGCACGGGTAGACGACAAAGGTCGGACAATAACGGCAAAGAAGCTCGCCAAATATCGGCGGAAGTGGCTTCTGGAGTTCTGCCAGACGACGGGACGCGATCCATGATGTTGTTGACAAAAACGAGGAATCTGTTCTGTGTTAAAACGGCAATTCAGCCGAAGGGAGTATACCAACCTTGCGATGCATCTGGGGTGCAATCTACCCAGCCCCGGGGTGACAGGACTAACGACGACAAAGTCGGCCGGTGCGGGGGTCCCACCACAGCACGTCTAGCTCGGTACGAGCACCCATCTTCGCGATAAATGGGAGATGAGGGTGCTCCTGGCAGTACTGCTGGGGCCAGAGCATTGGGTCGTCCTTGCCGTAGCGACAGTCCGATTGGAGAATGAGTGCATGGCGGAACTCGATGGACGGAAGGGCCGGGATATAGTCGGCGTTGGTGGTGATGAAGAAATTGTCCTGCCTGACGGTGACCAGCGCACCGACCTTCCCGTTGAATGAACCCCGAGGGAATGTAGAGTCACGGTTTTTGAGTAGGTTTATCGCCATTGGAGACGACGCAACGCGAGTTGAGACCGAAATTGAGACAGAAACCCGACAGGAAGTCAAGGTAATAATCCGACACGAAGTCAAGATCGGGATAGACGAATCGACACGGAGTCAAAATCGTGTTGGTGATTGTGCTGGGTTGTCGCAGAGTTGTCGCAGGTCGTAATAACAGTGGGTGGTGGTGGTGGACTTGGTGAGAAAATCGGAAATGGTCACCCGGGCCGAGGCCCGTGACTGATGCTCGGAAGCAATTGACACTCTCTGCCTATGAAAACAAGCCGGCGCGCGGCAAAACACAAACAGAACATATGTTATCCCAAGGAATCGTCAAATCAAGACAGGCTCATCTCGTGCCTTTTCCAATGTTCTTAAGGCTAGCCGTTTCAGTCGCACTTCCTCTTCCGATCGGGCTTCCTCTGACTTGGAATCCCCCGCATGGTTCTGTATCTTCTTTATCCTGCTCGAGTATGCAGAGGTATTGGAACGTGTGTGTCTTTCAAGTTGGTCGTTGAAGAGGCTGGTCATGTGGGCATGAGGATCTGGATTCTGCAGATAGAAGGTATGAGACCAATGGCGAAGAAGGAACACGTCGACAGACTGGGAATGGAGCGAGACGTTGGAGCCTGAGAAGTAGCGGAGGGCCCAGGTTTCGTGCGAGGGACTGCCGCCAGCTTTGGTCGTTTCCTCCGGATAGGCTGACTTTGGTATATTTGGTTAAATTATGCCGAATCGTCCTCCTGCAGCTTGTTTATCTGGGCCGCCACAGTCATAAAGCTGAGTGGCTATTGGTATTCCGAGTCTTCAACAAAATCAAGCAACACATACTTTGAGGCGTCGAGCCCAGCGAAATCACGCATCGCTTAGAGTAACCCCCTAGTCATAAAGCTGAGTGGCTATTGGTATTCCGAGTCTTCAACAAAATCAAGCAACACATACTTTGAGGCGTCGAGCCCAGCGAAATCACGCATCGCTTAGAGGTCCATGTGCACCTGCTCGCATAAATCGGCCGTCTGTGCGATTGCGCGGGATATTCGCGAGAGAGCGCTACGGGCCGGGCATTGGCAATGCGTATTCCCTGAACAGCTAGGCATACGTCGCTGGCTCAGCATATTTGCGCTCCTTCTTCTGGGTTGCGTTCGTTGTCTTGTCGTGGTTTGTGGGTGGGCGCTCGCGCGTGACGTCATGCGGGTGCGGAACGGAACGGAATCAGACAGTGGAACGTTCTAGATTCATGCTGACTACGGTACATTTAGATAAGCGTTCAGTCCCAGAAATGGTCGCCTAGTACACAAATGCATCACTTCGTTCTGTTTGTGAACCTTCGCCACAACCTGACCTTGCGACGCCCACCAACCAATGCGGACCCCATTCGGGCTTGACTTCGCGTCAGCCCGCCATTGAGGCTTGACTTCTGTCAGCTTCGGCCTGACTTCCTGTCGGCCGCCTTCGTCGGACTGAGCTGGAGCCGCACTGGACGCGGAGTTGCTGGAGCTGCTGGAGCTGCTGGAGCTGCGTACCTGTGGAGTTTTTTTTCGATGCCTGGGCGGTACACTAGCTATTCACGGTCTTTGTAGTCGGAATGGTCACTGTATGTACCACCTGTATGCACATTTACCTATTTTCTACTATTCAATATTTGTATGCTCACAAGCTGTTTACCACGACGAAGAAGACGCGAATCTGCGAGTCGGCGGCGCCCTCGCCTTACCTACTCTCGCGCCCTCGCCGCGCTCGTCGTTGCCATGTCGAACGACATCAGCGTCTGACTTTTGGCGACAATTCCCCCCGAAACACCGAATACCCTGTCGAGACAAGTCTGGCGCGCAGCACGACTCGACGCTGGGGGGGCCTCACAAACAGCCCTCAGAGTCGTCCCGACGCATCAACACCGACTCCTTGCCAAATATGGTGAGTTAAGCGATAACAGTCTATTCGTCGGGCTGAAGTGTACATATAGCTCTACAAAGTCAAGTCAATCATCCCAAGTGACTTGTTTTTCTTCTGGCGCGACGGCTGGATCTCCCCGTCAGACTCGTCCTGAGCTTTTCGCTTGAGCCGACGCGCATCATCATCGTCCGACTCGTCGATGACCTTGAAAGGATCATACCGAGATCCAGGTCCTTTGAAGACGTATGGGAGGACGCGATCGAGCCACCCAACCGCAGCCCATGCCCATTTTGGACGCCGCCGCCCGCGAGCATGCAAATACGGCACCA
This sequence comes from Mycena amicta, assembly GCA_029282125.1. Lineage (NCBI taxonomy): Eukaryota > Fungi > Basidiomycota > Agaricomycetes > Agaricales > Mycenaceae > Mycena > Mycena amicta. The sequence goes on along the minus strand of JARIHP010000037.1, from coordinate 569,376 downwards.
TAAAGTCACTCCAGTCCTGCTCCCCCTTCTGGGCGTCCATCTCTCTCCATAGTTTGACGGTACCGAGTCCACCCACGAAGGCGTCTCGGTTTTGGCTACAAGAGAGTTGGTCGCTCCGCTCCCACAAAAGGCCTTGAGAACATGGAACCTGCCTGACTGAGAGTTTTCAGCGCTGAATGCAAAAACGCACATTCGGAGAGGTTCGGAGTTCGGAGGCGAGCATCCGATGTCCGAGTGATACGGAACATGGCCGGGCCTAGACCTGCACTGCATTTCAGACGTGTCGATAATATATGGGGTATATATATCGGGTATATGACCCGCTGAATAAACTTGATGTGTGAGAGGTTGATGGTCCTGGGGATGAAGGCGTCGTTGCTGCGAGGCTTGGTGCGACGCTGGGAGCAGTCAGTTTCATTACTTCATCTATAATCGAGCACTCACGTATCACTTTGGCCTGATGTTTGGCACTAGCTTCCGGCCTGGAGCGGCCTAATAAGGCTAAATTCAACAGCTTTCGGACCACATCAAGTAATTAGGCTGTGCACGCACCCCAAGCGCCCGCTGAGCGCCGAACAAGCGCTGAACAGGAATATCTTCACGGCCATCGCACAGCCCACAGGCTGTTCAGTAATGGAGCTGGACGACGAGAGCTGGACGATACAGCTTCCTTTGATCCCCATCAACACCTTTTGCTTCCGCCCACCACAATCGAATGTCTCCTCTGCTCACCCTGCACGATATTCTATCAACCTGTTCCAATTCCAATGCATGTCAACGTCGCAACTCTTTCCAGACCCCAAATCAAGACTACTAACAGTACACATGCGCGCTCAATCTCGACGCCTCAAGCTCAAGACCCCCAGCAAACATGCAGGTTCCATTCTGTACTCAAGCCTTACAAGCAACAAGCAACACACGGGCTAGCGTCAACTCGGAAATTGGCAGCGCCGTAAGAATGCCCCACGATGCGCTGGCTCCGATCGAGGTGTGTGCTCCATCGTCGCGTAAACGACTCAGTGACACTATCAAACTGCTGCGAACAGACCCGAAATTCAATAACCCGCTGCGCACTCTCTCCCACCCGTTCTGCTCACCATGAAGTGACGCCAACACATCCATTTTCGTTCTTCTTTCTTACCACCATGACGACGAGCCTCGACGACCTCACATCCAAGTCCTTCCAAGCCCACCACTGGCATTCACAAGCCACCACTACGGCGTTCAGATCTTGCGCAAAGCTGCTTCGATTGACGATTTGGTGACGCGTCCCTCTGTAATCTCTCCACATTCAACTCGATCCTTCTCCGCTTGCGCATCAGGACTTGAAGCCCGAAGTCCGTCTGGGAAGCTTCAAGCCCCAAGTCAACACCAACATTCAACGCTCGCTCTGGCGAATCGTGGCGATCTGGAGACATCCGGATGAGTACGACGCGGGTTTAGGGGAGACGCACAAGCGCAAGTGCGAGTGCGAGCAGAGCAGAGCCTGAGAGGCAGTGGAGACCGCTCATGGTGTGTCATTCGCATCACCTTGCTCATTGCTAAAACTTCAAGCATAGCTTCAATGTTATCGCAAGGTACAGACACAACGGGACGCACAATGACCAAGAACCGACAACCGACATGCGCGATGGATGGCGCATATACACGCCTTAAACACGCACTCATGCCTCGACGGACAGACGCAGACTCGAACACGAACACGATGACGAGGAACGATGAACGATGGAGAAGACGAGACGGTGTACCGATGCAGACAAGAGGATCCGCCGCTGGGAGCCGAGCAGTGGTCGGTGGTTCGGATGGGCATTCTGCGCACCAGTCTCAAGGTACGTCTTCCATCTCCGATATTATCATTTGTCCACTCGGACAATGCCCTGACATTTGCGCTACCAGCAGTGCTTCATGTTCCGAACAACGACGCGACAACCGGAGTCCATCCAGTACGTCGTTATATACTCTCTTCCTCTCATTTCCGCTCACTAGCCGCCCTCAAAGAAGTCCACCAGTCCCTCTTCAAAGCTCTTCCACCGCAGACTCCCTTCCTGTCACGGACGCTAACAACACCAATGCCTCCCACTCGACCGCGCAGGAAGGTCAGCGTCTACCTGCCGACACAGTGCCGCCGCTCACATTCATTCACAAGTCCTCCGAGTGTGGCGGCCGGTATGTATTCTCTGCGCAGGTTCACGCAAGTGTTTTCCGACATCTACGCCCAGGAAAGAACTCGAGTGAGCTTTCGATAGAGTATAGCACTTGAACGACGCAGAATGGTTCGGCGTCTTCATCATCGTCTTCAAGCAAGGGTTGAACGAGCTTTGCTTGGATAGTGTGGATCTGAGACAGTTCTGTTTTCGGATTTTGCAGGTGATATGCTGGATTGCATTTTGCGTGGTCATACTCAACCCAGTCGTGATCGAACGCGGCACCCATCATCTCCTTGCGTTTAGCGATCTTGGCGTCGATCCGGAGGACCTTTCGACAGTGGTAGTGAACTCAGTATCATACTCCGGGCGGGAGGCGGATTGGCGGTGGTGGTGGTGGTGGCGGGGGCAATTGCAGTCCATGGCGAGCTGAGGCAACATTGTCTGGTGGCGAGTTTTAAACGCTAATGACAATTAGCACTCAGACAAAAGAGATAAAAGGAGGGCAACTCACCGGACGAACCCACGCGCTTGAGATAGCCCCGCCAAGCCAGACGATGAACGATTTGCGTAGCACGGCCGACGTAGACGTCTGGCAGTACTTGCAGTACTTGCAGTACAGTCACCGCTGCTGACGGTAAACGTCTGGCAGCAAGCGACGACCTGGAACGGGCGGGAGAACGGTGACGACGGACGAAAGAGAAATCGGTTAAGTCCAAATGATGGCATGTGGACGACACGGATGCAGATCGGCCAAAACTTGCTCTTGACCACTGGCAGATGTTTACGTCGCCAGCCCCGGCCAACTAGTCCTGGCAGACGTTTACGTTGCCAGCCTGCGTCTGATCTCCGAGCTCGACAACATCCATCTTTCGGAGGTATGGCTATTCGTTGTGCTAACGTCGGTTGCTGGATAGATCGCGCACGCTTTCCCTGAAGTCGATGACTTCGACTCTCGCTGGCCCATCGACACGGTCGTGATAAACTTGTGCAAAACTTCGAGAGTAACCGAGAACAAGGCTAGCGAGAAGGCTGTAGTTCAGACTCTGGACAATGCGACTAATCTGCGCGCGTGGCTTCGGAAACAATGAAAGCCCTATCGAGAGTTTCCCTTGTTTTCAGACCGACTCGTGTCGGTCGAGTATCAACGACCCATCTGCGACGTTGGCATTGCTTTCAACAACCTACAGGCGCCGTAGCGCGCTCAGTCGAAGACGTTGTGCCACAGTGTTGTTGCAGATGAAGAAAGCAAAGCAAGGTTTTAGGCGCCGCGCACCCGGCAACCTTTTATACTGTCGAGATCTGCCTCAATATGGCCCATTCTATATAGATCTCGACATACAAGGTACTTTTGTCCAGTTTGGACCGCTGTATACATAGCTTACATCATCATCAGCTACTCCGTAGCTTACGTCACTACGCTTTCCGCGGGCTTTTGCGCCTGCAGGCCATAGCGGAGACTCCTCGCAGTCTGGATAACGGCAGCGTAGACAAGGACGACAAGGCTGCCGCTCCCAACAGCGTACTCATCCCATTTGACGCCTCGGACTTCACTAGCAGAAAGTACACTTGCATCGACTGCACATTCTACTGTATTATCGACATGGCTCGAATCTCTAGATCTAAATGCAATCGGGCGCGCCAATCCGAGTCTGAGCCTCATGTCTGATTGTAATCTAATTTCTCCCACACTCACTCTTCGATGTCTCTCAATTTTGCCACAAACCACTCGACACCCGTGCGCATGTCCTGCACAAACCACACAGAAATTTTCCACTTTGCATCCTTACTCCGTCGGCAGCAAGCAAGCCTTAAGTGATGTTGTCGCGCAGGAAGCTGTCTATCAAAATGCTTCTTTGGCAGATCGCTCCCATGGACTCCACTGCTTCCGAACGGGCCGGTGGGGGGTATAACGAGTGAGCCATTTGCACGTCTCCGTCGCCCTCACTCCTTTCCCTCCAACTTCCTCTTCCCTGCGGACAAGGCTCAATCCTGTGTCGATACCCAAGGCCCCCACTGCAAGTCATTCACATCGTATCAAGCTCCCGCTCTGTCCTCTCACACCGTTCCCGATGCTCCTCTCGCTTCAACTCCACGCAAGCGACGCAAACCCTATTGCAAGCTCAAACGAGCGCCCACGTCAAGCCCACCTTCGAGTCAAGACCTTCAAGCTCCAAGTCTTTTGCAAGCTCACTGTCTTCTTCAACTTTGCTGGCTCCTTCGGCCGACCTAGCTTTCACAACACCCGTCGGCCAGCGCGCGCGCAGACAGGGACGGGCGAGGCGGGAGGGTGGAAGACTTGAGATGTGGAGTGCACTCCCGAGGTGCCCAGCGCTAATAGGTGAGTCCATTGCTCCGTGTATTGCCAACTCATGCAACCATATGGTTGCAGCGTACTACATTCCTGTATTCATTTCCATTCGAACTTCGGCCAAGTCAAATATGACCTTTCCACTTCTTCACCGGACACGACGAACAAATCTGAAGAAGCTGCTGACAAGTGCGGCGAACCGAGAGAACGACTGCAACAAACCCAGCGGATGAGTGCAATTAGCCAACGAATGCCGCGCCGCGAACTCACCGAGAAGGCTCTAGGTGCGTGCTCCTCCGACGCGACGATGGCAAGCAGTCCCAACACTCTCAGCCTCCCCATTGTATGGACACCGATATGAACAATCGAGAAGATGACGGCGGACGGACAAGACGACCGAGAGTGATGCAGAGATGACGAGGGCACTGAGCCTCTAGGTGCGTGTAACATCTTCACATAATGTTAAACGCTACTGGCAAGGTCCGCAGGGTTACCCACCTAAGCGACGAATAGCGATGACCCGAGAAACACAGACAAGCACGATTCGACCTTGCCACCCATTGCGCTCACCCATCGATTTTGGGTGACGGATAGTTCGGCGGTATTTTATCTCAATCTTCTACTCCGACTCCAAATTTGTATATTCCCTAATAGGGCTTATTAGCAACCCGCATATTTTTCACTTTTGAGCTCTCTGATTGGCTGCCCCGCAATCTTCAGCCAATCAGAGTCGTAGAAATTTGGATTTCGGCGACTGCTAATAATCCCTAATAATAAGTTCTATTTCGTGCTCACTGCTCAAACATTTGGTACTCAAATCTTGGGGCGGAGCGGAGCGCAGCCCTCCCTTGTATGTCTTTACCGACGGCTGCTATCTGCGGCAACACATGCAGACCGCCCACCAGTTCGGAGGATTATCCTTCCCTGCTCCGGCTCCCATTCAGCTTGCATGTGTCGACTGCACCGCTGTCTTCGGGGACTGAGCGAACATCTGGAGAAGTCAGGAGAAGGTGCCCTGGAGGATCGCCTCCCTCCTTCGACGATGAACCCATGGAATGCGAGGAGCCTGGATGTGGCATATGGTTCTTGGAGAGTGAATTGGAGGATCAGTTGCGTTGACTAGGGCCTGGATGTGGCATATGGTTCTTGGAGAGTGAATTGGAGGATCAGTTGCGTTGACTAATCTATTCACTGTTTGATTTCTGGCCAACCTTCACTCACAGCGACCTGCACGTCCACGGCATATCGCCCGTTGACTAATCTATTCACTGTTTGATTTCTGGCCAACCTTCACTCACAGCGACCTGCACGTCCACGGCATATCGCCCAACACCTGCGCGAACTCCGGCCAGAACTCGAACACTCGGCGATAATTTCGAGGACCTGAACCCTGCTCCCTCGTTTTCGCGTGGCCCTTTCGCGAAAGATTCGCGTGGCCTTGCCGGCTACGACTCCAATGACTCCGATTACAACTCCGACAACTCCGATTGATGGTAAGGCTTCATGTTTATCTTCAACGTTGCGTCTCCTACCGATATCCATCAGGAGTTGAAGGAGCTGAAGCGAACCGGAGTGGGTTCACTCCATCCACGGTGGAGGTGCCTGGATGTGGCATTTGGTTCTTGGAGGGTGCCTTAGATGATCAGTTGAGTCAACCTGTCTATTTGCCATTGAATTTCTCGCTAACGTTCATTTAACAGCCCCAAAATGCACGTGAACCGCCTTTCTGCGTCCGAGTCCGAAGAGAGCGACAAATGAGGCTTTATACTCTGTATATTATCAACAAGTGAGCTGTTGCATGTCTTAGCTGTCGGGAGGCTCCTGAAAACAGTGTAGTGGCTTTCTTGGCCAGCTCCTGCCGCTGTCGGGAGCCTCCCGAAAGCAGTCTCGGTGCGGTGGCTCTCCTGGATGATGTTCCGCCCTGCTATCGGGAAGCTCCCGAGAACAGTGTCCCTGTGGTTGCTGTGCTGTCGGGAGGCTCCCGACCCCAGGCTGGCTCTGGAATATTCCCTGTCTTTACATGCTTCTTCTGTGTGCCTGTCTGTCGGGAGGCTCCTGTCCCTACTGGCCACTGTGTTCAGGCTGGTGCTGGGATGTTCCCAGCATCCAGCTGTCAGGAGGCTCCCGACCCGGCCCCGGCTCTCTGTCGCAAGGCTTCTATCCACCAGTTGGGAGGCTGTAGCTGTTTGTCGGGAGGCTCCCGACCCCAGCTTTCTGTCTGACGATTACTACTGTATTGCCTGCATCTGCCTGTCGGGAGGCTCCCGACCACACGCTGGTGCTGTGATGATACCCACTAACCAGCCATAGGCTGGCACTGAAATACTGCTCCTGCATTGAGCTGTCGGGAGGCTCCCGACCGGAGGCTGGTACCAACCCAAGTAGTGGCGGGAGGCTCCTGATGTCTGACGATTACTACTGTGTTGCCAGCATCTGCCTGTCGGGAGGCTCCCGACCACACGCTGGTGCTGTGATGTTACCCACTAACCAACTATAGGCTGGCACTGAAATACTGCTCCTGCATCGAGCTGTCGGGAGGCTCCCGACCAGAGGCTGGTACCAACCCAAGTAGTGGCGGGAGGCTCCTGATGTCTGACGATTACTACTGTGTTGCCAGCATCTGCCTGTCGGGAGGCTCCCGACCACACGCTGGTGCTGTGATGTTACCCACTAACCAACTATAGGCTGGCACTGAAATACTGCTCCTGCATCGAGCTGTCGGGAGGCTCCCGACCGGAGGCTGGTACCAACCCAAGTAGTGGCGGGAGGCTCCTGACCCCAGCTTTCGGTCTGACGATTACTACTGTGTTGCCTGTCGGGAGGCTCCCGACCACACGCTGGTGCTGTGATGTTACCCACTAACCAGCCATAGGCTGGCACTGAAATACTGCTCCTGCATTGAGCTGTCGGGAGGCTCCCGACCGGAGGCTGGTACCAACCCAAGTAGTGGCGGGAGGCTCCTGATGTCTGACGATTACTACTGTGTTGCCAGCATCTGCCTGTCGGGAGGCTCCCGACCACACGCTGGTGCTGTGATGTTGCCCACTAACCAGCCATACACTGGCACTGAAATACTGCTCCTGCATCGAGCTGTCGGGAGGCTCCCGACCGGAGGCTGGTCCACAGGCTGACTGGTGATCCTGCATCCAAGTCCTCCAGTCGGGAGGCTCCCAACCCTAGGCCATTCTCTCATGTTCCTGTTAACCGACTGGAGACTAGCAGTCGGGAGGCTCCCGACCACAGACCAGGCTGTGAGGTTGCCCAGTGACTGACCAGTGACCACCCGCTGCATCTCCTATCGGGAGGCTCCCAACACCCGGGCTAGCAATGCATCACCTGTTGGCTGCTGCTGGGAAGGCTCTGCCGCCTGTCGGGAGCCTTCCGACCACCAGAGGTTGACGTAGTGCTCCACCTGTGGTCGGGAGCCTCCCGACACCCGGGCTAGCAATGCATCACCTGTTGGCTGCTGCTGGGAAGGCTCTGCCGCCTGTCGGGAGCCTTCCGACCACAGGCTGGGGCACCAGAGATTGACATAGTGCTCCACCTGTGGTCGGGAGCCTCCCGACCGCAGGCCTGTCCCAGAATGGTGGTGCTGGATCAATGGGCAGCAACATGACCTGTCTGGAGGCTTGCTTGTCCTGTCAGCAACAGGTCTTGATCAACCCTCCCCTGTTCCGTGTGCGGCATCCCTGGCCCCTAGGGTTAGGGTCTCCCCTTCAGCCCTTTGAACCTGTTTCTGGTCCCCTAATAACCCCTAACCCTGTCTGAGCCTTGGTTTGGCCTGCGGAGCGCTGGTTTGGCCTGCGTCTGGGTCCTGGTCACATGGTTTGGGGTCTGACATGACGCAGCAGGCCAAACCGAGCTCTGGTTTGGCCTGCTGAGCGTCCGGTTTGGCCTGTTTGAGCGTTGGTTTGGCCTGCTGAGCCCCTGGTTTGGCCTGCAGAGCGCCGGTTTGGCCTGCGTCGGCGTCCTGGACAGCTGGCTTGGGGTCTGACATGATGTCGCAGGCCAAACCGGGCCTCGGTTTGGGCTACTGGCCGCCGGTTTGGCCTGCTGGCAGTCGTTTCAGGGTGCAAAACGCCCGTTCGGGCTGCTGTGACGGCAGTTTGGCCTGTATCATCACGGGACCACCGGATTCCTGATCGCATCAAAAAACGCTGCCAGACGGTCCCCTTACCTAAGCAAACCGACGAGGTCGCTGACAGGCCCTTCCCTCGTCTGCAGCGCCGTCCCATCAGATGGGATCACGACGGGTCCGGCACCATCGCGATCTCCTCGACGGCGCCGTCCCGACGGCGCCCCACCCGAGGCGGTGCGCGCGCTCCTCGCCTCCCGCGTCCGCTGCGCCATCAGAAACGATGGCATCACGTCGCGACCGGCGCCATCGCGACGGCGCCGACGCTCCCTCCGCGACGGTCCCCGAACCGGCGCGAACCGCCGACGTCGGACGCGCGCCTCTCCCTGCGCCGGCTGCCCCATCAGAAGTGATGGGATCAGCACGGGACCGGCGCCATCGCGATCCCCTCGACGACGCGGTCCCGACGGTAGCCCAGACGACCCCGTGCAGGCCAAACCCGCGGAGATACGGATGCGCAGCCACGGTTTAGCATGCCAAACCACGGATGAGATAGATAGATTTCCAACCCCACGGTCGTTCTGATGCCTCCTGAAAGTCGCCCGAGGCCACGGCGTCGCCGGGGGAGGCCAGGGGGCTGGAAAGTGATGGGGCTGATGGGGTTGGACCCTAAACGGAGGGTAAGATGGATAGAACCCACTCCTCCGCTAAGCGTAGGATTGGGTACCCCCGGTTTTGATGGGATTGGACCCAATCCGAGCGGTAAGATAGATAGCGCGGCGACGAAAAAGAAAAAGGCCAAGAGAATGTACCTTACATGGTAAGCTGCGTTGCAGGTGAGCGCTACTCTGAACTCGCTTTTACAGACGAAGCCACCCTAGCCTAGGACCTTGTGTGTTGTTCTTTTGGCTCCGTCGGCGGGATGACAGTGGCGAACTCGAAGGCATGTGAGATTTCGCCGAGTCGAATGCCAGGGAGGTACAAGAAAAATCGGTACGGCGCGACGACGTGTTGATATCATAGGGGCCCCCTTCCTGCCCAAGGTCTAATCCGCGGCCGCGTCGGAGGCCATAGACGCATCACGTGCTCCGGGAAATTTCCCGGGGTGGGCCATTGACGACGTGTGCGTGTCCGCGTGCCCTGAGTGCGCGCGCGTCCGTGTGCCCCGCGCGCGTGTCCGTGTGCCCCGCGCGCGTGTCCGTGTGCCCCGCGCGCGTGTCCGTGTGCCCCGCGCGCGTGTCCGTGTGCCCCGCGCGCGCGTCCGTGTGCCCTGCCCACAGCTCCTGCGCGTCCGTGTGCGGCGTGCGCCTCTGCGGCCCTGCGCGTCCGGCATCAGACGGCCCGAGTTCTTTTTGATGGGACGATCGACCCGGACTCGTCCGGATGGATTTGGGCTATTTGCCAGTTGCCGTAGGTGCCTGCATTCCACGTGGAGCGCGTCAAGCCTGAGTATGCAACGCGGTTCAAGTTCTGCAGGTTTAGGTCGATATGCGCGAGTGTGGTGTCGATTTCGTCACCAGGGGCAGCCTGAGGGGACGCACAGTTTCAGCGTACGCGGGGCACGCATCCGAGTCGTAGCGTGAGTGGGAAATTATCCAATCTAGGAAATGTTGATTCTGCCGGTGAGTACACTGGCACGCCATTGGGGCTAGCAATGTGTGTGCTTTTTTATTCCTCAGCGGCTGGTGCATGACGATGGGGTCATCCGTCCGGACGCGTCCGGGTGGATTTTGGGGGTACGCCTATGCGGACGGCGTGCAGGAAAGTATTCCATTTGTCAAGGACAATTTTGGTGGGTTGTGGGAGGAGTTTTAGTCGTCCAGACAGATTTATCTGAGTTCAAATTGTAGGATGACAAGGTCTGCTCAGACTGTATGTATGCCAGTGGCCACTGGCAGGATCAAGCTTAGTAGTAGGCAGTCGGCACTCAGACTTCAGTACTGGTAGGTTAACGTCGATGTCATTTTTTATGGTCCTTGAAAGACTCAGACTTGAAGTTTCGGCCAGCTGGGGCGCCACTGGATCACGTGCTCCGGGTAATTACCCGGGGTCGACGATTGATAACGACTTCCCTCCCTCTGTGGCGGCTGCTCGGGTTGGTGGGCGCCATTGGATCACGTGCTCCGGGTAATTACCCGGGGTGACTGGTGGTCCGCCGGCGTGTGGTCGGGCCGGGTCTGGGCCGTTGTTGGTGTCAAGGGTCACGTGCTCCGGGAAATTACCCGGAGTCGGTGATGACTTCACTCCGAGTCCCTCTGTCCAAGGTGGCCGTTGGTTGGCGGAACATGGGTTGCCAGAAACTTTTTGGCGCATGTGCTAGCACTGACTCTGGTAATTTCCGACGCTTGAGTTGTGTGGGGCTGTAGGGCCATAATGGCCATTAACGAGCAGCTACTGTAGTATTTTAAACAATTCGGCAGTCACATGTCACAGCACCCTCAAAACGCCGAAATATTTTCGGCGGTCACAGAAATTTGCTCAAAATGGGCTCAATTTATGTCAAATTTTCGCTTGCCGGCCCTGCCGGGGGCCTGATGGCGGATCAAATTGCCATTTATGGACACAAATCGGTTGATGTGATCAAAACGCCGAATTGCCAAGTTCGGCGCAGATGTCACAGCAAAAATGGGCGCCGAATTGTTTAAAATACTACAGTATTTTCTGGGCGGAATAAGATAGACCATTCGCACACGCGTCCTCTCTCCAGTCTTCGGCACGGTCCCACCCGTGCTCCTTCATCGTCACGGACGTCACCCCCACTATGACGTCTGAGTCCAGCACGACATCCTCTCTATCGACCCGCTCTCATGCGCTCGACATCTCCGTCCGTCCTATCTCCGCACCGATCTACAGCGGTGGTGTAGCTATTCTAGAGATGGGCAGGTTCGGTTCAAATAATTGGTTCGAACCCGAACCTGACCGAACTGAACCCAGGTTCGCGGTTCAGGTTCGGGTTGTAGCGGTTTTTGAACCGAACCTTGGGTTCTTGAGGTCCAAAATCCAGGTTCGAACTGAAAAAATGGGTCCAAACCTATGAGGTTATTTATCATTGTTTAATCTGAATCTGAATGCTGAAACCAAACTGTTCGAAACTGAATCCATGTCATGGTGCCATAACCGAATGATCAAACCCAAATCCGTTTGACCGAAACCGAGATTTTTAGCTTCTGCCCAGCTGTGTCCGCAACAGGAAACCGGCCATCTGATACACAGCAAGCGGTGACGATAGCATCAACTGCCAGCTGAGGATGCCGCATGGCCGCCATATTTCTATCATCCGCCCGAATGGCTAAATATGGCTAGATCTTGGCCAAGATCAACAAACTGCGATTCTGGGTACAATTTTACCTATTTTTCATCAATTTGCCTACTCAAGACTGGCCTCACCTTGTCGCTGTTAAGGTTTGATTATCAATGAGCGCGAGCGACCTGGGAGCGTGGAGGAATATCAAGATGATGTTCCTAGGAGGTTTATGGTGGAAAACATACTTGTACAACGCTTCGTTCTGCCCTCAACGGACAACTTGCCGGTGGCAAGAGACATATGTTGGTTTCTGTACCTTTACTGATGCTCTATACTCACTCTATTCCGGTAGTATACTCATTATCACAAAGCTGCCATCCGTGCATCTCTCTAGCCCGCTGCCTTACCAGTCGTGTTGCTGCAACACCTAGCATTCCTCGGCGGATTATTTTGCAACCGAGCTGCGATGTGTTGGTAAGTTCTCGCGCATGATCGTGAGCTAACTTGACTATTTCGGTGGCTTAGAGGGAGGATGATGATAATCGCGGCAGGAACAGGGACATTGGACGCTGCTCGGCATATCAACTTGATGCATAGGTCTGCATAATCTCGTCAGCTGGCTGCTAAACCTTCACAATATGACTCTTGCCTTGAATTTCACTCAATCTGCGCCGACTTCTCGTTGTTTTTTGCTTTACTCAGAATGGTTGGGTCAATCTTGTCCTCTGTGCGGAGGGTGATGAAGTTGTGCAGCGAGTGGATGGGATGCCAAGCGGAGTCACGGGATGGCATTGAGAGGCTTTGAGCAGTGGGGGGACAGGTCTGTTGCACACAGGGTTGATAATTAGGTATGTCGTTTATAGCCGGTGCGGCGACTCGGAGTGCCAGCGTAGACCACTTGTCAGAGATAGTAGAAGAGCACAACCAGCCGGCGCAACCAGCCGCAGGACTGCAAACTTGTGGGTATATATTGTGTCCATAAAGATTTGTCAGCTGGAGATACTAAAAACTTCGAGGCATGAATATTACCTTCTGCAAAAAAGGTCCAGTGGCCCCCCAGAACACTCTAATAATGCGATGGTCAGCATCTCCGTTAAACTGACAATGTGCTGCCATGATTTTGGGCAGCCACACAGCTGTGTTGATAGTTGAGGTGGCCGCCGCGCAGGGCGGTGGCAGACTTGCAGCGCTGACACGTTGGGTTGTACCTAACATTCACAAAGTCTGACGGAGTAGAGGCTGTAGAGCGAGATGATGTTAATCCCAAAGATCTGCCAGTGGCGCCATAATTTGTGTGCCATATGCGCAAGCAAAGTAGGACTGTGCTAGTGTCAGGTCTTCTTCATAGAGCATATGCTAGTGGTCATTAATGATATTGTGTGAGGTGGTTGCGTGGTTTCATTACATGTAGACAGGGCGTGGAGTCAAGGCAGAACCAGATGCCATAGGTGAGGAGCACGGGGACCAGGGCCCAAGCAATCTTGCAGCCTTGCTGTCTGTGCATTTCAAAGTTCTCTTTGACGATGGAGAATGATGGTCGGAGGAGCGAAGACAAGCTGCAGAGTACTGGTACCGTACTTCCAAGCGAGGCAAATAGCATGTAAGGGGTCGTGTACCGGACCGTCATGAAGAGTGAAGAGCAGAGCAAGATATGTCTTCCTCAGCCGGCTCCAGCGGCTTTCATCGCCAGGCGAGACGTTCGACACACAAAGACAGCGACATGACAGAGAGATAGTGTGTGTGTGCCAGTGGAGCTTGATAACTTGTGGCCATTGAACCAAGCAAGTAGAAATTTGAGAGATTGATTAAACGGTGGTGGTGGCAAGAAGCAAGAAGTTTTGATGGCATCATTGGTTTTTCGCAGCCTCAAACAATTTATTATTATTCAGGCTAAAACCGGGAAGTCTTGCCATTGATGATGAGGATGATTGCCGGCGGGCGGCCGATTGGCTGGACGGCCTGTGAGGCTGTGGCAGTCGTGGACTTCAGCAAAGTGCCGTTTGGTTTGAGCATCTTACAGGTCGGATTTCGGCTGCATCATTCAGTCTTGATGTGCAACCTGAATTTCAGTTTCAGTGTTGACATTGGGCAAAATGAGTGGGTTTCAACCTTGAGTATCGGCAAACAGGTCAGATTCGGGTAAGTCTTATTAAACAATGAAGAATGACTTTATACAAACCGCCTGAACCAACCAAACTGAACTGAAACTTGAGGTTCAGGTTCAGAAATCTTGGATTTTGAACCGAACCTGGGGTTCGAGGTTCGTGCAAAAAGGGTGAAAAACCGAACTGAACCGGACTTGCCCATCCATCAGGAAAACCGGAATCGCATAATCCTTGATAATCGTTGATAATTGTCGCTAATTAGCACCAAGTGTAGGAATTTGAGAATGTAGGATTAGCTACCCCCCCCTTCTAATGATGATGAACTAGGAAGCTTTAGTGAGCTTTATCCAAGCCTTATCGTGGATTATCACAGACTATCCATGCAGTTTAGGTACTTAAGATTCCAGGCATATCAAAAGGAGAGGAACAGAATGCATTCAAACAAGCTACGTAGACATGAGGACTATCGACGCAATGCAACTTGACACATAAACGACCCGGAAAATGCTGCAGTTTCAGTCAGAAGAGAGAGAGAGAGCTAATCAATAGACGTACCAACACGGGTTAAAGGATGGAGAGCCATGGCTGGAGGTGAGGCGCGGAGAGCCGTTGTCGGGGCAGCGGTCTGCCGAGAACTCATCAGATGAGGCCGAGAAGAGGAGGGATGGCACGCACTCGAACGACGGACGCGACGTCTGGTGGCCGCAGGGGACAGTGGGGACGGGGAAAGGAACGGGAACCATGCCTAGCACATTATCAGCCATGAGCAAGGAAGTGGACATAAGCGAGAACGTACCAGCGAGGCGGAAACTGACACCGGCATACGATGACTCAAAACAAATACCGGGAGTGACGAGAATGACGCAGGTGGCAGGAGGAGTGAGAGCTTGAGGTTGTGGACAAGGGTTCTTGGAGGAGCGTTGACCCAACCTTGAGAGCGTCGACAGAGGCTTGGGCGGCTTGGGGCATCGAGGGAGGCTTGAATATGGGGGGCTTGAGGCGTCGACTTGAACATGGGAAGTTGTATGCCTTGAGAACGGCTTGGAGGGCTTGACGACGGCCACAAGGCTTGCGGCGACTGATGAGGCTCGGGGAGGGGGGAGCGGACATGGGAGAGCAGAAGAGAAATTTTCAGGCCCGTCACACGCCTGGTGACTCGATTGACTGATGCGCGGAACCGGAACCGAATGACACATGGTTGATGACAGACCTGTGATGCGGGACTTGAGAGTTTTTGCAACGAGTTTCGCAGCAGTCGACTGGCAAATTGAGTCGACTCGGCTGTCCATTGAGATTCTCCTTGACTTCCCTGGTCGCATGCAGCCTATAGTAAACTAGTATGGACTGTTGCTGGGATCTTACCATTGTGGCATCTAATTCACCGATAATTCACGCGGATTATCAGCATTGTCGACGATTAGCGAGGATTAGCCCGAGTTTGGGATTTTGACTAATTAGCGACAGATTATGAAATCTCGGTTTTCCTGATGGTGTCGTTGAGAACTCGGGTATATGTGGTGCGTGCAAATGCCTTCCTTGGCTTGCCAATCGGTCTGGCTCATATATGAATCCATTAGAGACGACACAAGGCGTTTACCAGGCCTCGGGCTATGGCGATATCGCTGCGGACAAGAGTATCTTGTGTGTAGTCCAAACTTTTCGCGTTTGAAGGAGACATCTAACAAGGAAGTTCAGCTTCTGGTACTTTGCGTCTCGTTACAAACCCGCGACCGCTCCGCTTACGCTGTGGTTCAATGGCGGTGTGCGTAGTTGTTTCCCTTGCGTTCTATCCTTCACGAGGCTGATGAATCGTACATCGTACGCAGCCCGGAAGCTCCAGCATGTACGGCCTGTTCCAAGAAAACGGACCCTGCCGCATTACCAACGACAGCTCGGCCGTCACTCTGAACCCGTGGTCATGGAACAGCGACAGCAATGTCCTGTACATCGATCAGCCCGTCGGTGTCGGGTTCTCGCACGGAACCATGAGCGTCAATACCTCGATCGCCGCCGCCGCGGACGTATGGAAGTTTATGCAGATATTCTTGAAAGACAGACGGTTCGCAAATCTTGTGCCGAACAAGTTGGCGATTTGGACAGAGTCCTATGGAGGGCACTACGGACCGACGTTCGCTGCGTATTTCTTGCAGCAGAATGCCGCGATTTCTGCGGGAATTATTACCGGGATACACTTGAACCTCCAGGTGCTCGGAATCGGGAACGGCATGACGGTGTGGATGGCGTCTGCTGCCTTTCAAAAGCTCATTTTCCTGCCAGGACCCGTTATCTCAATACCCCGGATTGATCACATATGCCGCTTCAAACCCATACCACACCCTCGTACCGACGAGTACCATCATCAGCGCGAGCGCAGAGTGGGCGGCACAAACCAGTGGGTGTAGGCAACGCGTAAGTAATCTTTCCCTTCATTGACTATGTATCTGGCTAACACTTTTTAATCATGATAGATCGTAAACTGCAACTCTCCGCCCTCGGCAGACTCGGTATGCTCTGCCGCTCAGAACGTCTGCAACGGAGCACTTCTTGGTCCACTGGCGGGTTCTTGGAATGTATGCATACTCCTCCTTGGTCGCGTTTGTCCTCAATTTCAATTACAGCCCGACTACGTTATTTCGCCGTCCGGCGCGACCCCAGTCTACCCGCCGCCTTTGTCGCCGTATTTAAACACCATCTACCAGCAGGCTGGGGCAGAGACCGTGTGGCTCGCTACCAACTTTCAAGTGTACGATAACTTTGCTGCGACTGGTACGCCCTCTACTTATCCCACCCCCCCTTCGGCATTTCAAGTTATTTATTTCAATAACTTGCCAGGCGACTGGATGCGCACTTCTATCCATTATCTGGAAACTGTATTAGACGCAGGAATCAGAGTGACCATTTACGATGGGGATGCGGTACGCGCTGCGGTCCACTGCGCAACATGCCCTCATCTCCTTCCAGGACTTCCTTTGTAATTACATCGGAGTCGAAGCCATGGTAAGGCTCTCCATCCATCGACGTGTTTCCTGGGCTCATCATCAATGTCCAGCTTGACGCCCTCAACACCCAGACCAATATTGCAGACTTCTTCCACACTACTGCGTGGAGCCTCTACGTCGTAGACGGGCACACCGTGGGGCAGTACAAGACTGCTGGTACACTGCAAGTTTATTTCGCTTGTGCTGGACGGTGAACCCAACTACTCTACAGATCGTATATACGGTTTTTCGGGGCGGGGCACGAGGTGCCGGCGTACAGCGTAGGTTCAGTTCGCAATACTGCGAGCTGCCCACTAACATTGAAACGTAGTTCGGCGCAGTTGCAACGGGCCAGGCAGCATGGCAGATGTTCTGGCAGACGACGGTGTTCGGTGTCAGTGTGTATCCTACGTGAGTAAGGTCAACTTTGAATACTTGCCTGAATCGCTTAACGTGCTTGAAGGTTTCCGTACCAGGGACCTTGATCCAGTGATGTTCATAAGGGCTAAGGCCTTAAGCCTTAACATTAATATGCAGGCCTTAAGTTAGGCCTTATCGGGTCGGCCAACTGGATGATAAGGCCTTACTTACCAGGTGACAGCCGTGACAAGGGTGACTTTGCATGATATTTTTACCCAAAGTCCTCCCAAGGTGACAGGAAATTATCATGGGTAGGGTAAATATTTTCTATGAGCTCCGAAAGCCCACCAGCGCGCACCCAACTGTACTGCCAGCAATATGACAGCTATTCTCATGTCGATAGACGTTTCTGAAAATTTACATACACTGATCCCTGTGATGGCCGACACAAATTTCTATTTTTGTTCTCTTTTCACAATGCCCACCGACGGCATTCCCCCGCCTTAAAACCGCAATGACCTCAGTGGGGCCGCGTTCTTATTTATCTGGCCCATGCTTGTTGTTTGTCTCTGCCCCCGAATGACCCATTGAACGTGCACTGCTCAGCTCCAGGCTGGCCTGGACAACGGTTTCTACGACCCGGCGGCGGCATGGCAGTCCCTCGTCGTTATTGTGGAGCTGGTTATCACTGGTCAAAGAGAACACAAATAAAAATTTGTATCGGCCATCACAGGGATCAATGTGTGTAAATTTTCAAAAACGTCTATCGACATGAGAATAGCTGGAACAACAGAATGTACTCAAGACCTGGACCAAACCGGTCCACTGCGACCAATGGTGGGACTCTGGCACAGTTCAGATTGAATTCTATGGATATTTCAGCAAAATGTTGGGTGAAACTGGATTATAGCCCTTGGCAGAAATTTCCTTTTTGGGAAATAAGGCCTTATATACCGCCCTTATCTTAAGGCCCTAAGCTTAACTTAGGCCTTAACGGGCTTCAAGGCCGTGATTTAAGGCCTTATGAACATCACTGCCTTGATCATGACGCGTCGGTAGTTTCCTTTTTTTTTTTTTTTTTTTTTTTTTTTTGTGGTGTGATAGCAGGCCATCCAAGATACCTTGCGGTATTCCCCTACTGGTTTCGGCAATTGCCTCCGCTCGGGCCGACATTGGTCGTTCGGAATGAACCCCACAAGAGGGTGACGTAGGAATTGGAACCTCGTCATGACAGGAAGGAATACACACTCAACAGGAAGAAATGCTTTTAGGCAGACCATATGTCCAATTAAGGACGGTACTGTGGGGCTCGGCCGACAACGGCAATACCCACTAAGTTTCCTTTCAAGGCTTCCTTTCTTCTAGGGTTTCGGGGTTGTAATTGTACATACATATGAAGTCTCTACGAAAACCTGTTTGGCCCTTGAAGAAAAGTGAGCTGGGGCTTATTGCAGGCAGAATAGGGATTATTAGCAGTCGCCGAAATCCAAATTTCTACGACTCTGATTGGCTGAAGATTGCGGGGCAGCCAATCAGAGAGCGCAAAAGTGAGAAATATGCGGGTTGCTAATAAGCCCTAATACTGTAGTATTTCGTTCAATTCGGCATGTCACGGTCACACTCGATTTTGGGAAACACCGGCAATAATTTTTTCTCGATTTATCCGATTTTTGGGCAATTTTTGATGAAATCAAAAAGTCGTGATCTGGCCGAATTGAACGAAATACTACAGTACGACACACCCGGCTGAGATGCAGCAGCCGACCCTCCCGTACCATCAGCAACTACCCGGCGGGAAAAATAAAAAATTCTACGAGCGAAACTTGGTAAACAGCTTCGTTGAGATGGATCGGAGCAGAGAGTCGCGTTTACGTGCCCTCTTCGTCGGCAGGGCTGCGACTACAACCTCAACCTCACCACGGTCAATAATATCCACCTTCCGATATTCCAAGTCCAGCCATTCAACCTGAACCAGCCCTTCCACGTGCGCGCTCATCTCCTGGAACCGCTTCATCAACCGGTCCTCCATAAGGGCTCTGTACCTCTGCGCTCCCTGCTCAGCATCATGCATGGCCGAATCCCGCGACGCATAGAACCCAACGACCATCGCCTGAAGCTCTGGGAAGCGTCTTTCCAGCGCGGGGCGTTTAAACTCCATCGGGCGGGAAGAGAAGAAAGCGAGGTAGTGTGGCTTGTAGTCGGCGTGTGTGCCCTGAACCCTGATAAGGAGCTTGAGGGTTGTTACGCGCGGTAGAGGCGGGAGCGCTGCGAAGAAGCTCTCGGCTTGGGGGGCGTTGTGGTCGAACGGGGCGAGCCAGACGGTGAGTGAACGGAGGGCAGTGAGCGTCGGGAGGTCTTTCAGGCCGTCGTATAGTATGTCATGGTCTGCATGAACGTTTAGATTTGGCATTCACGTTGGGACTATAGACATATCACCAGTGAAAATCGGGTAGATGGTGAGGTGCGTGAGGGATGATGCAGCGAGCCGGAGGAGTGCCAATATCGTCCACACAGAGCACGGGGCGTGCTTGCCATGCTCAGACAAGAGGTTGAGCACTTTGAGCTCTGTAGGCGGGGAGGCACGGAAGAGTTGAACGAGGACGTTCCGGTGATCCTGGTAGCCGCCACTGCAGGTAAAAGTCAGTTCCTCGAGCTTGGAAAAGTCGACCATTTCCAGGGGTGCGTCGGTATCCCCGTGTAGGCGGAAGTCTGAGGCCGTCATAGTGAGCCCTGTGAGCGGCTTGCATGTACGAAGAATAGTCGTCAGTTCTGCGGGATCCTTGAATCGCATACCAATGAAGGAGAGGCGGGTCGCGTTAGGGAATATCTGCTCCATGTATGCGAGAGCAACATCGACCCTCCAGGTGTTCAGCCTGTTCTTCCATTCGACCTCGACGACGGTGGGCATAGGTGACAGGAGATATGGCTCGCCAGGGATGGATATCTGGACCTTGCGCACCGTGCGACCGAGCATTGGAGTCCTTTGGAGCAGATCCCACCAGCACAAGAAGTCTTCTTCACGCGAAAAGCGCAGAACAGAAAAGAGCTGCTCGATAGCGACATTCCGCATGGCGCTCGACACGAGACACATTGCGCGGAGAGTCTCTACATCGTCGGCGTTGTGCTGGGCAATCTGTATCGCGAGTTCTGGAGGGAGTATGGACCCTGGCACTCCCCATTAAATATTTGCGCCTAGTCGTGGCCGCCACGTACAAACGTCGCGCAACATGCCCCAACGCGAACTTCGAAGTTATGGGGAAACCCGGAATGGATTGATGATCAGGTCCCGCTTTTCTCTTCTCCCTCCCTCCACTTGAGCCTGCCATGGCCTCATTAGCCCGTTTCCGCGTGTCTCGTCGACTGGTATGTCTTTTACTTAAGTTGTTCCACTACAAACTAAAGAAATTCAGCCCCAGCTGGTCCGCGGGATCCAGACGTCGGCCGACACGACGCAGCTACACGAAAAGCCAGAGGACCTCTCGCAGCCGCTTACTCTACGGCTCAACGAGGATTCGTTCCAAACATTCAACTGCGACATGCCCGAGCTCGACGTCCAGGTCACCAAGAGCCAGCTGCTCGATATGTACAAGAAGATGCAGACAATGCGTCGTATGGAAATGGCCGCCGACGCCCTCTACAAGGCCAAGCTCATTCGCGGCTTCTGTCATCTTGCCATTGGCCAGGTGTGTGCTCTATCCATTTTTTTTTTTTTTGACCTACGCGACTGACGCGCAATGCAGGAAGCCGTCTCTGTCGGTCTCGAGGAGGGTATAACGGCGGAGGACCGCGTTATTACTGCCTACCGGTGCCACCCGTTCGCTGTCCTCCGTGGGGGAACGATCAAAGGTGTTATCGGGGAGCTGCTCGGCCGCCAGGCTGGCATGTCCAACGGCAAAGGCGGCTCGATGCATATCTTCACGCCCTCGTTCTTTGGCGGTAACGGTATTGTCGGCGCGCAGGTTCCTCTTGGCGCTGGCATTGCTTTCACGCAGAAGTACCTCGGCAACGAAAGCGCGACGTTTGCACTCTATGGTGACGGTGCGAGCAATCAGGGTCAGGTTTTTGAGGCGTTCAACATGGTGCGCTGTCTTCTCTCTCTCTATGTTTTCGCATTTTACTCATGAATTGTAGGCCAAGCTCTGGGACCTCCCCTGCGTGTTCGTGTGCGAGAACAACAAATACGGAATGGGCACCCCCGCCGAGCGTTCTTCCTCCAACACCTCATACTACACCCGCGGCGACAAGATCCCTGGCCTGCAGGTCAACGGCATGGACATTGTTGCGACCCTCCAGGCCGTCCGTTATGCCCGCGACTGGACCGTGAAACAGAAGAAGGGACCGCTGCTTCTCGAGTTCGTCACCTACCGCTACGGCGGCCACTCCATGTCCGACCCCGGCACGACCTACCGTACGCGTGAGGAGGTTCAGCGGATGCGTAGCACGCAGGACCCGATTCGCGGGCTCCAGCGGTATATCGAGGAATGGGGGCTTGCGACGGAACAGGAGCTCAAGGTATGTTTGTTTTATCTCTCTCGTTGTTATGCCGGTGCTTACCAAATTTTGCAGCAACTCGACAAGGACGCCAAGGCAGAGGTCGACGAGGCTGTCGAAGAGGCAAAGAAGTCGCCAGAGCCCCTCGCCAAGGATCTCTGGACCGACATCTACTACAAGGGCACCGAACCGCCGTACATGCGTGGACGGGAGCGTGAGGAGGTCCACTACTACTAAAACACTCGAACACATCTGTGCTCACTAGAGGCTTTCATTATCGTACATAGTTGCAACTGCTTTCGCGTTCGTTTTTGGAACCCAACTGGCATTTCTTCTAGCTACATACTGCACTCATTCGGCCTCGCGCCATGGCCGATCGACATTCACATTTACATCGTCATCGTCCTCTTCCTCCGCACCAGCCACCGTCAACGCTTCCATCCGCCTCGTAAACGCATTCATATCCAGCGCCGCGCCACTCCTCGCCTGATCTGCATACGCGTTTCCAGCCAACTCGTCGACAGCACTGTGCGGGTCCCAAGGGATGTCCGGGCCGCCGGCGCTCCACCCGCCGTTGATATACACGTAATTGAGGAACGCGCGCCAGAGTGGGTCGAGTCCGAGGACGTTCGGGTCGCCGACGACAATGAGGAGGGATTGGGCACGGGTTACCGTGACTACGAGTAAAGAGTATTAGATTCGTCGTTGAAGGGACTCGGAGAGCAAAGAACAAAAGAATGCACCATTGAATCGACGCGGATTGGCGACAAAGCCAAGCGTGTGTCGGAGGTCGTAGTTGACGAATTCGCGACTGCTTCGCACAGTCGAGACGATAATGACCTTGCGTTCCTGCAGCCAGTCATATCAATCAATAATCGAACACGAAAAAACGAGCAAAAACGCACCTGTCCCTGGAACTCTTCGACGCTGCCGACCTTGACGCCCTCGGCGACGGGCTTGAGCAGGGTGCGGAGCTTTACGCACTGCGCGTGGTACGGCGCGATAACGCCAATGTCTGCATCCGCTGTAGGGTTGTCAGCTATGAAAAAAGGCAAGGGCAAAGCAACAGAGAAAACTTGAAGAAAATAACGTACTAATCCGCACTGCCCGATCCTCTCGCAACGTTCTGACATAGTTCCGCACTTGCGACGCCTCGTCGATGTTGAAGAAACTCGGGGACGACGCCTCCCGATCGTCCTTGCCCGTCAACGCATGGAAGATAATCGGGAAGCCCTTCTTGGCGAGGAGGGGCGACTTGAGGTACAGATCGGTTATCTTGGGGTCACCGTGTGGCTGCAGCTCGCCCTTGTAAAACTGCTCGTTCGGGAACTTAAGGATCGAGTTGTGCGAGCGGAAGTTTTTGATCAGTTTGACGACACTGTAACAAACAAAATGAGCAGACGCATCGGTGAAGGAGAAAACGGAACGTACGATTTGCCGTATCCAGTCGTCTCGTCGTAGATCTCCCTCTTCATCAAACGCTCGATGTAGCTCGTCTCGAGACCCAATTCGCGGGCAATGTTGGACCGGATGATAGGACCAAGTTGTTTCGGGTCGCCAGAAAGGACGATGTTGGTCTTGCTATCCGCCATCGTCTGGATTACTGTGCCATTTCCATGTCATTTAGACCCCAGCTGAAAAAATGGAAGAAAAAGAAACGCACCAATCATCGCCTCGGGCTCTGTCGCCTGCCCCGCCTCGTCGATAAAGATATGGCTGTAATGTCCTCGCGGAATGCCAATTCCAGAAACCACCGACGCCGATACAAGAGTTGTGACAATCGCGCGGAACCGCTTCATGCGCGCAAGCGGCGGTACCGAGAAGTGCCCGTCCACCGTTGTGTAGGTAAAGTCCCGGAGCTTGAGGTCCACTAGTTCCTTGTTGCGGGACGGGGCGTAGAAACGGAAGAGGGTGTCCGTGCCGAGGTCCATGAGGCGCGTGGCGATGAGGTCGGCGGCGGAGTTGCTCGGGGCGCAGGCGATAACGCGCGCTTCCGGGTCGCTTTTTAGGACTTGGAAAATTGTCTCTACCGCGGTGACAGTCTTCCCAGTTCCAGGGCTTTAAGGAAAGGAAGAAAATACCGTCAGCCAGGTTCAACGAGGGAATCGTGCAACGTACGGCCCGAAGATGATGAACGGAACAGAGCCCGGTGGTCTCTTGACGATGGAAACGACCGCTTGGAGCTGCGGCGGGTTCGTCGCAATCAACGGGTTTGAACACCTTGATCTTCATACTCTGTGTAGTGGGGAAGAGTGTCGCTGGGACATGACGCGAGACGGGGAACAAAACGCGATCTTCGGAAAACGCCGAGTCGAGCGCCAGATGTTGTCGACGGAGGGGGTATCGGTTCAGCTTGAACCGTACTGCAAAGAGGTCGGACGGCGCAGCGGTCGGGAAGGAATAGTGGAAGCGAATGCCGACTTCCTTTTGGCGGACGACGTGTACGCCACCCTCGAACCACCGGCCGGAGTCGGCTGCGCCTTGTTTCTGCACTAGGATACGATCACCTTGAAGGAAAACTGGAATCAGAGCGGTGTGGGGCTGAGATAACCTATCAACATACCCACAAGCACACTCGGGCGCTTCTCCGCCAGACCTGGAACATCCAGGCTAGAAGAGAATGAGCAAGGTTTGAAAAATAAGACGGACCACGAACTAGTAGTATGCCTGGTAGCGCGTGAGTTTAGTGCCGGAAATGTCGTAGAGGCCCAAATCATTCCTGAACAGATCGATGAGAAGGTTAGGTGAGGAAATGAAAGTAATGCGTACTCCATACGATGCTCCTCGATCCAAAGCAGCTGCTTAAAATGACGCCCGTATCCGTTGCTGTCAAACACAGAAGGCAAGTACAGCTTGCGGACTGTGTCGACGATGTTCTTCGTATTGCCTGTCGACAAGATGGATGCGAGGTTGGTGGGAATCGGGGCCTTGGGTAAAGTGCCGACGTAGGGTACCGCCTTGCGTGACTGCGGGAAAACGCCTTCCACCACCGTCGTCTCGGGTTGTCGGTCTGTTCTTTTGCGTGGCACGTACGGAGCGACTGGTCGGATGGCGTCGTGATCCTCGCGGTTTCCGACGTGTCCGGACAGGGTTCGGACGATGGCAAAGCGCTTGCGGAGTTGTACGTCCTCGAAGATGATTTCAAGAAGGTCTTCTGCTCGACCGAGGAAGCCCTGTCGGAAGGTGACCGTGAACGTGTATGAAGCCTTGTAGAGAATGGGACCGGTGCGACCGCAGGCGACAGTGAAACTGGAATATTGCCAGTGAATCGCCGTACTGAGACATAAGCGGAAAGACGAACGGAGAAATGACTTTCGTGCCCTTGTTGCTCGCCAGCGTCATGCCCACAAGCGACACCTTGGACGAGGGAACAGCATTTTGAATGGTCGCGGTCATCGAGAGCCCCGACTTGCCCGCGGAGAGCTCCACAATGCCAAAATCAAAATTGCCAGAGACCGAAATGCCATGCTTGTCCTTCTCCGCCTCGTCGAGAACCGTTCTGAACGAGATGAACTGCGAGCGTTCAACGTGTTTGGGGCGAAGATGATGACGCGGCCAGAAGCGGTCGGGAATGTACGCGTTGCAGGTTGTGCACAATGTGTGTCCGGGAATTTGGTCAGGCTCTTCGGGAATGACGTCGGCGGGGTTGACACGGTGTAAAGTTGCTTTGGACGCGTGGCGGGAGGAGCCGACATGCTCGACCCAGTTCTTCATGCCGGAAGTGTGGATTTGACAAAGAGGGCACCGCAGAGTGGCACCAGATTCGCCGCGCGTTTTGTTGACGTGCCGTTTGGTGGTCGCATGGACGGCGTAGTCCTCGGGAGAGGCGAAGACGAGGCCGCAGAGCTTGCAGCTGGAGACGTTGTGGCGATGGACGCATGTGGGGTCGTCGCAGGAACCCTTGGAGAGGACGTTGGGGCACAGGGTGTCAGACATGGTGGTGGGGAGAAAGCTAACTGAAAGGCTTGAGTTAGGTGGCGTGTTACCTTTCAGGGTCGTCGCCTTGAGGCAATAGACGCCCACCTATTTTAAAAGACTTCAAGGTTCTTTCAGCTACAGGCCTCCCATGTCTGTGGAGACGGAGAAAAATTCAAGTTGCAAAAGAGGGAAAAAGAGAGAGAAAAAGGGAGAAAAGAGGGAGATTAGTAGACCTACCATCGATGTATTCTCCAAAATTTCAGAGCTTCAAATGGCCTACGGCGCGCGTTAGAGCAACATCACTCACTTGATTCCCATGTCCAAATCGAGCTGGCTTGTGATGGCCGTCCCCATGTCCATCCGGGGGAAACTCCTCATATGGACATGGGACCCAGCCAATCGTTTTTCAAGTTGGGCTCTGGACTCGATGGCCCATCGCCGAGATCGCCGTCGGTTCCGTTTTGGGCTCGTAGATCACGCTGTCACTCTGTGTCACTCCTCTGCCAAAACCCACTCACATTCCAACGGCCCAGTGGGCTCAATTCTCCACCAAACATGACGCGAGCGGGCTCGTTCGAAGCCGAATTTTCCCTCCTCACCTCCACAAGCATTCGAATCGCCTAATCCCGCCGCTTTCAAGACTCAAATAACGACGAACGAGTGCTCGCGCGCACAGATTGCAGACGATGGATGGGGCTGGAAGGTACTTGGAACAGAGCATTTGGGGACGGAGGTGCAAGGGATGACATGGGAGCTCGACAGCAGAATGTCCTGGGACATTCTGCTGTCATCGAGGGGCTCAGCGGCCAAGGTGCGCTTACTTGCTCATCTTTTCCTGTCTATTTCTCATTCTGTCCCTCGCAACTGCCCAGACCAACCTCCCGTCTTCTGCCTCTTATCTCCATCCGGCCTCGCTCCTGTATCCGCCTCTGTAGCGCCGCTATCGTCCCGTGCAATGCGACTCTACACCCACCAACCTCCACATCGCCATCGACACAACTACCGCCGTCACCAGCCGCCCACTGCCATACCCATGTCTCTGCAGCATCGCCCTCGCCCTCGCCCTCGCCCTCGCCATTACCCTCTACATCGCCGTCACCCCTCGCCGTCGCCCTGTAGCCACCGCGCTTTCCATTGCCCACAATGCGACACCTCATACCACATTCGACAACCTGCCGCCATCGCTCCGCCTTCGACCTTGCATTAGTCGCCGCAGCCGTCATTTCTTGCCATTGACCAACGACTCATCGTTCGTCGAGCAGCAAGCAACGTACGGCTGTATGCCGTTCATCCCAAGCTGCATGTGCTTGGTGGGATGTGAATACACATCCCACCTATCTCATGCTGCTTTCGGACGAATGACGACAGACGCCGAGACCAAAACCTCCCCTCTCGACGTGGCCACAAGCGGAAATGCGGCATGAGTAAAAAAAAGCGCAAGGTGAGTGGTTCTTCTGAATGACTGAGTCTAGAATTGACGAGTATATGACCAGGATGTATCGCTTCTGACAAAATGACACGCCGTACGACTGGTGATATGACCTTGCGCAGCGTTGACTGTCGTCGACACCGTGTCTCGACTCTCATGTCCGCAATTTTGTGATGGTTTCTACTCATTGGATACAACTGCATAATAATAATGAAGATATTATTATTATTTTCCTCTTACTTGCTATCAATAACGACTCCAACTGCCCATTTGCCCAACCGATAGGTAACGAGATAAGACAGATCTTGACAGCATCTTATCTCGGAACACGCGGACATCAGCGGGAAGATTCGCATCCGACACGGGTGCAGACCCATGCCCTTATTTGGACATGGGTAATGACTCATGAGCCCAGCTTGAGCCCAGCTACAAAAGTCACAGAACACAAAGACGGAAAGCTGCGTTTCTTGGGCGGCATGGGTTTTTTTTCTTCATGATGATGGAGAATGGGGAAAGACGACGCCGTCACATGCTCGAAACACGTAACGCGAAAAGGTCCTCCCAAGTCCTCCCTCTGGGGTCGCTGTGGGGTTGCTGTGGGGTTGCTCTGGTGTCTGTGGGCGCTTATCTCGAAGCCAAAGTCAAAGTCAAAAGGCTATTTACGGTAGTTTACCGCCCACATAAATACGTGTGATTCGGTGTGAACATGCGATTTTTTTTCGCGCCCATGCCAGGGACCAGAGAGGATAAGAGGACAAGGAGGGCGGGATCAAGGCGTTTGTCGTCTGGGCTTTAGAATGCGAAGGATGGAGCCACCACTCCTTAGGAATCAAACCACTGGCACTTGACACCAATCCAAGATCGTCAAACACACTCAGAATCGACTCCAGCGCTGATATTCATAGCATAGCCCGAGACATCCACGCGTCATAATAAGCAGTAAGTAGAAGTACATTGTTTCTTTTTCTTTCAAAACAAAACGCAAGACGCGTTAACATTTTTTACCCCTCCTTCACAACCTCATCCACCGCCTCCCTAAAGATCTGCGCGCCCTTGTTCAAATCCGCCGCGGAGATATTCAACGGCGGAATGAACCTCACAACCTCATACACGCTCGTTGTCAATATCAGCATCCCCTTCTCGATGCACTTCTTCGCCACACGGCTCGCCAGGCCTTGCGGGACCTGTGGTCTCGCAGCGACGACAGGATCGTTCGGGGAGGCGAATTCGACAGCCACCATGAGTCCGCGCCCGCGAACGTCGAGAATATGGTCAGGGTGGGCGGTCTTCAGTGCGTTGAGCGCGTCGAATAGCTCAGCGGACCGGGCGTTGACGTTGGCGAGGATCTTTTCTTCGTGCATCGCGTCGACGACGGCCGTTGCAGCGGCGCAGGAGACGGCGTTTCCGGCGTAGGTGCCGCCCTGCAGGTCAAGTCAGAGAAGCGTCAGACAAGAAGCCTAACCCACAAAAGAACCAGGAAGGAGCTTGTCGGTAAGTTCCCTGCGGCTGATGACCCCACTCAGCGGGAATCCGTTCGCCAGGCCCTTGGCAACGACGAGGATATCCGGACGCACCCCGCTCTCTTCAATCGCAAAGAACCGCCCCGTACGCGCGAACCCGCTCTGTACCTCGTCGATGATAAGCAGCATCCCATGTTTGTCGCACACTTCGCGCAAGCCTTTAAGGAATGCGGGCGGTGCGGGGACGTACCCGCCCTCGCCGATTACGGGCTCAATGAGGATCGCGGCGGTGTCGGAGGGCGCCGTTTGTTGTGAGAGGAGGAGATCGAGTTGGTAGAGACATTGTTTGACGAGGACGCTTTCTGGGGTAGATGGTGGGAGACCCATTTGGTGCCAGAAGGGGAAGGGCGCGGTGAATACGCCGGGCTGGGCCAAATGAGGATAAGTGAGGAGCAGATAATATTGACGCACCATCAGAGGTGCTACGCCCTGCGAGTAGATCGTCTTGCTACGAGTAACCGCCATCGAGCCAAAGGTCCGGCCATGGTATGCACCTTGAATTTTGGTTAATCGAAACCTCATAGACTAGTAGAAAGACGCGCACCTTGCATACAAATAATGTTCTGGCGCCCAGTTACGATCCGTGCTAAACGAATGCTCGCCTCAACTGCCTCTGTTCCCGAGTTCCAGAAGAAGAACGAATCCAAGGACGCGTCGGGCATGACGGGAAGGAGCTTCTCGATGAGGCGGAGGTACGGCTCGTGGAATGCGATGCCGCACTGTATAATATCGGTGAGAGACGTTATTTGAGAAATGCATAGAAAGCCTACCTGCACATGCACGACGTTCATGCATTGGTCCGCTGCAGCTTTGCTGACCTTGGGATGACAATGTCCTGTGTACCGCGCGTCAGCAAGAAGAGGAAAGTTAGACACGACGAGCCAAACCCAAGTTGGTGACCCCAATGCCGCAGGTAAAGTCGAGCATTGTGCGGCCGTCGTCGTACTCCACATACGAGCCTCTCCCCTTCGTCATTATCCCGGGCGTAATCCTGGCGATGCCCTTGGTTACATTGGCGCCGTATTTGAGCAAGGAAGACGTGTCAGTTGTGGTGCTCATGCTCTTGCGCGGAGAGGAAGGCGAGGCCGAAAGCAGGGAGGAGCTGCCAGTGGTCAGAAGGTGACTCGGAGACTTTATACATGTAGGCCATGCCGTCCCATGGCCGGAACTTGAACATACATGACCCGACGGCGGCATATTTGGGAGGAACGAGGTAGAAGCATTGCAATATGTTGCAACAGTTGAAGGTGGTCGAGAACAGGCCGCGAATCTGTGAGTCAATCGCGTCGTCACTTGTACACGAACTCCACGAGAGAAACGGCCAATCACATTTTTCGACTCCTGCGACGTTCTACATGGCGACCACCCAGCGCAAATAGAATGCAACGGCCCTTACTTGCCCAGCACAACATCGACGATGTAGAGACGATGTGTCTCGTGTCGAGCGCGATGCGGGATGTCGCCTTGATTCTCGCTATCGACCAACTTCTCGGTTGTACTTTTCGAATCAAGAAGACTGCTTGCGTGCGCTGGCGAATATGCTCCAACGGACTCCAAATGGTCGCGCGGTGCAGAACTTGCACTAACTCGAGCCATATCTCCTGTCACCTCTGCGGCTCTGCCCAGGTCGCATACTGGCAGCTGGAGGGTTGCTTCTGCTCCTGCATACATGCCTAACCCGAGGACTCCAAATTAGCAGTAATATTCAACCGCGAGGCGATCTTTGCTTCTGTTGTATCTTGTTGATTTCCAATGTCCTTGCTATACTTACGCTCTTTTCTTTGTTTCCCTTGTACTCCAACCATACAGTCGCTCTCAATCGCTTGCTCGCAATCTCCTTCGCTCCATAAGTCTACTCCACCTCCCAGGTTTCAGGCCATAGCTCCTGCCGTCGCAGCTTTAATTTCGCACCTGGGGTCAACATGATGTTGAGTCTAAGCCCTCCCAGAGAACGACGACGACATCCCCTGCTTGCACATTCTATCGCTCGGCGTGAACGGACGGGATCCCAGTAGTACTGATGCCCGCAATCGGGAGTCTCCGTCGTGGGACCGAGTCCCACGATTTGTATGTATGTATCTCTTATCTTTCGGCGCTGGTGGTCACACGGGGCTCACTGGAGTCTGGGTGCTTACCGACTTTCTGGAATTGACTTGCCGCTCGGAATACCGATCATTTTGGGCGCGAATGACACTTACGACCCCAGGTTGCTCTCCGCCACCAACTTCGACTGGACAACGAACGCGGACAATATGGCGGACCACGTTTTGTACCACGATGAAAAGGACGTCGACATGGAGAAGAACATCGCCACTGTGACCAATGAGCCAGTGGGCAGGCGCAAAGTCAATGCGAGCGGGCATGTGGATCAGCTGGATCGGCAGTACGGGCTACTGAGTATATGCGCGACGGCGCTGACAATCGGCGAGTCCTGCTTCGTGTTCCACACGCCCTTCTGTTGAACCTCCTTCCCCCTCCCTCAGATAACGCCTGGGTAGCACTAGGAGGCTCCATTACGGTAGCTGTCGCGAACGGCGGAGCGCCGGGTATCATCTACGAGTTCCTCGCGTCGTGTGTATACTACGGGTTCGTAGCGACAAGTATCGCCGAGCTGGCGAGCTCCATACCAAGTGCAGGCGGAGGTGAAAGGTCTACGTTCGGCCTCACTTTGTTCTAATCAATACCTAGTATATCACTGGGCATCGGTTGCGGGCGGGAAATACGGACGAGCGCTAGGATTCTTCACAGGCGAGTCCATGCATCAAAGCGCGTTTCTCAGACGTCGAGCTATCCTGCAGGTCTCATTAATTTCTATGGGTGGATATTCGACCTTGCTGCAATTACCACCATCCCCGCGAATGTCGCCGTGCAGATGTATGTCGTGTTTCACCCGGAATTTATTGTACAGGTGCGTGTTTTAGCGTCCGCAGCGCACCTCCCTTGACCACTTCCCCCAGCCATGGCACATTTTTCTGGCATTCGTCCTCGTCAACTGGTTCTCCTGCTTAACCGTAATATTCTTCAACCGGTTCATGCCCGTGTTGCAGAAATGCGGACTGTTCTTGATTGTGGTCGGAGGTTTGGTCACAATCATCGTGCATGCCTCGTCTTATCGCACCGATATCCGTCGCTAATTCACACAATAGGTCCTGGCGTCCGCTAAAACCCACGCTTCTGCCTCGTTTGTCTTCACCGACTGGCAGAATGTCACAGGCTGGTCTGGAGGAGTTGCGTTCCTGACGGGCATGCTTAACGGCGCCTTCGCCATTGGAACGCCTGATTCAGTGACGCACATGGCGGAAGAGCTGCCCCATCCGAGGAGGGATCTACCCAATGCCATCGCCGCACAGATCTGCCTAGGCGCGTTGAGTAAGTGCTATCTGTTGTTTCATTTGGAGCTCTCGAGCTGACCTTCGGCGCCCTTAGCGGGATTCGTGTACGCGGTAGCGCTTATGTTTGCGATCACGGACCTCGATGCTGTGGTAACGTCCAACGGTTCGTTCCCACTCGCTGCAGTGTATGCGCAAGCCACGGGAAACAAGGCGGGCACATTCGGCCTCCTGCTCATCGTGCTTCTTTCAATCATGATTTGCTGCATCGGAACGTACATCGCAGTGCGTACTCTATAGCTCGCACTCGGTTTGATACTGACGCGCTTATTTTCAGCTCGGCCGCATCTACTGGGCATTGGCACGCGACAACGTCACGCCGTTTTCCACTTTCTTTGGTCAGGCATCGGAACAACTTAGTTGTCCAGTTCAAGCTACCTTGTTTTGCGGTACGCGTCGCTCTTTCACTCTCGCCCTATTTTATCCCCTTCCAGCGGTTCTCTCAACGGCGTTTGGTGCTATTCAACTTGGAAGCAAAACGGCCTTTGCCGATCTGAGTGGCAGCTTCATCATCCTCACTACGACTTCCTACGGCATGGCTATCCTCCCGCATCTCCTCTCCGGCCGGAAGAACGTCCCGCAAGGTCCTTTCTGGATGGGTCGGGCAGGATTTGTCGTGAATACGATCTCGGTGCTATTGATCGTGTTCACAAACGTGATGTTTTGTTTCCCGTACGCGTTGCCTGCTACTGTACCGGTGGGTGCTCATTCAATTCACCGTCTTCACCTCAAAATAACGCGCTATGCAGACGATGAACTACAATTCGGTTATACTCATTGGCTGCGCGGTGCTCACGACGTTCTGGTGGATTGTCCACGGACGGAAGCAGTACCGAGGGCCGCAACTGCCACATTTAGACGCCGCGGGACACAAAATTGAAGATGAAATTTGAGCCAGAAATGTGAGCTGAGATGACCACTGTTGATTCCGCGGGGGCAGTATTAGGTCCTCGATTCCGGGCGGTTGGAATCCCGTTATTTGGCTATTGTATGCATTGTATGCAGCACTGTTATGCTCTATCGATCGGGATTTCCTGCCGGCCTTTGTGGTTGCATTCATGCAGCTGTCTCTGGAATGTGACTCAATTATTTTTGTGGTCTTGACAGTACTTCCTTCTCATATCAGCTCATTCCAGCCAGCCCTTGCACTTCACGTTCAACAGTTTCAGTCCAACACTCTGTCCAACTTATTCCTATAGATAAAAAAGGCGTCGCTCTCTCGAGGCGATCTTCCTATCGGACCAGTGGGCGCAACACTGTCAACATCAATACCCATGTCGTCATTCATGTTCGCAAATAAATTAAATTAAAAAAACTTACGTTGAGAACAGACTCTGGCCCTCCATCGTCGTGGAAAACACATACCACGCTACTTGGCCAAATTGGAACGGCCCATACTGCGCGGATTCAAATCAACAAAACAATGTGGCCAAGCCTGAGCTACCTTATACGCTGGAACTTCATGCCCCGCACCATATATTCGAGCGTACGACCTGTAGATCAAGGTGAAATGGAAGAAAATGGAGTTGGGCGACTAATCACAGCTTTCCAGCTGTCTTGTAAAGCCCCGCGGGGATGCCACTGATCGGCGCATAGGTGCTGAGCGGGACTGCGTTGAATGCGGCGCTAACTTGTGTGTTGAGTGCGGTGAGCTGATGGAGAGATGAGGATCTTGAATCGAGTCAAACCAATACCCACCATGGCTTCTACTCCCACATAATTGCAGAGGAAGTCCTGTGGGTGAAGCATCATGAATGAACGTGTACGCCAGATGCAGTTCAACTTGAACATACTGCATCGCCGTCGCACACCGTAACGCGTACCCCCGCGTTGATCACAGTTTCCAGGTTGTGTATGGAGGTGCGCACCCAGTCACCTGTTCAAAATATCGGAAACTGAGGGAGCTGCTCAAGAAACACACCCACCGGTGAGAGCAAAGCCATTGTATACCTCACTGTTAGTCGACACCCACGTCGTCTCCGCCCCGATCTGACTGGCTATGCTGTTGAGGTAGGTGTTATAGATGGTGGGTACGAGTTGACGCCGACGGGCGAGATAACATAGTCAGGCTATCATCCTTGTCACTACGGAAATTTTGAATATAAGTTGACGTACGTTCCAATTGCTACTTAGTGGTGTGAGAATCGCTCCGTTGCAGAAACTCTGAGCGCTTTGGCAAATCAAGTCGGTAGCGCCTGCAGAGTTGCATGCAACGATCTACACCCGGGCCCCAGTCAGATGTAAACACTGACTTGGATTCAGAGAAATTGCGCATACCCGATCTCTGCAGCCCGCAGTGGGCTGCGCCCACGCTGCGGCCGCGTTGGATATGGCGCTCGTTGGCGCGAGCGGGACATGGTATGGATTTGAGTTGGCATAAGTGATGTATGCGGGGTATTGCGTTATCGGGTCCTGAGGAACAAGGGCCTCTCATCAATTTTCTTTTCTTTTGTTTAAAAAGATCTCCTCACCGTAAGCCCATTCCCGATTCCTAGCACCTCGAGGTTCAACAAAATTGCGTCGACCGCTCCAATAGAAATGGCCTGGTTCTGCTCCAAGAAATATGCAGCAAATGCCGGCCCGTAGTGCCCGCCATACGACTCGGTCCAGATTGCCAGCTTGTTGGAGATGAGGTTTCGAAAGCGCGCGTCGTTCAGGAAGATCTGCATGAATTCCCATACGTCTTCTGCGGCGGCACGCGTCGTGTTGACAGTTGTGTTTCCGTGTGAGAAGCCGACGCCGACGGGTTGGTCAATGTATAGCATATTTGCCGCGCCGTTCCAGGACCATTGATTGTGGCTAACACCTGTGCTGTCGTTGGTGATGCGGCAGGGCCCGTTTTCTTGGAAGAGGCCGAACATGCTGGAGCTTCCGGGCTGTGCGAGTTGTTTGTTAGTTGCCGTATGTGAAATAAAAAAACGCGAAAACACACGCCGCCGTTGAGCCAGAGAGCCAATGGAGCCGTCGTTGGGGACTGACGCGCAGCGAAGTACCAGAAGCTATAAAGTTGAACTATTTGAGCGAGGCCCAATGAGGGCGGCATACAATATGCTTTTGTCAAGAGCGATATCCGCGTATCCCGAAGCTTGATAAACACCGGCGGTCGTCTCTAAGCCAAAACTCAGCTTCTCTTGAGGAGAAAATGGAACGAAAAGACGCACCACAGATACCCGAGTTCTCGACAACATTTCGCAGCTTCCCGGGGGTGGTCACAACATCGGGCTGCACAATAGTCGCCTGGGGTTGAGCCGATCTGTCGATCCCACCAATTACACCGTTGACGACGGGAATTTCAAGGGCATTGGAGAGCGAGAGGGTGAAGAGCGCGACCGAAACAAGGCGATTGAAGCTCATACTGTTCAGAGTTGAGGACTATTTGGTTCCGCGTTGGGCTTTATACCGTGAAAAGACGCGCTATTCGGCGCCCATTAACGTCAATGCCATGTCCCATGCCACCACTTATCAGACGGGTCCTGGAGATCGGCGAGAGGCGATGTTCAAGTTGCGCTCGGCGCTGATCTCGACAGCTCAGCGGGAAGGGATGTATGCTGCAACTGCACCTGATAAAGTAATAGGGACGCAGCACTGCCAGCAGCAGTAAAACTCCGAGTCCTTCACATGACAGTGACGGTGGGCGACAAGCCCGCGGTCCCACTGGCAACGTCAAAAGGAGTCATTCAAGTTGAAGGTCTGGTCTGTGACTCGGGGTTCAAAAACCAGAGATAAAATAAACCGTCCATGGCCAGGCTTTTGTTGAACGTTGGAACGATTTGCGTCCAGTTGCTGGCAAGTTGCTGGTTCGGGTTCAAGAACTGATAATGATTTGATGCCATCATGATTTCCTATAAGGTAGCTCAGGCTTGGCTACACATTTTGTTGATTTGAATCCACGCAGTATGGGCCGTTCCAATTTGGCCAAGTAGCGTGGTATGTGTTTTCCACGACGATGGAGGGCCAGAGTCTGTTCTCAACGTAAGACCTTCTTTCTTTCTTTCTTTCTTTTCGAACATGAACGATGACATGGTTGCACTGACAGCGTTGCGCCCACCGGTCCCATAGGAAGATCACCTCGAGAGAACGAGGCCTATTATTAATAATAGTTTGTTATCTATGTGTATAAGTTGGACAGAGTGTTGGACTGAAACTGCTGAACGTGAAGTGCAAGGGCTGCCTGGAATGAGCTGACATGGGAAGGAAATATTCTCAAGACCACAAGTAATTGAGTCACATTCCAGAGACAGCTGCACGAATACACTGGCATATACCAACCACAAAGGCCGGCAGAAAATCCCGATCGATAGAGCATAACAGTGCTGCATACAATGTTTGTATGCCAAATAACGGGATTCCAATCGCCCTGAATCGAGGTCAGACGGGCACCTAATACTGCCCCCCGCGAATCAACGGTGCTTATTTCTAGCTTAAATTTCATCTTCAATTTTGTGTCCCGCGGCGTCTAAATGTGGCAGTTGCGGCCCTCGGTACTGCTTCCGTCCATGGACAATCCACCAGAACGTCGTGAGCACCGCGCAGCCAATGAGTATAACCGAATTGTAGTTCATCGTCTGCATAGCGCGTTATTTTGAGGTGAAGACGGTGAATCGAATGAGTACCCACCGGTACAGTGACAGGCAACGCGTACGGGAAACAAAACATCACGTTTGTGAACACGATCAACAGCACCGAGATCGTATTCACGACAAATCCTGCCCGACCCATCCAGAAAGGACCCTGCGGGACGTTCTTTCGGCCGGAGAGGAGATGCGGGAGGATAGCCATGCCGTAGGATGTTGTAGTGAGGATGACGAAGCTGCCACTAAGATCGGCAAAGGCCGTTTTGCTTCCAAGTTGAATAGCACCAAACGCCGTCGAGAGAACCGCTGGAAGGGGATAAAATAGGGCGAGAGTGAAAGAGCGACGCGTACCGCAAAACAAGGTAGCTTGAACTGGACAACTAAGTCGTTCCGATGCTTGACCAAAGAAAGCGGAAAACGGTGTGACGTTGTCGCGTGCCAATGCCCAGTAGATGCGGCCGAGCTGAAAATAAGCGCGTCAGTATCGAACAGCTCGTGCGAGCTATAGAGTACGCACTGCGATGTACACTCCGATGCAGCAAATCATGATTGAGAGAAGCACGATGAGCAGGAGGCCGAATGTGCCCGCCTTGTTTCCCGTGGCTTGCGCATACACTACAGCGAGTGGGAACGAACCGTTGGACGTTACCACAGCATCGAGGTCCGTGATCGCAAACATAAGCGCTACCGCGTACACGAATCCCGCTAAGGGGCGCCGAAGGTCAGCTCGAGAGCTCCAAATGAAACAACAGATGGTGCTTACTCAACGCGCCTAGGCAGATCTGTGCGGCGATGGCATTGGGTAGATCCCTCCTCGGATGGGGCAGCTCTTCCGCCATGTGCGTCACTGAATCAGGCGTTCCGATGGCGAAGGCGCCGTTGAGCATGCCCGTCAGGAAAGCAACT
This sequence comes from Mycena amicta, assembly GCA_029282125.1. Taxonomy (NCBI): domain Eukaryota; kingdom Fungi; phylum Basidiomycota; class Agaricomycetes; order Agaricales; family Mycenaceae; genus Mycena; species Mycena amicta. The sequence goes on along the minus strand of JARIHP010000037.1, from coordinate 531,932 downwards.
CCTCCAGACCAGCCTGTGACATTCTGCCAGTCGGTGAAGACAAACGAGGCAGAAGCATGGGTTTTGGCCGACGCCAGGACCTATTGTGTGAATTAGCGACGGATATCGGTGTGATAAGACGAGGCATGCACCATGATTGTGACCAAACCCCCGACCACAATCAAGAACAGTCCGCATTTCTGCAACACGGGCATGAACCGGTTGAAGAATATTACGGTTAAGCAGGAGAACCAGTTGACGAGGACGCCTGCCAGAAAAATATGCCACGACTGGGGAAGTGGTCAAGAGAGGTGCGCTGCGGACGCTGAAACACGCACCTGTACAATAAAATCCGGGTGAAACACGACATACATCTGCACGGCGACATTCGCAGGGATGGTGGTGATTGCAGCAAGGCCGAATATCCACCCATAGAAATTAATGAGACCTGCAGGATAGCTCGACGTCTGAGAAACGCGCTTTGATGTATGGACTCGCCTGTGAAGAATCCTAGCGCTCGTCCGTATTTCCCGCCCGCAACCGATGCCCAGTGGTATACTAGGTATTAATTAGAACAAAGTGAGGCCGAACGTAGACCTTTCACCTCCGCCTGCACTTGGTATGGAGCTCGCCAGCTCGGCGATGCTTGTCGCTACGAACCCGTAGTATACACACGACGCGAGGAACTCGTAGATGATACCCGGCGCTCCGCCGTCCGCGACAGCTATCGTAATGGAGCCTCCTAGTGCTACCCAGGCGTTATCTGTGGGAAGCAGGTTTAACAAAAGGGCATGTGGAACACGAAGCAGGACTCGCCGATCGTCAGCGCCGTCGCGCATATACTCAGTAGTCCGTACTGCCGATCCAGCTGATCCACATGCCCGCTCGCATTGACTTTGCGCCTGCCTACTGGCTCGCTGGTCACAGTGGCGATGTTCTTCTCCGTGTCGACGTCCTTTTCATCGTGGTACACAACGTGGTCCGCCATATTGTCCGCGTTCGTTGGTTCCAGTCGAAGTTCGTGGCGGAGAGCAACCTGGGGTCGTAAGTGGGTATTCCGAGCGGCAACTCAATTCCAGAAACCCGGTAAGCACTCAGTGAGCCCCGGGTGACCACCAGCGTCGAAAGATAAGAGATACATACGTACAAATCGTGGGACTGAGTCCCACGACGAACTCTCATTTCCGGGAATCAGTGGGATCCCGTCCGTTCACGCACGCCGAGCGATGGGAGGAGCGATGGCCTGAAACCAGGGAGGTGGAGTAGACTTATGAAGCGAAGGAGATTAGCCAGCGATTGAGAGCGACTGTATCGTTGGAGACACAACAAAGAACAGAGCGTAAGTATAGCAAGGACATTGGAGATCAACAAGACACAACAGAAGAGATCGTTGATTATTACTGATTTGATGCCATCATGACTTCCGCCACCACCCGAGTCCTCCTTCTCCTCGTTCATGGCAGTCGAAATATGTACGTCTTTTCATCAATTTCGACCAAGCTCATGTTGCCCAGGGTCCCGCCTCCCTCCCGAAATCTCACTGCAGATCGCCAACCACAATGCCGACGACCTGAGCGCCCTCCGCGCGATGTCTTTAACTTCAAGATCCATGAGGGATGTGGCTATTGAGCCCCTCCTCTCGCATCTACACTTCTCGTACACAGAAGACTTTCCACGCTGGCTAGAGATGCTTCAAAAAGCTCCCTACCTCGTTACCGCCGTCAGAAAGGTCAAAATATCCGTTCCACTGGACGAATATCCGGGTATATCGCCGATGCCCAATGTAGAGGAAGTCGAATGGTCGGGGAATGGCATCTGGGATATCAGACTTGCCGCGATGTACATGACACAAGTGTTCCCAAACGCGAGACGTCTATCGCTCCTCCATATCGAGTTCAATCACTTGGCCGAGCTCTCGTCGCTCATTCGTGCATGCTCCACGCTTTCGAGCCTAACGATATGTGGCTCGAGCGTGTCATCGACTTCCGCGGCGAAAGACAATTCAAAATTCGGTGCCGTCCCGGTGGACTTGTCCGGGTTGTCAGAGCTCGCACTCATCGCGAACGGCTCTGATTTCGACTCTAATGGGGACAACAGTCTGAGTAGGCTGATGCTGAAGTCCCCGCCGACGCAGCTCCGCGTCCTCAAATTGGTGTCGTCCACGTTACTTGGCGAAGTGAGCGATCCTTGCTCGATAATGACCAAGACACTGCTCTTACGCACTGCGGCCTCGTCTCTAACGCATCTAACCATTGATCCACATCTCCGAAGTCGTTATCGTACGTATCTTTCTTCGGTGTTTCTCTCTCTCTCTAAAGGTGAGCTTGGTTCTAGAAACGCCGCTATTATACTCCGCCATCTCGGGCCTTCCGCCGCTCTCCGAGCTTCTCGAGCTCACGCTACACTTCCCGCGTCTCGACGGCGACTCATACCACGCCGAAACTTTCTTCGCGGTGCTCAGTCCCCTCCCAAAACTCGTCATTCTCCGCTTCGTCATACGCGTCGGCCGCTGCGCCCCAGACTACGCCGAATACGATTACAAATGGTTTCACACGCTCTTTGCCTTTCGGACCGCCCAATACACCGCCGCTGCGTTAAACGAGCGATTCCCATTATTGGAGGCGGTGGAATTCGTGCTTTGCGTGGCCCCGCAAAGACACACTGTGACTAGGCCCAAGCTCACGAGGGAGTACAGAATAGAGATGGAGGACAGACTTATGTCGCGGTTGCGTGGCATTGGTATTGGGATGGGGAAGGTGCGAGTCGAGTGGCAGGACGCGGAGTATCGGGCGTGGAGATGGGATGAGTGAATGCAGGTGGGTTTTATCATGGGTAGCTGGGCTGGGGTTTGATTGAAAGAGTCGTAAGGTCGCCGAATGGGCGGGTACATGGTGTGTATGTATTCCAGACGCGAAGTGGGTGTGTGAATGAAATAGACTGGGTGCACAAATCGATACGCTGGCGAGACGTAAAGAACCTTCTGCCGTCTCTCCGGGTTATATCGTGAGTTGGGACCAATGACAGTGTGTACCCGCACTCTCTTGCGATCCGGGAGGTGAGAGCGCTCGAGCGGAGGGAGGATGGTCCGCTGTAGACTTCGAGTTAACAATTAGACTTGATCATGAATTTAACGTGTTTTGGTCGGCCCGCTTCGAAATTCGACAGCGGGCCTTAAGCCCAAGGCCCGCGACAAGGGAACACGAGGAGAGAGTGCAAGCATGTGTGCACTCAACCCTTCCTTGGGGAGGAGACGACGTACCTGAGGTTCACACACATGTACACACGGAAGCCTTACGAAGGACGAACTGCGTTGGGAGACTGACGCACGAGAGACTCACGGGAGACGGAGACGGAGAGAGACGGAAAGACTCCAGGCTCACAGCTCAACCTCTCAAGATCTCAAGGCTCACGGTCTGGCCAGACCTCTCACTCCGAGTCCGAGTCATAGAGCGCGCAGCAACAGACGCCAGATCCAGATCCAAAGATGTCGGAAGCTTGAGACCTTGAGGATTCGCCAGCGGAACGAGGAGCGTCAGCAGAAGTGGAAGTGAAAGTCTCCCTGCTGCATTATTAGAAAATATCCGACGGCGGTGAGCGGGTGGCATACCTGTATGTCCGTTGATCTCCTCGTAAACGCTGTGGCCATCCTCGAGTTGAACTTCCGACGTGGTTGAAACTTGACGCTGGCTGTCCTTGGCCATCCTCGCGTTGAAATGTATCCGGGTGCCGACCAAGATGAATCGGTGGCAAGTAGTCGTCCTCGAGTTGGGTCTGACCTTGAAAGCGCGTCAGTGTCGTTCCGAGACTGCGTCGCACCATGGGAAGAGAGAACGTCCGAGTCGTGAGCAGCCCGAGTCTGAGTCCGAGTCGATGGAGGAAGGAGGAATAAGACAAGCAACAAAGACACTCAAACCACAGCCCTTTTTATACTAGTACTTGGCTGTGGGTGCGCGGAGCCATTGCAGTCACTTTTTCGGCAACAAAGCGTCGCCACGTGTCATTTGGTTCTGTCAAAGCGCTGTGAGGCGGATTCCGAAGCTGTCAAACGCTTTGAACGCTTTGAACTTCTCTTCAACGCGTTCCTAGCTAAACGTAGCACCGGGCCGTTTCGGAAACTTGGGGCGTACGTACGCGTCCGAGTCGTACATGCAACATGAATCAAGTGTCAGCATGCTGAGACGTACACGGATCAAATTTCATTGAGCAAAATTGCAAAAAAAAAATTGAGTCCGCTTGAAGGAGCATTCGGAAACAAACGCAGAGAAACCGAGCGCAGAGTTCACAGTGTCAGAGTTGAACCACACGAATTAGAGGAGGAGAACTTGAAGGGAGGCCCTCGGAGAAGCCATCAGGCAGCCATCTGTTCGAAGCCGCGTGCATGCCTTTTATTGTCTAGCCCGCCATCATGGTGACCTTGCTCTCCACCTCCCGTCATCCCGACCAACAAGACGCTTTTTCTGCGGCCACGACGTGCAGCGGAGCCAGCAGATTCGTTCTTTCGGTGTAATGCCAGTGCACCGGCCGCCCATCCTTCTTTTCATTTGGGTCCTTCTTCAAATCACCTTCGTTCATGGCGCTGACACCCCCGGTGCGTCAAGCTTGTCTTATAACCTTCACCTTAACGTTACTGACGTCGTCCTCGACAGTCTTTGCCTGGAGGGGCGTTCCCCAACTGACTACATGCCAGTCGGCAACACTATCCTGGGCCTACCGCGAAGGCACTGGCTCCAATGACGACCTCACCATTTCGATAACCAATTTTGGCGTCGTCGAGCCCTCTACCGCGGCGAACGCGACGTTTCAACCGCACGGTGGACGAGGAGGCCCCCGCCATCACCCACCGTCGCGTCGGGCTGATATTACGCAGAGAATATCCGGCGTCGTCCCAGCGTCCAACAAGGCATTCGCATGGTCTTCGGTGAATGTTTCAGAGGGGTGGTACGTTCTTCTCGCGACGTTCCCTTCGTCGAGCTCCGTCAGAGAATCGAGCTCTTTTTTTGTGGCGAATGGGTCGGATATATCGTGCCTGTTGGCATCTCGGCCTCCGACCTCGTCCACCGGGCCTACCTCGACACAAGGAGGCTCATCAGCGACTGGTCCTTCAAGCGGTTCTTCCACAACACAGACCAGCTCTTCCCCAGCACAGACGGCCTCTTCCGCAACACAGGCTGGCTCTTCGACTTTGACGTCAAGCGCGTTTCCGTCCACATTGTCTTCCAGCGCCGCTACGAGTCTCCCTGTAACCGCGTTGTCAACCATCCGCAAGGTCAACCGCGGTGCGATCGCTGGTGGAATCATCGCCGGGCTTGCAGTCCTCGCAGCCATCATCGCACTATTCTTCTACCGCCGCTATTCTCGCCGTTCAAGCACGCGCGGTGGTCCTCGCAGATGGTCCGGGCTAACCTCCACCGACGCCAAAGGACGCATATTCCCGCAGTCTACCCCCCGCTCTCCCAGTGCTGCAGGCACGGTCAACGGTCGACACATCCACTCTGAATCCATCGGCCCCATCCTTCTGCATGACAGTAACGTCTATGTTATCGGGAACGTCGGGATTACATCGCGCGCTGGCGGTGAAAAGGATGCAGCAGAGGATGTAGCGACTTCGGAATTTGCGCTTTCGCAGGAGAAGCTGTCGTCCCCGCAACACGATTCCCCGTTGACGAGTTCGGAGCATCCGACGGTCGGCGCAGTGCCGTTAGACTTCATCGCCGTCCCGAGTACTACTCCTACTATTGTCCATCCATTGCCATCGCCACGGACTCGGACTCGCCCGCGCTCAACCCCTGGCCCAACTTCCCCAATCAACTTTTCGTCCGAATCGTACCCTCCCAGCCCCAGCCCAAGTCCACTTCCCTCTCCGACTCAAGCTGCGCGCCGGAGCTCCACCGGGGAAGCTCTAGGCCGCCGCATCACAAGGAAGGCGGTCCCAGAGTACAACCCCGACGACCCTGCGCTCACCCACTCGCGGTCTATCACCCCAGCGCCTGTCTCGCGACCTCAGTCTGCACAAGATTTGTTGCAGTTGTCCGCTGGTGCTGGTGTTGGTGCGCCAGTGCATTATCTGATTCCGGATATGCCCCCACCGCAGCGCTGATAGCTGACTACCGAAATCGCCTACGTTATTCGATTATTTATTCCCGTATGGCTTCTCCCCACAGCCGACGAAATCCGTTTCTACCACACACACAGACATAAGGTCTACATGTAGATCCCGCGCCTCACCCACAACCCATACCTTGCTTTGTCTAACGCATTTTTTTGTTGCATTTTTTTGGCATCTTTCTTATGGCACCTCTCGAGCTCAGAAGTTTGCTTGTAGTTTACAGCTCTCTTGTATAGTGACGCGGTCTGTGCTATTTCTGCTTGTGAGCACAATCGCCATCAAATCAAACCGCTTGCTCTTGACCTCCATGCAACCAACTTGTTCAGGCGTTCGTCGAACAGATAGATTTCCCCCTATTTCCCCACAGATACTTCCTGGACCCCGGCGTTCCTGAGTGGGACTGTGCCATGTATAAATTCCTTCCTTCCTTCCTTCCCCATCAATGCTGCACTATCCGGTCACTCCCCTCGAGTAAGATTCCTTTGTTAATGGTCGTTCTTCGCTCTGAATCTGCCTTCAGCCACCACCCGCGACGCGTAGTTCCTGGTATGCGGCCAGCCACGAACGTTTGGACCGTTCAAGTTCCCGCCAACTCCTCTTGAAACTCGTCAATGTGGCGCACGGGGCAAGCCAAAGAAAGACATCTTCAACAGCGGGAGAACACCAACCAGAACAAGATCGAGAAGAGAAGATGCCGTAGCTGGTTCCACATACTAACTTACTTATACCTGTGCCCAATACCACGGTGTGGTCGCAAAAAACCGAAATGCACCCCTCTATCCTTACCCTAGCCGTCATCTTCCTATATGGTGGATGCGTAGAGGCTGCTACCTGTACGTTTCCAGTTACCCTCTCACTCACTTACTGACTTGCTGCAGCTACTCCGATCTTTGCATGGAGTGAAATCCACGAAATGATTACATGCCAATCCGCGACCGTCACTTGGCTCTATGAACCCGCCGATAGCGCACAAATGGTCATTTCTGTTACCAACTTCGGCGTTGCTCAAGCGCCTGCTCCCGGGACGACGTCAACCGCAACGTTCGCTACTCACTCTGTACCTCCAAGAAGAGCCATCCGAGCCGGAGTTACAGTGCAGATTTCGGGGTTTATCAGCGCTTCTGCTCAGACATTCACCTGGCCAACGGTCAATATTTCCGCTGGCTGGTATGTCCTGGCTGCGACCTTCCCCGCCACCGGCGCCGTTCAAGAATCCTCCGCGTTCTTCGTGGATACTGGAGCAGACACATCCTGTCTCGACGAGATCCAGCCGGCCGATGGACCCTTATCTTCCACCATTGGCTCCCTCACCGCGGTACCATTCCCGACCGTAACCTCCAGCGTCACCAATCCCCCCGCTTCATCATCCACCGGTAGCACCTCGTCCTCGACGCCTACTCCCCACATCCAACTCGGAGGAATCATCGGTGGGGTCGCCGGCGGTGTAGCTGCTGTCCTGATAGCAGGCATTTTGCTGAGATGTTCGAGGAGACGACCCAAGCCGACTCAGAATCGCTATCGCAACTTGGTATCCAGCGGTTTCTCCTCTGCCAAACTCGCACTACAAGCCGCGGATGCCAATCCGAATCACTCCGATTCGCAATCCTCCTCGTTTGGCACGAGGATACCACGGAATAGCAGCGACGCCAACCTGGTCGACGAGAGCGTTCTACGTCGCTACATACGAAAATGGTCTCGCAATACAACCAACGCATCTCCCAGCATTGCGCTCTCGCTCTTTTCCGATCCGCCACGAGGTCCTTTCGATACACCTGCTGCTAGTCAACGCTTGCCCTCATCCACCGCTTCATACCGAACATATTCCAGCGATCAAGCATCCGTTAGCAACCGCGAATCGAGCTCTGCTTCGTCTCCGAGTCCGGCGTACCCGTCTGGGGCCTCGTTTACTCTTCTGGACGTGGAGGCGGCTCTGGGTGGTGATTATAACGCGAACGATCCTGTGCTTTCGGCGACGTCGCCCCCGATGAACCCGTTTGTCGTATGACGGTTCTGGGCCCCGTTCCATCTGCTGCTACCAGAAGCACTGTTGCCGCGGACCCACTGGCATAACACTGGCCATCTGGTTGCACACTCGTTCGATGTCATTCCGGGCGAGATTGGACATGCCGATATTATGGTTCTTGTTGTGCATCCTCGGGACGTTGCCGTCATTATCTCATATTATGGACTCATTATGAGTGAACCATACGCTCCAAATTTACGACCCACGCCGCTACTATGCTCATCCGACCAATACTACCAAGAAGGCCAGAATCCAACACACTGCCAGTGGCATGCCGATGGTGTTCTCACCTGGCAGTTACCAGTATGTACTTGTGCTCGCATGTAGTCGCATGACAGGCCGTAAGCGCTGGCTTTATTCCTATAACTTCAAGTTGCGATAAAGAACTTGTGGAAACTTAAGCCCATTCCTTGTAGAATAACGCTGTGACCAACCGCCGAACTTCGTCCACAAGCCACCACCACTACAGCCCCGCTTTGAAACCCGACGACCATCCACTGGGCCGCCTCACCCAACAGTGTCTGTCGGCGCCGCGGTATCCCCGTGGTATCGCGTACGGCAGCTTATCTATCCGCTTTTGGCGTGTCGACTGGCTGCAACTCTGCTTTTACTACTGCGGCGACGAGCTAAAACTATTCGAGAAGCATAGTAGGAGTCCAACCGCTCTTGACTTCATTCCTCAACGTTCGAGACCCATCTGCGCTGCGGTGGCCACCCTCGGCCGTGGTTGTTACCACTGTCCTTCGCCGCACAATCAGCAGCAGCAGGGCCATATAACTACAAATGCGATGAATATGTAGCCCTCCTTTCCCACTCGCACTGACTTCGGGGGCACCTCGCAGAGGCCTACCATTTCTTCCCTTCCGCTCGCCTCTGTTTCTATCAACCAAAAAAAAATGCAGAGCAGAAGATTCGCCCTCTGCTTCTCAATACTCTTCCTCATTGAGCGCACGAACGGACGAGCTTGGAATGGCCAGTCAATCCTCCCTGCGCGCCCTCCTCGAGTCTTATTTGACCTACAGGCAATAATAATTACTACAATAATAACAACACATTCGCCTGGAACAACATCCCGGCGATGGCCACTTGCCAACCGACGACCCTCAGCTGGATGTTTGTGAACGAGTCCCAGGCAAACGACTCGGAAATGACGATATCCATAACGAACTCGAGTGTCGATGCGTCGTCCAGTTCGACAATATCAAGTCATTCGTTTAGGACTGCAGGTTCCCAGGATCTCGTATGTGGGCCACTGGTCAATGGCTCCCAGCAAATCACACCCGGGGCGATTCATTCCTCTCAGCGCACTTTTGTGTGGCCGTCGGTTAACGTATCGGCTGGCTGGTATGTTTTACTGGCCAATTTCTCAAAGCCGAACACAGTGCGGGAGTCTTCTGCATTTTTCATCGCCAATGGCAGCGACCTCTCATGTCTCTTCCCTTCGACGCCTCATTCCGCCTTTGTGTCGTCTTCCCGCATCATCCACAAATCGACTACTAGTGGTACAACTACGGCGCTATCATCTACCCTCACCACCCAGAAGTCGACTACTTCCAGCGGTCCAACGACAGGGCTATCCTCTACCTCTGCCAGTGCCTCTGCAACTGCTTTCGCAGCGACGATATCGCCAGCGACGGCTTCTCGATTCCATGTTGGGGTCGTTGTTGGCAGTGTCGTCGGTGGGCTCGCGGCCATCGCTTGGGGCATCGCAGCGTGCTTCCTCGCCCGGAGTCTGCGGAGACGACGAGACCGAAATTGGGCTATCCTGAACTCTCGCGACACCAAGGATAAAGCGTACCCGTCGAGCGAAACGGCCCCATCCACAATACCACTCTTCCGCCCGGAATATCCTGCGGACGCATTGCGGCCGTTCGACAGTGTCGTTCGCCGCAACTCAGCCGCGTCCGCAGCATCATACACAACGTATAGTGGCTCGAGTCGTCTGCAGTCGCCGTCCTTGGGCCGCTACGACTCGTCGTTCGCCACTGCGCCTAGTCCAGCATATCCTTCTGGCGCTTCGCAGGAGCTTGCGGATGATGTTCTGTCAGCGCTCGCTAGCGTTCAGGTTTATAACGCTGTTGACCCGTCTCTGGGTTCCCAACCGAGTCTTTTCTCCGCTTGTGCCTCAGGCTCAGGCGATATAGCGGCTGGTATCGCGGCCTGTGTGCAATGTATATGCCTAGCTCGTTGAGCGAGCGGATAATTCACCTGTACAATCTCCTCCTACGTTCTCATCATCCCTCGCATCGCACTCCTTCTCGGGTCCGTTGTGTATGTTGGGTTATAATCGTCATGCATTTAACACGTATCCGTTCCGAGGCCTCGGAGTTCGCAGACGACACGGTAGGATTCCTTCGTGACTTTTAACCTTTAAAAGACTATCTCTTCCGCCGCCGATAGGACCCCGCGCGCTCGTGACCCTCGGCGTACTGGGTATAGATCAAAGGCGGTCTTTGCGCTATGGGTCGCCGAATGATGTCCCTGTTTGGATGTAATGCCACCGTCGGCCGGCCTCCACCTCCAAAAACTCTACCTGCTTTGCTTCATCTCCGGTGTAGAAGCACACAACGTTACTCCACCATCGACGACGTCGGCTCCATGGGATTCTCTTTCCGGGAATCCTGTCAGACTCAGCGAATTCCAATAGCAAGGAGCATAAAGCTTGCATAAAGTGCCATCGCCAAGAAGACACATGCGTGCGTGTAAATCTGACTGCAACGTGGGCTCGTGCGCTTGCGGATGCGCCGGAACTTGAAAGTCGCTCGACAAAACACACTGGCATCTTGATCACCAGTTGTACCTTGTCGCTTAGCCTTCACGACTTTTGCCCGGTCTACAGGCAGCCCTGAGGGTCGATATCCGAGCCCTACGGCGCTCCTGCATTCCCATCGCTTTGGTATCTGCCGCGGCAGAGTGCTGCCGTACCTCCGAGGGAACTTTTTGCGTGAGGAGATCTCAAGAAAACAGAATAAAGTAAGATCCATTCAAAAGCTGCTAGCGGGACAATTACAGGACAGATTTCGCGCGCATGCGCGCAGCTCTTGTGGCGTTGCACCTGCGCAGTGTGTTCTCTTCACATCTGCCCCCGCTTCGGCTTCCCCTCAGTGACAGCGACTCGATGTCGGCTCGCGTCATCTCGCCTCCTTCATGTAGGGCTGCAGTCATCTGACGACGAGACTCCGCCGCCGGTGGACGCCTTCCAGCCCTCTCCCTCGATGGAGAAATCGACGAGAGCTAGATGGAAGTTGCGGACCGCCTGCCCGGCGAGCGTTTACTTATACCGCATGCGCAAAGCGCCTGCCAGTGTAATCCAAGGTCGTTAGCCGACGGTGATTTTTGGGCTGCTTCTCGGTGCTCGTCTCGCCTGAGTGGGGGATGAACGCCTGAGAGAATCAGAGTTTTATTGCGATGTCCATTTCTAATTTCATCCGGACTTCACTGTCACTGGCAGACGCACGGAAGTCGCACCGACCTCTCGTGCTTTTCATCTCCTCTCAGGCAAAGCCGGGAGTACCAGAGCGGCGGAGGCGATGGAGCAAATCATAGCACTGCCTGAAAGACCGTTTCTTGCCGTAAACAAAAGTATATCGAGCACCATCGCCGTGGAAGAAGCGACGTGGCGATTCTCCCTATCTTCAGCCCAGTGTTGACGCCACAGTTCATGCTCCCCCCGGCCGAACCAAGCCAAACCAGACGCTATAGGGCAAGTCACACCGCGGCATGAGCGCAAGAGCACAAAGATTCAGAAGAAGGGAGATGCGTCTAGTATTATAAAGGCTACATGCATGCTAGTTGTACAATGGAATATAATTTGTGCTGTAGATGTATGTACGCTGTAAGTAGCGGCGAGCATGCAGGTCAATAAGATATCATGTCATGTCCATCCATCTGGATTCCGTTGGCGCAACGGCAACGGTAGCCAAGGACGGCGTCGGGCCCTCGCATTGTTGCTGGAGGTCGAAAGCCCGACCTTACGTATCTTGGCGAGCCTGCAAAGATTCAGTCCCTTCAGGAAATTTTGGAGGCGGAGCAAGAAAAATAACACACCTCCGGAGACCGACTGATGCGACCATAGCGGCAAGCACCGTCGCGAACCCCGTCATTCCGTAGAACGCCCAGGGGTGGGTCTCAAAGCTGCTCGCCAGCTAAAAATTGGCAAGCCATGTGAGATTCCAGAACGAGAAACGGGGCGCGAGAAGACTACGGACATTCATGCCGAAGAGCCCAGAGACCAGTGCGCCGGACCCAATTCCCATCGTCACTATCGAGACCTACGACCATTCATTGGCATCAGCCTGGGACCATCCTGGGACCATCGATAGTGGGGGAGAATTGAGGGCTGACCTTGAGGTCGAGAGATAAGAGCGCGTTGCGATTAGAGTCCAGGATTAGCTCGACTATTTCTTGTGTCGATTGAACATTCGTCTGCAGAGTAATCAGTTATATGTGGTGGGCGAAGTGGACAAGACGACCCTACCGCAATGCTCTCAGCCTCGTTCACGATCTCCTCAACCTGTTTGGAGAAAGATTCGAGCAATACCTCGACGTCTTCGTGGTCGTCGAGCTCTCTGATGATATCACTTTGCTTGTCCGTGAGGTACATCGCGGTCAAATCATCGTCTGCGACATTCTATCAGACGCTGCTACGGCATCGGGGAAGCAAGACATTCTCACCTTGCGCAAGAACTTCTTCAAGCACTTCTTCAACCTGGAACATGGCGGTGAGCCAGCGGTGCGATATGTCGCAGCCAACGGGATGGACAAACCAGTTTAGCTCTATTTTGGAAGCTGGCGAGCCGCCGTGAATAATGGAGCAGGCGCTTGAAGCGATCGTGGTCAATGTTGTCCTCCAGTTCAGCGAGGAGACCGCCGACGAGATTCCGAATGAAGACCATCTCGGCTTCGAGTGCACTCAATACCGAAAGAAGAATGGACTCCAAAGCTCTGGATCCGAGTTTAGCGACGGCACACAGGGATATGAACGGAGATAATGACCGGAATTCATAGGGCATTCCCGAGCCCTTGAGTTTGAGATTGTGCTGCAGAAACGTGGAAGCGTCAGGTAGAGATGGAAGACAGAGAGACCCACCTCAAGATGATATAGGAATACAGAGTGAAGTCGAGAGTCGACAGACCCATAAGAGTCGAATATTATTACGGTGTCGGCCTTGACGAGCGCACGGATGTGTAGGATATTGACCTGCCAGCGCTGAGCGACAGTTAATGGTCACACGACAAGAAAACGCACGAGAAACGCCTCTTTCCGAACCAGGATAGTCGGAACGAGGTTAGGCACCCGCGAATCAATCTTGCGAAGGTCCCGGGGCTGGAGAACGTCCGAAAGTTAGTGGGACAAATGAAACAGGTGCGGACGCACATTCAGTTTATGTTCGCTACATAGATCCGACCTCTTGAATTGCCCGGAGATCGTCTTCACGTTTCCTTTGAAGAGATTGAGGAATGGTCCGCCCGAGAAAAAGTTATTTCTGCGTACCCTCTGCGTCAAGGACCGTGCCTGGAGAGGTGATTGTCAATGAATGCAGAAGGAGAAGAACCCAGGGTGGACGTACAACGAAGCATGAGGTCGGGCGGGTTGCGTCCCTTCATGACTTTTTCCAATATGGCCGCCCGCGTTGCTTCCTCGTGGATATCTGGGAGCGGACCATCGTATTCAACACCACGAAACGGTTTCCCTCGCCATGAAATGTGGCGAACAGTTGTGTATGCCGTCGAGGGCAAACATGCAAGTGTGGACGCGGGTCGAGCAGCGGTGAGGATGATGCGCTGGGAGCAGCCGCGAGAACAGTTGATTCGAGACAGAAGGATTCGGGGGTTTACATGGCGGAGAGAGAGCATACGCAACGCGCTATTCCAGGTCACCGCGAAAAACGAGCCGGTTCGGAGGGCGTGATGCGTGACATTGACCAGCTCTGACCATTCCTTGACCATTGCTCCCTTGACCCAACCTTGCCAGTGACCCTCGGATGCGCGACAGCCTCAATGAAGCAGAGACGAGAGCCTAATGTAGCTTTCAACGCACTAGCCTCAAAACCAGCATGAGTGAACATGTCATTTGACCTCATCACACCCAAGCCTGGAAGCCCTGCATCCTGGAACACGGCCGTTTGACTCCCCAAACAACGTGTCCGGCCTTCCACATCGGACCGTGACCCAATCTCCAGCTTCGTTTATAACCGAGGCTGCTCTCCTTCTCCTTCGCTCGCTCGCTCTCCTCGATCCCTATATCATGTCCTTGGCCTGACCACTGCTCTCCCCATCTAATATGACTGAAACCCGACGACTCCTGGACGCGTCTGCGGCCCTCTCCCAGCTTCTCCGTGCCCAATCTGTCCCGCACGCGTTTTATGGGAGTGTCCTTACAGCGGTACTCGCAAATAACTTGCAAAGTGATGTGCGTCATTCATTCGTCGGCCGTCCAGGACATGTACCAACATAATGCAGGAGATATTCTGCGTCGTTGAAGGTGGACAAAATCAGCCACACCCATTCCGACGGGTGCGAGACGCCCTGGCTGGGAACGCCGATTTCACGATAACCCACTCGCCCTGGACGAATCGGTGCGTGACGGACTACCGCACCAGTCTTTAGTAATTTGAAGCTGGCCCAGGTTGCACGTCACGTACCGCCGCTACATCCCGGCCATCGAGGTGAGCTCTCCGCGACCGCCCCATTCTCTTCCCCCACCAACCAACTTCTCAGATTGAAATCCTTCCCGCGGGCGAACACGGGCCCCGAAAACTCGACGAAACCACCGTCATGAAACTACAGGGACTCCCGTTCTTGACCATCTCCGAATTCCTGCGATGCAAGCTCAAGACGTGGATGATGTAAACCTGCGGCCGCTTTTCTCCTCTGCGCACAGGCACTAACATTGCGTATCTGTCTAGTCGGGGGGAGGATCGCGATGCCCAGGATATCGTCTACGTCCTGGGGAGACACTGGAACCGGGTGGACATTAATCGTATCCCAGAGAACGACATGAACTTTTTCGTGGCCAGACATACGTCGGTGGGTCCGGCATGGGCGGCGGTGAGACGGAAGTACGGAATTTAATGTGTGTGTGTGTCTAAAATAACACGCGGTTTCACCACTGTCTCTTGAAATCTGATAGCGATTCTGCAATTTTTTGTCAGGTGGCCGGATTCTGTTCGCCGTCGGCCTTCATCCCCCACACGAAAGTACTTCTTGGGTGCTCACTTTATCGCGCGAGGCTCTCCAGCTTCTGCCGAGTATCTGGCGGCGCGGGGAAGAATCGCCCCCTGTTTCTGTACCCTTCTAAAATTTCGCCATCCTCCGTGCACTGTGTGCTTGCCGCCCCACCTGATCATTTGCCTGGGCCGCTCCCGACCGTGTGCCTTTTCTATGTCATTGTTAAAGCTTCGCCGCCGATCTAAGCTAGCGCAAACGCCTGAGCAGCAATTTACTTCCGTCTCGCTTACAGGCACCTGCTGGCCATGGCGTCGGTCTTTGCTTGATCTTATCAAATCTGGGGGTAGCGGCTATCTAATTAAAACCGCCCACAGGTTTTCATCGATTGTCCTGCCGAGATGAAGGAGGATTTAGCTGAGGGCCTTCTATCGCTACTATCACAGTCTGATTTTTTTCTTTGCGTACTGCAACGTTGACATTCCAAAAGCACTGTCCAAGTCGAACCTAGCCGGCGCCCGCTACAAACACACTGCCGTCATAGTTCTCATCTCCAGAGCCGAGCTCAGGCTACTCGCATCCCCATTCTATCTGCTGCGCCTAGCACCTCGGCCGACACTTTCCCTGTTATAGCACTGCACGAACCACGCAAGTCAGGAACACCGCTAAAACAAGGACACACACTGGCACACACCAATAGCAAGATGAGGGATTCGCCGACGAATGGACGAAATTCTTTCCGTCGTGAGATTCTTCGTAGTCCGACCCCGGCTCCGCGAGAAGGACGCCGTCTATCTGCGCAATCGTATCGTTATCGTGAGTCTTTAGGCTCCTTGAGCGATTTCAGAAACTGACCTCCTTCGAGAAGCCCACTGGCATTTCATCGAACTCAAACTCAGACTCGACGTCGGTCGACGCAGCTTCCGACTCGGACGTGGTACTGCTGCAGCTGCCTTCTCCCTCCGAGTCCGAGTCCGACCACCAACAATCCCCGTCCGAGTGTTCCTGATCTTCCCTGCCATACCACGACGGCGGTGAGAAGTCGCTGTCTCCACATGGATACCCCATGAGGACGTCATCGCCGTCTAGAGGGTCATGATCTTCGATTGCGATTTCGATTTCGCCGGGCAGATGGGCCGCAGCGCATTGCAAGTGCTAAATAAAGTAATTACTGGAATCGTCCATCTTCTGAATCGCTGGCTTACCATAGATAGGGTGTGCATGTTCTTGAAGCGTCTGCCACAAGGTTCGCAGCAGGGGTGGTTAGGCGATGAGGCGATGTGGACTTGGAAGGCGACGCTATCCGCAAAGACTTTATCGCAGGTGGCGCAATAGGGAGCAGCGGTAGTCATTGTGATGATGGTTGTGAGAGGAGAGAGGGAGGTAAGTCGTTTAAGGTGAGAGGCGGTTATATAGCGAGGGTGTTTCACTTCGCGGCAGGAGTGCTTTGCTTCCGCGGAATGGAGAATTCATTGATCGGAGACAAGCTCCTAAGCTGCTCCTTCACCCCGTGGAGATGTAGGGTACGCTGCTGATATGCGCAAGGAGCGATTTCTGTTAGATTCGTGGTGTGTCGTATGCCACTGGCAGGGATTGTGGTCCCTTAGAACTCTGCTGGTTAGCTCGACGGTGCTCTTTCGAACGAAATAGATCATATGCAAGTCTTCTCTGTGGTTTTATGGTGGGACGCACCTTTGGCGGATTGCCAGCTTGGAGTGTGTTTGAGCCATCATTTAGTATGGCCGCGTTTGGCCTGCATGTGACCGCGACTCGAAGTGACTTGAACCTTGACCTCATCTCTCGAACGTCTCGGTGATTTCCCGAGTTTGCAAAAGCAAAAAGCCAACGATTGTGGATAAAGCCTTTTGAGAGCTAACATTTGGTGCATTCTGGCTCCCGGGCCACAGTGGACCATTCAAACCATTCAACGTCCAACGTCAACCCCGACACATATAACTTTGTATTCGTGAGTGCCAGTCTATCCACCATGACACACTCTTCCCTAATTACTGCGCCGCAGCCTCCTTCCGGCATTCGTCTCCCACCGGCGCTGACCTCGTACCCATGATGACATGATGATGCCGAGTACTATTCTCTCCTCTTTCCTCCATGACCTCTTCTCCGGCTCGCCCAGTAACCCAGCAACGCGTCGACTCGGATTCGGATGGCATGCCAGATGAGACGACAGCGCGAAAAGCAGGATCTCGGTGGAAGAGACCCGCCGCGTGGTGGTAAGCCCAGAAATCTGTCCTGGCCCGTCAATATCTCACAACGACGACGATAAGGTTAATGATCTACGCACCTTTCAGTATGATCGTGCAGACAGCGACTGCCGGAGCCTCAGTCGAGCTGTACACGACCCTCATCTGCAATCAAGTCTACCCTGAACCGACGTCGGACAACAACTTGAACTCTATCCCCGGGCCCTGCTTCGGAGACCCTACAGTTCAAGCCGAGGTAGCTAAGCTGGCCACAGGCACGCATAATTCATCTGCTCTTCCTCTCGAAAAAAAACAAATGAAAACTAGTTATCGCAACCGTCACCGGAATCCTCACATTCTTGACTGCCGCCTGGTGGGGCTCGGTGCGTCAAACGTTTCTTACTTACATACTTTCTACAATGCTCAACCCGTACCGGAAAGTTCTCCGATCGCCATGGCCGCACACGCATGATGGGCATCTCCGCAGTCGGGCACACCCTGGGTTTGCTCAACATCATACTCGTGGCCAAGGCCGTAGAACGTATCCCCGGAGGTTATTGGTTCATCGGTGTAAACGCCGTCATTATGGGCGTTCTTGGTGGTGAGAATTTAAAACAGCGTTTTTCGGGAGGCACTCGAGAGCTTACCCAGACGTCCTGTAGGTAATACAAGCGAACATGCCGCGATGCATGCATATGTCGCAGATATTTCTACCGCAGAAGAAAGGTTCTCTCTCTTAAAGTGCATTTGCCAACTCCTGCCTAATTAATCCCATCTAGGTCCCGTATATTCTCTGTCGTTATGGGCTCCATGCTCATTGGAGTGGGCGTTGGACCGATCATTGGTAGCCTCATACTCCGGCAAGCCGCACAATTCCCTCCCTTATTTGGTCCCGTTAACCCGTTCTCTGCAGCATATTTCACGACCCTCTCTCCGTCTTTTACTTCGCCGTCGCCCTGCGACTCATCCACACTCTTTTCATCTGGACCGTCCTTCCAGAATCGCTCACGGAGCCGCAGATGCGCGACTCCGCGGCACGCTATCACGAGGACGGGCGCGGCCTCAACTCCGTCTACGTACTCTTCAAGCCTCTGGCGATCTTCTGGCCCAAGAACACCTCATCCAATGGGCACAGGAGGAACTGGAACTTGTTCCTTTTGGCGCTGGCGGACGGTGTGATGCTCTTGGCTGCGGTGGGTATTTGCTTAGCGATTCCCATACAATCAGCTGAGTATATTCTTTCTTTCTAGTCATCCCTCATCTCCCAGTTCCTCTACGCACTCAAGACTTTTCAATGGGATGGAGAATATGTTCGTTTCTCCCGACGGGTATCCTAGCGCTCATAATTCACTTCGTAGCTCGGTTACTGCATTAGCAGCATCGGCTTCACACGCGCCGCGTTCCTCGCCATCGTACTTCCCGGTCCGTTTCATGTTCCTTACCTCATTCAACTTAGCGCTAACCAGCAGCGTCCCTTAGCGCTAATCAAGTTCGCCAAAAGCAGGTCCAAACCTGCATCCACGTCTGAGTCTGGCGAACAACAACCCCTCCTGCCCGACGACATTCCTTCACGCCCCACCTCCCGTGCATCTCACTTCGACCTCTCCCTCGCGCGTTTCTCCATCGCCGTCTACGTAATCACCTTCGCCCTCCTCCCCTTCGCGCCAAGCAGCATCCTCTTCATCGTGTTCATCTCCCTCGGGTCGTTCGCCTCAGGGCTCGCTCCCGCCATCAACAGCGTCGCGCTCGAGCTCTACACGCATCAGACCGTCACGGGACTCGCAGGAGATGATGCAGTGCCGGTTGTCGAGTCGGGCAAGCTGTATGGCGCACTTGGTGTGGTACAGGCGCTATTGTGGGTCCCCTTCATTTCTCCTCTCTGTTCGCGCCATTGAAAAGTCCGCAGTGGAAATATTTTGGGTCCGCCGCTGTACGGCCTCATCTACAGTCTAACCGTGGCTACACAACCGAAAACCGTCTTTTTCGTTGCGTTGGGCAACGCAGTTGTTGCGCTGGCCCTATTGGGTCTCGTCAGACTTCCCTCGAGGCATCCGATACCGTTGTAAAACACTATACCTATCCTGTACTACGTAAATGTGAAAAAGATACAAACAGATTATACCAAAATAGCAATAACGATATAAACCATCCTCCCATAATCTAATATCTATTCTCCGTCCTCAAAGTCCCCTCCGGCGCCCTCAAAATCCTCCATCATAAATAGATCGTAGAGTGTCGAACTCAGCTTCGGTCCAATGGCTCGCATCCCTCCCTCTGCACCGCCAATCCCACGAAGCATCATCCTCGCTTCGGGTACGCACTCTTCTTCTTCCGCCCTTTGCCTTTGCCCTTCCCTGCATTATCCTCCTCCTCCTTGCTCTCTCAGTCCTTCTCCAGCTGTTCAGCTTCCTTCAACGCCTCCCAAAAGTTCTGGGCGTCGTCCAACGATCCAACACCGCCCCAACCTTCTCTGCACCCATCCCCCGCACGCACAAGAGCATTCGCGCCCAGGTATCCCGCACGGTGAGGAAGCCCGACTTGCTGTTTAGCGCTTGAAAGTCCTCGAATGAGGTAATGTATGTGCGGTTCGGGTATGTGCGCCGCAGGAATGCTTGAAGATCGAGATACGAGTGTCGCTTGATCATCGCGCTGGGAATCACGTAGAGGTCTTTCGTCTGTCAACACGTCAGCAAGACTCTATATAACCTCCAAAGAATAAAGAAATAGTACCTTGTGCTCACGCGCGATCTCCTGCGTCAATCCAGCAAGATACGAGACCGTATCATGTATGCTCTTGGTTTCCTTGACCAAGAACCCATCCACCACTTGCGTTGATGATAACGCCGTACTAATCTGAACACCCCATTCCTCTCTATTCTGCTGAACGTTGTAGTCCTCAACAAGGTAGAACACCCGCGAGATAGCACTCTGACGGAGCCGGAACTTTTGCTCGTGGAACCGCCCGTCTTTGATAGAGCCAACGAGATCGTCGAGTCGCTTCCTCTCCAGCACAACATCCAGAGCATAACGCTGTCCGCCTGCTTGCGCGACCCACATAACGTCCCCAAGGCGAAGTGCTTCCAGTCCAATCGACTGTAGTCCCTTGTCATGGAGCTTCTTCTGCAGGTCCTCGTTGCCCGCAGCCGCACGCTCGCGAGTGTCCAGAACCATCTGCACGGTGTACGATCCAGCTCTCAGAACGAACGGCGCGAACTCGGGAAAAGTCATTTGCGGGAGGTAGATCGATGGATGGTCTATTGGCGCGGGGGCAGGAATCGCATGCGACAGACGGGGTCTGTTTGTTGGAGCCGGAGCGGGTAGAGAGACGGTTCGCTGTAAAGCAGGCCCAGGGTGAGCTGGTAGCGAGGACGAGCCTGCGAGGGCCGTGGCGGCACGCGCAAGAACATGGGGATGCGAAGAGCCCTGCTGCGTTCGAGGCGGGGGAGCAGCGGGTTGTTTAAGAGACGAATGTGATCGCGCCGCAACAACCGGTTGGGTACTTCCACTCGCGACGGCATTGTTCTGGGAATACCGAGCGGGTAGCTGCCGGGAAGGGTCAAGCGTGTTCTGCGCTCGCGCCTTTGCGTTGTCTTCCTCCGCCAGTAGCGCGGATAATACACTCGACCGCGCGGGTTCAGCCGGTGGTGGTGCAGAATTCAGACCGTCGAAGCCCGGGCACTGTGGAAAAGGATCGGCAAATGGCTCCAACATATCGGCGACCAAGTGCGGGCCACGAGTCGCGGGATGCAAGAGTAACGCGGCGAGCTGGTGACGGGCCTCCGAAACAGGGTAGACGACCTTGAACAGCAAGAGCTGCTGGACGGGGTCGACGAAAAACGAAGTTTCCGCTTGTTCTCTATTTCTGACGGGGTTACCGTCGGGATCTACAAAATAATGAGCAACGAGAATATCAAACGACGAAGAAATAGTTTACCTAGGTACCAGAACTTGAACTCGCCGTCACGGTTGCTGTCTAACAAGGGGTAGTCGTCGGGGACAAGTCGAGCCCTGGGTGGCAAACTCGCTTCGCTCGCCACTCGTCTCTTTGCCGGGCGAGGCGGCGCCAAATCGGCGTCAGTGGCAGACCGTTTCGGCGGTCGACCGCGTGGTTTCGCAGCAGGACGTGTAGGGCCTTCGTCGTTGCCACTGGCATCATAGCTCTGGATGTCAGCGACGATGCTCGGGCCTATAAACTTGACGCTCTTGAGATCTCCCGGGGCTGAAAACGCCCGTTGTTCATTCTTGAGGCTGGTTATCGCTTTGCCATAGATCCAGTAACGGTGGCCGCCTTGCAAAGTGAAGCATGAGACTCGCCCTGGGTACAAGAAAGAGCTTACGGACCTTGCTCTTCTCTAGCTTGGAGAGCGCCCAAAATCTGCAGCCATTTGGCGTTTGGGCCAGAATATCTGACCATGGTCGTGGAGGAGCAAAAGAAAGAAGGAAACGCCAAGTGTCACGGGCATGTGACCCATCAGTAACGAAATCTGAAGTGGGCGCAGCGCGTTCAGAGAAGAAAAGAGTAAATTGAGTTGTGTGGCGACAAGAGAAACAAGCTAAGTAAATTAGTGGTCTACGCAACTATCTTTTTCCGCCGCGGCTTGGTGCCCTTCCTCCGCCGCTTAAAAGTCGCCTCGTCCTCATCAGCCCCCTCGACATCGCCCCAATCGCGCTTCGTGGGGACCGCCGAAACACGATCTCGCAGCGAAGGGCCCGCCTCGGAGCCTTCTAGTCGGTCCAAAAGCGACATCCGTCTTCCTTGCCCGTCATCGTCCACAGACATCGCCATTGCCGAGCTGCTACCACTCGCCGCCGGCCCAGATCGACGAATGCGAATAGGCTTGACTGGCGTGTCGACGCCGAGTCATCGTAGCCGCCAACTCGGTCCATGAGCGGCCCGTCCTTGTGATGTTCCATCGGTTGTCGATCTCCGTCGAAAGAGCCCCGCCGGCCATTCTGCACGACATTCACATTCACAGGACGTATCTCTGGCGAAGGAGGGCCACGGGCACGCAAGGCCGGGTTCATCGGCAACGGATGCGAAGGTCGAGAGGATTGTGGTGAGCGGGAAGCTGGTGGCGGCCGGTCAAACCGCTCGGTTGTGGAAAGACGGTCTTCCAAAGTGCCCCGCGGCCGACCGGGCGCGTCGCCAGGTGGTGGATAGCGTTCAGGTTCTTCATCTCGCCGCGGGAAGCGCTCTGGGCGATTGTAGTCCCAGTTCGAGGAACCTTGCGAGGGAACTCTCGAAGGCTGTATAGGCGGGTGGCGGCGTAGTTGGAAGCTTCCGGATAGCTGGACCGTCGACGATCTGGGTCAAACCGAGGCTATAGGCGTTATGAGTACAGAGTAATTATCGAAAATGCCACATACCGCTTCTTCATATACATCCTTGGGTCGACTGAAGGACGGAGACTTGGGTCGACTGAAAGACGGAGACTTGGGTCGACTGAAGCCGGAGACTTGGGTCGACTGAAAGCCGGAGACTTGGGTCGACTGAAAGCCGGAGACTTGGGTCGATTGAAGGATGGTGACACAGGCTAACAAAACTCAGAACATTGCTATTTCTCCAAAAACAGAGAAAACTCACCGGAGGCGGGCTATACCTCCCAGGTGCCGAATCCGGGCCCGGTCCACTTTCTGGATAGCTGTCTCTATGATATCCTCCCTGCACTGAATTAGCAACGCGTTTCGCCCAACAGACACAAGAACAACCCACCGAACCGAAATCTGGAGCACCTCTTCCGCTTCCGCTTCCGCTTCCGCGTCCCCGACCTCGTCCTCTCCCGCGCCCACGATATGCACTCTCCGGGAAGCCAGACTCGCCACTGAATCCCGCGGAACCGGGCGGTCCACCGGATGGCGGGAAGTACCTTTCGCCAGAGGGAGGAGGCTCGCGTTGTCGTTCGCGTTCGGTAATCGCGGCTGAACGGTTGCCAATGGGGATATTGTTGGTGCCTGTCGAAGGGAATGGTGGACCGCCTCTCTGAATAAAAACAAAAAGGTATGAGAACAGAATCCAGTTGGGAGAATAAACTTACCCCTCCTCTCCCTCTTCCCATGCCCCGTCCTCCGAAATGCGGCGGCGGCGACCTCTCTCGTCTTCCACGACCTGGTGGACCTTCATATGTCGCAGGACCAGGGCCAGTACCAGGACCGTGATACGCTGCTGGGCCAGGTCCAGGTGCCGAAGAGTTCATCGCCCTTGGTCCACGGGGCGCATCGCTCGCAGCTGAGACGGGTGTCGGAGGTCTACCTTCACGATCGGCGTTCGGAGGTTTACCTTCGCGATCGGCGTTTGGAGCTCTAACCTCGCGATCGGCGTACATCCCAGAGCCTGCCCGCGACGATGGTTGTCCTCCCGCTGAGGGCTGACTCTGATTCTGGCTCTCACCCGTCGACGTTGGTGGGTAGGTCGCTGTGTTGGGCGTCGGTACTTGCGCTGGCGGCGGCGGCATATCCACATCAAGCTGAGGCGGTCGCTCTCTTTCCTTATCGCGTTCCCGCGGCGGCCCACGCGAATCGTTCCCAGCCCCACCACCGCGCGAATGACGAGGTCCCGACGGCGGCTGACCAAATCTCGGCCCACTGGGGGACTGGAAGGGCGGGGGACCACGGTGGAAACGACCAGAGTCTCGATCGTGGAAAATCTCATCTTGCGACGGAAGAGGTTGGCGTTTACCTGCAAACGTAATTCAGCGACTGTTGCCACACAAAATAACACCCACGAGTCGTCATCGTCTCCTGCTTCTTCTCCGGCTGAACATCCACATCCATCCTATCGTCCGCCGTCTTCTTCTTGTTCTCGCTGCCGTCCTTCCGATTCTTGTTGTTATCCTCTAAAAATTCATCCGGCACAAACGCATCAATGTCGTCTTTGAACGTTTTGACCATCTCGATCTTCATACTCGCGCTTGTAGCAGCGACAACGACATCCGCGCTCGGCAGCCCTTGAGTGGACATGTTGGGACTAAAGCGCGTCCGATCGCGTTTTCTGAGCTGCTCCTGTTGCGGTTGACGTTTCTCTTGTGGTGGAGGAGGGCGTTCTCGTGAATCCGAGCGCGATCTGCGTCGTGTATTTCCTAAATGCGAGGACGAAAGGAAAGGGGGATCATGAGCATGCAATTCCTTCGAAGGGGAACGAGCCGAGGAGAGAAGAGGATCGAGGCATGGATAAATGATATGGAGGTGTCGCGAATTGGATGTGCTCCATTGGAGACAATGACCCAGCACACGCATCAACAGAGATAGGCGCGATTCCTCCATCAAACAGACGGCCACGAGGAGTTTGCACGAGCTTTCGCCCAATGGCGTGTCCGTGTCGGTCTCCAGTCAAGACAGGGAAACGGCCACAACACGCAGACGGAAACTCCAGGAACGAGAACGAGTGGCGAGGGCGATGTGATGGGGGAGAACATAGTCAAACGTACTGGGAGGAGCATCGGCGGGGCGTGTTTGCTCGCGCTCGCGATGATGCCTCGGTAGCGGGCGACCATGGGTATCGTCGCGCAATGGTGGCATGTCGCGGAGATTGTTATTGTTGCTGCCAACGTCGATGCTACTGCCGCCATTGCGCGGAGCAGATTCTTGCTTCCTGGATAATGAGGTCTTGGAGGTGTCAGACTGCTGGTGAGGCGGCAGATCGCGTTCGCGGACAGGCCAGCCATTGTCGCCATCCCCACGACGGTAGCCTGTGCCTGTGTCACGCTCTCGGTCGCGATCTGCTTTTGGATATGACCGTCGACCTACCCTCCTCTGCAAAGGACGAGCTCTGCGGTTCACGCTCACCGCGCTTGCGCTCCGGCTCACGTTCGGACCCAGGTCCTACATGGTTAGGATTTTGAGGCGGGTCACGTCCGCGTCTGTCGAGATGCGGGGGTGCAGCGCGCTGGGAGGTTGCTCCACTACCGACACTGTATGTGTTACGGTCAGACGATGAGGAAGGGTTAGCGGCGGGTCCCGAGTCCTTCGTGTCGCCATCTTCAGGTCGGTAATGCCGGTCTTGATATGACATGGAGGATTCGTCCCCAGCGGGCTCGACCCTTTCTTTGTCGCGCGCGCGCTCCTGGGGTCGATCTTTTTCGCGTTCTCGTCCCCGGCCGGCATGCTTTGTTGGGGGAGGAACATGATTCTATAAGAAAAGAAAAGGGGGATAGTAAAGATGGTGTTGGTGCGGGGAGGAGGGCGTGAACACCAACCCCGCGTGTGGGCCGCTCGAGCTCGCGTTCGTCGGCAGGTAGATGAAGTGTTTGGACGTCGGTCCCGTTCCCGTTCTGGACGGTCCCAGGTGCCTTTGGGGTTCGCAGGCGCTCGGGACGTAGTGTTCGGGGTGGGCGAAGGCGGGCTTGCGTTTGCCTTTGCTTTGAAATCCCGCTCGCTTGAAGGAGGCTCGCGTTCTCTGTTTTCACGGCTATCGCGGTGTGTGGAGCTGGGTTTGGCATTAGCGTGGTACGACGCAGGAGGCCCCGAGCCGTTTGCGATTGAAGCAGGTTTTGTTTTCTGCAAAAGCTGTGAGAAGTCGACACAAAAGAAAAAAAGGCACGCATACGGCGTCTTTCGAGTCCTTGAGGCTGCTCGCCATCGACGTCGCCTCCATACTGCTCGAATGGCTGAAGACTGGTGCGGCAGTGACAGGCTTTGGGGGCAGCGCATGTGTTATGGGCTGTGTGAGCGCAGTCTTGGGTGGCCTGCGGTCTCTGTCTTCCCTGTGGCTGCGTTGTCGCTCCCTCTCGCCGCGGCCACGACGAGGTGACGGAGACTTTGTCGGTTTTGTTACGGGAGGCTCGGGAGAGGGCGGCTTGGATATTGGTGGGTCTGGTTGCGAGTCGGCGACTGTGGGCACCTCCGACTGGACCTCGTCTTCGTTGACAGAACCGAGTGAAACGGCATCGTCGTCGTCGTGAGCGTCGTCCTCGTCCCAATCGAGAACGTCTTGGTCGCTCATGGTAGTCGAGAGCAAAAGGCAGATGAAAGATGCGGAAGGCACTGCCAAACAAAGCCACACAGCCACATGAATCGGCGACGGCACCACGACTTGCCAATACTCTCCATGTCCGCCTACGCCGCCGAGGCCGGCGGCCTCCCTACACCCACCTCAGCGTCTTCCTCTGCTGCCCGAATACCCGTTATATTCCGCAGACTGCATCGATTTCACCAAATGGTCGCTACACTTGCTTCCCTCCCTATTCTCCAATTAACCTTTCGCAGGACTTTGAGCTTGCGGCATGGCAATTGACCTACCTGTGCATTGCGCCTCGTCGAGTCTACAGAAATGTGTACTTCCACAAGCGTAAGTGACTCGAGTCTCGCAAGAAATACATGACCTCACTTGCGAAGAAACCAAAAACACTTGGGCACGCGACGACCCTGCCATCCTCGTCCTCCTCTCCGCGTGTCTGGGCGTTTCCGCCGTCGCGTGGTCGCTAGTATACTCCCTCGGAATCTTCGAGGCACTGCAGCTCGCATTCCTCATGATTCTACGCGACTTTTTGCTGTCAGGGATCATAATATCGACAGTTTTATGGTGCGCATAAGTGTCCTCCGTTCGTACTCAGAACTGTAATCATCACTCCAGGCAAATATCTCGCATGTTTCTTCTCCCGCCCGCACCCGCAGCACCAGCGCCCTCTCTGCACGGTGCACGCTATCCGCCTCCCGTTCCGAGACACGAGAGCGTCGAGTGGGGGTGCAGATACTACTCTCATACCATAACAAAACCGCTTACAACTCCACAGATACACCTTCGATGTCCACACGAACGCGTTCTTCCCGCTCTATCTCACCCTCTACCTCGCACAACTCTTCCTCCTCCCAGTCATCCGCAGGGACAACTGGGTCTGCCTATGGGCCGGGAACACGTTGTATCTCGCCGGGTACGTACTGCGCCTCCCTACTTCACTCTATTCAGTCCAATCCTCATCCAGATTCGCGCAATACATCTACGGCACCTACCTCGGCCTGTCTGCGCTCCCATTCCTGGCACGCACAACTCTCCTTCTCGCGCCCCTCCTCCCGCTCGGCGCCGCATACGTTGTCTCCCTCCTCGGGTTCAATGTCGCTCGGTGGGTCCTTCGCGTGTATTTCGGGGCTTGACTGTATTAGACGAGTCTGCATAATTTAATTACTCCAAATGCTCGGAATTCACCATGAGCTCGCGGCGACTGCATAAGAGCTGGAAGTAAGCTTACTGGAGTCGCGCTGCGGTCTCTACTGACCTTGCAAGGCGGGTGGTGTAGTTTTTTTTCTCAAGATTCAGAAGAGCAACAACTGATTATCGATAGCAGCAAAGCAGAACATGGATTGCAGGTGGTAGTTACAAGTTAGGACGAGAATGGGGAATCCTTCACTGGACGTACGATCGGCAAACGGTAAAGGCCAGAGTCACTTAATGAAGAGGAATATAGGCTGGGTGTCTATACTCGATGGGTTCAAACTGAAGACGGGCTGGATCCACCGAAAAACGGTTGCGCCGCTCGATAAGTGCTATCAACTCATCTCGGCGAACCCTGTCGAGCTCCGTCTCTTGCCCCATTTCCGGATAGTCCTCCTTCGAGGAATCGTCGGCGCCGCCGGCGGGTACCCAGCGAGTATAAAAGAACATCTTCAGTTCACTGTCGGCAGGAGCTTCGTTCTTCGAGGCAGGGACGTT
Source organism: Mycena amicta (assembly GCA_029282125.1). Lineage (NCBI taxonomy): Eukaryota > Fungi > Basidiomycota > Agaricomycetes > Agaricales > Mycenaceae > Mycena > Mycena amicta. The sequence continues at coordinate 503,814 of JARIHP010000037.1, read as the reverse complement.
TTCTGTCGAAAAAAACATCTTCAACCTGTTCTTGGCTTCCCCTTCGTTCGTTGGCACCACTGAGATACTCTGATGTTAGCTAGGAGCGTCGGAGCTCTTTAGCATACCTATCAGCAAGGGCGCCTTTTCGTGGTCGTCTTCGGCAAGGTCACTTCTCCAGTCGTCGTATTCGCAGACGTAGGTTACGTAGGGCTGTGGACCGCAGTCTGCGAGGTCTGGATTAAGGGCCAACACGAGGCCCTGAAAGTACTCGTAGCTCATGGAGTATCCACTGTAGATCGCAATGTGTGGCGGCATTTTGCAAAAGGAGGCGGTAAAAGCCGGCTTACATAATAATCGCGTTTAACGACGCCCACAATACCGTGGCAACTGGATACGCGCTTGACGCGCTGTCTCAATTTTGCTGCTTTGAGGTGGTCTAGCAGATCAACGGCAAAGGTAGATGCAGAGCTGAGGAATAAACACACGCCGGTTGTGGCTCAAGCGTATCATTTATGGTCGAAAACTTAGCCACACTGGCCAAATGGTGGAACACTCAAGGAACCGTCATGGTTCCAGTGAATTATGAGCGCTCGTCCGGACCCAGAGTCCCACGACGTGCAGGACGGCATTGGGATTGAAAGATGGGCCTGAAAACATGGTTATGGTCTGTGTCGATTGGGAAGGTGACCCGGAAGGAATGGCGGGATGTATACTCTGTGGTTTTCTCGCGAGTTCTGATCCAGCATAGTAAAAGTTGAATTAACTGGGTCAGAAGACGGAGGAGTAGCAAAGTAGAAACGGAATGACAGAGCTTGAACTCACTTAGCTGAGAGGAATATAGGCTGGGTGTCTATACTCGATGGGTTCGAAGTGAAGACGGGCTGGATCCACTGAAAATTGGTTGCGCCGCTTGATAAGCGCTATCAGCTCGTCTCGACGAGCCCTATCGAACTCCGTCTCTTGCGCCATCTCCGGATACTCCTCCTTCGAGGAATCGTCGGCGCCGGCGGCGGGAATCCAGCGAGTCGAAAAGAACATCTTCACGCTTTTGTCGCGGTCCGGCGCTGTTCTCTTCGAGGCGGGGACGTTTTCCGTCGAAAAGTGCTCCCTCAACTGTTTCTTGGCTTCCGCTTCGTTGGTTGCGACCACTGAGATGCGCAGTCGTTAATTGGGAGCGGGTTTCGGAGCTGTTTAGACTAATACCTATCAGCAAGGGCGCCTTGTCGTGATCGTCGTCGGGAAGCCGCCTTCTCCAGGAGTCGTACCGGCCGACGTAGATGATGTCTGGCAGCGGACCGCGATCTGCGCGGTTTCGATTAAAGCCCAGCACCAGTTCCTTGAAGTACTCGGAGCTCATGGAGTATCCACTGTAGATCGCGATGTGTGGTGGGAGTGGCATAGGAGTTCGGCAAAGCACAAACCGGCAAACCGGCTTACCTAAGAATCTTCTTTATCCCCACCCACGATGGGCTCACCGCCAAAACCCTGGGAGCGCAACGGTGCTGGGGTGCTCCCCGCTACAACGACCTCGTCGGCTCCCACCACTACCTCACCATCTGCGCCAACTCTCCCCGACCGACCAGCGGCATTTAGCGCCCCGACGAATTCGCTTTCCACCGCGCTCAACCCGAGTCCGTACGGAGCAGCCTCGCCGTACTCGCGGTTTGCAGGCGGCTACGGTGGTGGATTCGGTGGATATGGAGGCGGCTATGGCGGTGGTTATGGCGGCTACGGTATGAGCTCCATGAGCCCGTACTCGTCGATGGGCATGGGCATGGGCATGGGCATGTCGCCCTACGGCTCGATGGGATACGGTATGGGTGGGCCGATGAATCCAATGGGAATGCAGCTCGACCCGAACGGAATGCCCATCCCATCCCTCACCCAGACGCTCGAGTCGACCACCCAACACACCTTCACCCTGCTCCACTCGATCGTGCAGACCTTCTCTGGCGTCGCCCAGATGCTCGAGAGCACATTCATGGCGACCCACTCGTCCTTCTTCGCCATGGTCGGCGTCATCGACCAGTTCGGCCATCTCCGGAATGCCCTCGGCAGCGTCTTGGGGCTTTTTGGCCTGATGCGCTGGATGCGTGAGCTCATAACCGGCGGCCCCGCTCCTGGAATGCACTCCGAGTTCCGCGAGTTCATCAACGGACGACCTGTACAAGGTCCCCCGCCAGCCCCGAAGGGCCCCAAACCCAGCAAAAAGCCACTCATCATCTTCCTCCTCGCCATCTTCGGCATCCCGTACGCCATGACAAAGCTCATCCAAGTCCTCAACGAGCGCGCAAAAAACAGCCCCATCCCGCTTCCTGGCCAGCCCCTACCCCCGCTCGACCCCGCATCCCTCACCTTTGCACGCGCACTCTACCCATTCACACCCTCGAACCCATCCGAGCTCGCCCTCAAGGAGAACGAGATTGTCGCCATAATGGGCAAATTCGATCCCCGCACAGCCGCAGAGGTCGACCCCCGCCTCCAGCTCGAGAATGACGAGTGGTGGAAGGGCCGCACGCGTGACGGTCGTGAGGGTTGGTTCCCGCGAAAGTGGGTCCAGGTCTTGGAGAAGAAGGCCCCAGCGGAGAAGAAGGTCGATTGAGTGGATGCTTGCTTTGGGGTGGGTGGGTGTATGATAGCTCTCTTTTTAATCTTATATATGCCCATTGTACATATCTTGTTCGGCTGGATAGCTGAAATACGCGGTTCACGCTCACTTTACCATGTTTCTTGACCTGAATCAGAAAACTACAACGATATTCAAAGATGGTCTTCTTCAAGCTACTCGAGTACGCGACTTCTACAGTATATTGACAATCCCAGATCGCGACGAAATGACCGCCACGACCTTGCCTTGTAGATCAGACCCACCTCTCGTCGCAACAAGATCCGTATTACCGTTACTCCCCTTCACCCCAAGCAGCGTCTCGACATTCGACGAGCCCAGCGCAAGCGTCTCCGCCTTTCCAAGAAGACCATTCGACTCTAATCCCGCCTGCGAGATTCACATAAGAATAGGACTTGCAAACGGAAAAGATCCACAAACCCAAACGACATCGAAACGCGTATTGCGCACATCCGACGGACTCGAGGCGGTAATCCCCACCGTGACATTACTCTTGACCAATTTCGCGATGGCGCTGTCCGCGGTTAACGGCGGGCCAGGGGAGGATCCGCTTTTCCTCCCATGTGCCTGGGTACGGGCGTTGTTGGAGAAGGACGCCGACGCCTGCTGCACCGAGCTCCTTGGCAAGGAGGTGCGCTTCCGTGCCCCCTGCGATGACAAGCCGAAGGGAAGAATCGAGTTCGCTCTTGAGTGTGAGGAGGCTGGCGATGATGTCTGCGCTTTCGGCATGGACGATCTAGCGGGAGTTTGCCCTTCGTATTCGTAGGTCAGCTCATCAGTCGAAATTATGGAAAGGTATAAAAAATCACCGCAACAACATCCTTGAAGCGCTCGCCACTTCACTTTCCTTCGCCCAAGAGTAGTCTGCGCAGTGCCGCGATCTGCGTACTCACACTGATCCTCGAGTTTAACGATACTCTAACATGCAGCGCCGCTATCTCTTGCAAGACCGCCCCGTCCGCGAGCTTGTGGGGCGCGACGGTGCTAAACACGGTGCTCAGTCCAGAAAGGAAGCCGTATGATGAGGGCGCTACGACGGCAGACGTAACACCGTTGCGGTATGCCAAGAACGCGTCGCGAGAGGCGAAGAGCAGGCCATCCACGGCTTTGATGAGCGTACCGTCGATGATCTTGGGGATACTGGAGGAGAGCGGGTCGAGAACGGGTCCGTCATTCGTCGAGGCTTCAAGTTGTATTCCGTTAGCTACTTCGCCAGTATGAGCACAGAAAATAACATGTACCTTCGCCGGCTATGTGTGAGAGACCCAAAGGACTGCCGAATGATACCAAAGCGGGGCTACAAGCATCTTCATCAGTGGCCAATATCAATCCTAGTAGGAGGAGACAACTCACTGGATAGACCCACCCTTCAAATCAATATGCAGCGCATCCGACCTGGCTTCCGAACAAATCCCAAAGCACACCAAGCGTCCCTCCTCAACAACTGCAACAGCACTCTGTTTCTTAGCAGCAGTAGAATACACCTCGTTCACTGCCCGCGTCTCGGGGTCCTTGATGAAGATACTGCCCACATTTTGGAACACAACGATGCCCTTCACAGACTTGACGGGCTCCAGCGGCGGAAGCCCCTCGTACTTGATGGTCTCTGCGATTTCTTTGTCCCAGTTCGGTGCAGCGGGAACGTGTTGCGCAAACTTTGGCTTGATGGAGACGGAGGGTTTGGACAGCTGCGCGATGCCGTCGATAAAGACCTGCTTGGGAGCGGCGCCGAGAGCGAGTGGGTGGCTGTCCCAGATAACCAGGTCTACGGGTCGTCAGACGATGATCGTTGGACGAAAAGTACGGACCAGCGTCGTATCCTTCAATAAGACGTCCGATTCTGTGGTCCTGTCCCATAATCCTCGCGGGTGTGCCTTGTCAACTGTCAGGTCTGTTTTGGGTTCAGAGGCAGGCACCAACTGGTAACCGAAGCGAGAGCGAGGTTGGCCGGCAAACCGAAGTGATGTGCCTGTTGGGCTGTTAAACGGGTCAGTGACAGGTTTTTCTCATTAATGGAGCGCATAACCTTCAAAGATCAAGTGCCGCGAGTTGAGAACGGGATGGTCGCTCTTTGATTGTGCATGAGGATCCAGAATTCGATGAAGTATATGTCAGAAATACCTTCATAACAACATCGATCCCGTTATCCGCAAGGATTCGCGCAGCATATTCCGAACCGCGATACGCCTCGCGCTTATATCGAGCCGAGGTCGCGAAGATCGCGATCGCTGGTGGTTGGCCATATGCTTGCTTGAGAAGGTCGGGGACCAAGTACGCTTCATCTGCACCAAGATTGGGTATTGGATCTCTCGAAAGGAACAAACTCACGAGCATGGTGGAATGCGGCGATGGAGAACTTGAATTCGTTTGTGAGCTTCCAAAATGCGTGAGATACCAAAGTCAAAAACAGTCAAAAAAGCAGATGTACCCGAACTTGGTTCGACAAATCGACTGCCTGTATGACAGGTCAAGCAAAGAACGAAACAGAACTTGAACAAACCTCGTAACAGTGGTTGTGTACCTTGACACGTCCACGGAGCACATCGACGAGCGCTTCCCACTGAAGGTTCTCGGGGAACTTGCCTAATCCCGTCCACTCGCCGGCCAAAGCCTTGCTGCAGTACGCATCCTGCTGCTCCTTGACAATACGAGCGGTTTCGTACGCGCTGCGGAAGGCCCAGCTGGTGTCCATACGCGTGCCGGAGTAGACACGACCTACAAGTAGTTCAGATGGAAAATAAAAAGACAAAGATGTGATGCGTACTAGGATTTTCGCCTGCGAGGTATCTTATGTCAAGTAGTGAGTGGGATTGAGGTAAATCGTACCGCAGGCATGCCTGGACTATGTGAACAATGGTAGTTGAAGGAAGAAATACCAAATACGCACTTCATCTGCCGCCACCTCGGACGCTGGAACGGGTCCACGAAAGTTCCATTGAGAGTGAATGGCGGCTCAAGTAAGAGTGCTGTCGAGGAACGTTCCTTCGTCGAGCGTAGTTTAATAACGAAGGCCTGTCCACCTTGGACAAAATCAGCTATTTCAACGTACCACACAACGACATACCAATTGCGTCGGCACTTCCAGGCAAGACGTTAACCGTAGTAACGCCTCCGGAGATAGACAGCTTGTAGGCGTCGTCGTGCGTGTTCAATCCGTCGAGGGAGCGAAGCCATGGAAGAACTGAAGACGTCAAGACGCGTATTTGCCAGCGCATAATTATTGCGACCCACCGAGGCCTTTAATCGAGTTTGTGTCCGATGCTCCCTCCAATGCTGGTGCGCTGTCGACTCCAATATGCGAATGGAGGTCGACAACGCTATGAATAAGTCAGTCGGAAGGCTCGGGTTCATATGAACAAACTCACCCCGGAGAGACCCACGCGCCAGCAGCGTCAAGCACGACCGTTTCAACATTGAGCGTCCGCACATCGACGGAACCAATCTTCTGAATGATTCCTTTGTCGATGAGGATGTCTCCGGAGACGATCTCCTTGCCGTCGTCCAATCCCGTCCATATGGTTGCGTTTCGGATGAGCGTCGCCTTCGTTCCAGCCTCATAGCGGTCGGACTGCTTGCGCGAGTAAAAGTCATCCGGAGGTCCGGGGGTCAAGTCGAGGGCTTTGCACTGGGCAATAATGGTCTGCGCGTTGAATGGGCACGACTTCGTAGCGCGTCGACGACCATTGGAGGTAATAGTTGACAGAGTAGAGCAGAACCGCAGCCTGGACGACGAGGGCCAGCTGGAGGAATCTGACGCGTTTCCGCGAGGCAGGTCTCGACCCGGGCAGCGGAGCCGGGAGCGCCTTTTCCATGGTGGTGGCTTGAGAACAAGTTGGGTCGCGTCATTTTCGTGCTATCGCGGTTGATATGATGTCGTACGCCGCGGCGATTCAATTTTCCATTCAAAAGGCATGCGATTTGAGCACAGAGATAGCGCAAAATATTTCTCCGATTCAAGTTTTTACCCTTGCTTCAGTCCACTTAGTATTACCACGTCGTGGGCCGTCCATCTCTTCCAACAACTCCATCGCCGCCGCCCAAACATCACAGTCCTGCTCCCCTTGGGTCGGCCGCTGCGCGATCCTCTCAAGTTCCGGACGCATCCGCTCCCGAAGCTTGCCAGGTACCGAGAACGACACGAACGACAACAACCTACTCTCCCAATCACCATCGTCGCCCCTCCTCAACACCGCCCGAATCGGATCGACACACAACTCGGGAAACCGCGCAAGATGCGCCTCGCACCCTCCCGACACCGGCCAGTTGGAGTCTTGTAGCCACTCGAGAAGACCGTCCACGAACGGCGCCATCGTGTCTGCCGTAGTGACCTTGTCGAGGCTGCGCAGACCCAGCCAGTCAAATTTCGAGACCGGCACCCAGGGCAAGGGCTTGTCGATGTATTCGACAAGACGGCGGGATGTGCTCTGTAGCTCCATTGGATGTTGACGCTCTGCCAGCGTCGGTTCATTCGCGAGTCTGGCGAGCCCCGAGCGGAAAGCGCTGAGACGGGATATGGGAAGGGAGGTGAGGATACCTGCCCAGCCAAAGAGCGTCGCTTGTAGTCGGGTGGCACTGGCAGTGCTCGCTGGAGTCATGAGGAAGGTATTAATGGCGGGAATGAGTGGGCTTTTTCCATCCACAGAGGAGATGCGGTGAATGATCTGCTGCTCAAGCTTTTCTTGCGTCGATGTAAAGGGCCGCGGCAGCAAAGAGGTGAGAAGGGCGAGGAGCGCTGCTGAAAGATCTTCATCCTCAAGACCAGCAATTTTGGACATGATATGGTCTTCAGAGACGTCTAACAATTGCAACGCCGGTTTGCTTCCGAGACTACGGCTTTCCATGATCGAGCGCCTGAGAGGTCGAAGACGAGTCCAGTTATACGGTCGCAGGTGTAGTAAGGCGAACCTGGGCATGAGAGTTAATGCGCAAGTTCCACACGTCACGCCTAACATCTCACGGCTGCGCGCTAAGCAGCGTCCCGACAATTCAGAGTCAAATGTTGGATTGTACGGCTTGTAGTCAACGGCCAGCAGACCAGGTCGACGGGATAGAGAACACGGGCGGGCAAACGCGATGTATCGTAGAATATCGATTATTGAGTGATACAGAAACAAAATGGGACTTGTAACGAGACCTATACGGGAAGACGAGTCAGCAACGAAGATACGAAGGACAGAGAGACAGAAGAGGATAGAATGAAGAATCAGAGAAGCCGTTGTTTTCTTTTTCCTCCGCCGCACATAGGCCGCCATACACCGCCGAGATCCTCTCCAGAACGGAAAGGGCCGGACACCTCCTACTCGAAGCAGGAGGGGCGCACGACGACTAGCACAAGCGGAGGCGTTCAACGAATGGATGAACTTATTTTCGTCATGTCGAGGAAGGGGAAGGGAGAATGCAAGGAAACTCACTAGAATCTGAAGCCGGGAGGGTCTTGACGGTAGTCTAGAGGAGAAAGAGGACGTCAGCAAGCCATTTGGAAGGTGACGAGACGCGAAGAAGAAAAAGGTCAGATTTTTTTTTTTGGTAAAAGGTTGTCCACAAGAGGTTGATTGCTCTCGTTCGGAAGCAGAACTGAATAGTTCAGGCATCATGAAGGGGGCAGGAGCCAGAGGGAAAGAAGGAGAGCAGAACACGAACCACGTCAACGGAGGGAAGGAAGAGAGCGTGTCACGACCTGTGACTCCCCGAAATTTTCTTGTCTCCTGCTCCCATGGTGAGTTTGCTGTTCTTCGCTGGCTATGATGATTCTTTTCCATTCTCGAGTCGGTGACGATTCTCGATGATCCTTCTCGCAACATGCATCACCAACTGAGCCTTCCTTCCTTTCCCCTCGTTTCCTCTGTCCAGGACGACGAGCTGACACTTTTCTTGCAGGCACTTCGACTTGCCACGTAGCTGTATCTGGTAAGCCTTCTCCTTCCCCTTCCCACCCCAACGATGTTTCTCTATAATAAACAAGCATATGTCCGAACCTTCATGAAGGACACTTGTATTCCGTCTGAGGCCTGCCTCGTCCCATTTTTCCACCTTTGCTGACCAACCTCTCAGTATTTCATCCTGTATTTGGGTCGACGTTGTATCTGTGCGTTACTCTCCTCTCTCCTCCCCAACGCCCGACGATGCATCATTATTTTGCACAAAAAAAGAATCGCTCCGAACCTTGATGACGGATACTTATTGTCTGAGGGCCCTTCCTTGCGTCTGCATGTTGTACCGACAGTTGTTTCTGACGCTCTTCCCAGACTTGTAGCAGATTATACTTGTATTATTCTGTGGATGAATAAATTCTCTATCGTCTCGAGTCTCAAGCAAGGGTCCCATAATTCGCGACTTGTGCGTCGTCTGCAATGACATGGCTGCTCTCGCGCTTCCCTGCACACTCAACCACCACAACGCAATACCCAATCGTACACCCGCCGCGAGCCCAAGCGTTCCCACCGCCCCAAATCGAACTAAGCGCGACCCTCGCAAGCACTGCACCGCCAAACAGCGCACCCAATGCGAGGACACGGTGGTCACGACTGGCGATTCGCCGAGTCGGACTTTTGAAGAGCTTGCGCGTCTGCAACAAGCTCGACCCACAGCGCAGTCAGCACGACTGTGACGGCGATTAACCTATGATACGATAAGAGCATTAAAGAAACAGTACCTGTTGTGCTGAAATTGGTTCCCAGTCTCTTCCCGATGACGCCCTGTATGCCCAAGCTCGCTGCCATGAGCCCCATCGCGACACTCGACCAAACGCTATTCCAGGCTGGCACGCCCCGCCCGACGGATATGCTCTCCTCCCCGCTCGTGTGCACGCAGGCGCCAGCAAGCAGCGTCAAGACTGCCTGGGCGACCGTCGCACCTGCAAGCCATCCGCGGGTCCGTGCACCAATACGGTCACCAATACGTCCTCCAGCAAAGGCGCCCAAGTTGAATGCGAGGAGAGAGGTAAGAGCCAGTAGGTCCGCGGGAAGAAGTACGCGCTGGTCGGCGTCCTGGGTAGTGGAGATGCGGGCCTACAGCTAGAGCAAGCTAGGGAGTCGAATCAATACTCGTTGCGCGGGAAAACAAATGGACTGACCTGCGCAAAATTGCCGGTTTGGAATCCACACCACACGAATGCCGCTGTGAAGGAGATAGCATCGCTGTATACCTAGTCAGACTACAGCTCAAGAAGAGAAACGAGACAGACATAAACCCAGTCATGAAGCAAAATGCTGCGAGCGGGCCCGTTGCGTGGTCGGGGTCGACGTCCGACAGAAGAAACGTCCTCCATGACGAGCGGCAACGAGATATCGACCGAGAGAGCTCTTGCTGGGCCTTGCCATTCGTCGCCTTGATCAAAAGCGGCGCGGTCGCGGTGTCCTCTTGCCAGTGCGAGTTTTCGTAATCGGGCCCCATCGTTGCGTCGGCGCTGGAGATGACAGTGCTGGGGCGGAGAGAGGACGGTGGGGTCTGGCAGTGAAGGGAGGAGCAGAGCCTGCCATGTCGGAATAAGAACCCGTTTAGAGTAAAGCCAAGAGGAGCCGAGCCCCTGTCTATCGCCGCACGAAGGAGCAAGTCTATCGCCGAGTGTCTATCGCCGCACGAAGGGTGCAATGAGCTTCAGTGAGAGGATGAATGACGAGTGAAATGTTGGTGGATGGCAAGTTTCAAGTCGGGAATCGAGTCTTTAGCTTGTGGATGTGAGAACAAGGACGAGTGTGGCCGGGAGCTCGAAGAAAGTAACCTTGCAAGCGTGCGTTGATGGTCAAGACAAGTTTCTTCTCGTACGTATCAAAGTTTTCACAGGCAGCATAGAAGCTAATTGCAAACAACGAAAGCAATGTATAGAAACAAAAGGTCTTCGTGTCCCAGCGAGCATGTAATAGGTCAACTTTTTTTTTGATTCTTCAGTCCTTTTCTTCACCGCGTTTTGCAACATCCGAGTCTGACACGCTCCCCGAAGCCGACGCCGGGCGCTTCAAACTTCCACTGCGCCCAGCCCGCTCTCGCTCCCAAGACACCGTCGACGGACTGCGTGCCGACCCATTGGTAGTCTGCCCACTTCCACCGCCGAATCCAGGGCTCGGGAAACTAAAGCCTTGACCACCACCACCAGAAGCTGGCGGCGGAGGCATGCCGGACAAGTAATCGAGCCAGCTCGAGGTATAGTTATTTTCCCCTGGAAGCGGTAACGGAAACGGCATATCAGGGGGCGGGGGTTGAGGGTAGGAATAGTGAGGAGAAGGAGGCGGATATAACATTGAATGGATGAACGCATCAAGATTCCAGGAGGACGACGCACCCGGTGTGCTGGTGTGCATATTAGCGTGAGGCGGCGGCGGCGGTCCAGATGGCGGCGGGTGAGAATGTACGGGCCAGTCGACGCCGAATGGGGCTCCAAAGCTTGCACGCTGGGCGGCCGCGCTACGCAAAAGATGCTCAAACATGGTCGGGTCGTATTGTCCTCGCGATGGTGGCAGCGACGAGCTTCCCCCGGGACCAGGAAGGTCGAAGATGGACGGAAAGTAGCCTCCCGTAGACCCTCCTCCACCATATCCACCGCCGAAGCGCGACATTGAAGGCGGCGGGACTGGAGGGAAGTTGTATATCGAGCTCGGTGGCGGGAGTGTGAGCCCGGAACCGATTCCAGGAGGAGGCGACAGAGATTGCGCAGGCGGCTCCCGTCGTGGGCGTCGAGGTTCGGGAATTGCTTCTTCGTCAGACGATTCGTCTTTGGGTGGGGTAGACTTTGCCAGCCGTGGCTTTTTTGCCGGCGGTGCCGACCCGGATGATTTACTGACCCCGTTCCTTGTCTGACGAGTGCTCGAGGTGGGGATGCTGGTTTTTTTCGTCGTGGAAGGGAGCTTGCGGATAGAGATAGGTGGACTGGGGATGGTCATGCTACTCTTGCTGTCGCGGTACTCCATCTAGGTGATGTAAACCCACCGTCTGCTAGAGGGCATGAGGCTCACATCGTCCTTGTTAGCTTTCGCCTTCTTCTTCGGTGGCGGTGGGGGCGGTTCTTCTTCATCTGCATCTTCGTCGTCTTCGCCTACGGCATCTTCTCCTTTATCGACTACGCCGGAAAAGTCGGAAGGTCCTTTCGTGTCGCGTTCGCCGTCGTGCTGCAGCACGTCAAAAACGTCAAGGAGCAGGACGCCGACGCATACCTCTGTGTGCCGCGTTACGATGTCGCGTATGTCTATCGAAGAGTATGTGTATAGCTTTTGGTCATGGCCGGGTCGATCTTCTGAATAACTGTGAGCTCGTCCTCAAGGATGGATCACCATACCACTCACCGAATATGATAACAGCGACGTCCACCGAGCAAAGCACCCCGAGCTCATAGGCTTTTTTCATGAGACCGAGTTTGCGCTATTGGGAAAATCAATATCAGCAAAACGTCGAAAAAGCCGGGAAAAAACAGCAAAGTGAAGCCACAACTGAACAGAACGTCCAGCGAAGAAGGTCAAGCGATCCCAGACGCAAAATCTTCGCTGGACAACACCGAGAGACTGATATATCGCAGCGACTTTATTTTTGGCGCAAAAAACGCTTGGCGTTGGTCCCGGCAAGATTTGCAGGCGGCAGGCTGTTTGTGCGACATAGGCGTGGGAAGAACATACTTTAACGAACGTTACAGAGCGGTTCCGCTCATGCTGTGGGCGCAGTCAGCCAACTGGGCGACGGAGGGACACGTCACACCAGGGCGGCCGTGTGACCACCACTGGGGCGACGACGGGGCACTCACGGTTATGGGTTGGATTTCAATCTTTCTGCGGCCCATCGAGAGGTGAGGGAGGGAGGGAGACGGGGGTGCTGGAGGTCCAGAGGGAGGTTTGTCGTGATGCCTCTGAGGGTCACTATTGGCTCCTTTCGGGGATATTCCGTCCGCAGCATCAATCAACATGTCGCAGGAGTTCCGGTGGCGTGGCTGCCGCGATGCCGGCCGTATTCATTTCCACCGGCAGCGTTGATGGCTCCCTTATATCGTCGACGGTCAGGGCAACTTCTAGGAACGAGTCTCACTCGTCGAGGCGAGACGCAGGCATTTCATTTGGGTCGTGGAAGTACTGGCTACGGTCCCTTGGACACGATGCGACGCATCGGCCTAGATGTGAACCCCATCGAACCTTGTTCCCAGAGCGTCATTTGGCGGACATGCAAGCCGCGAACGCTATTCTTGGCTCGCGAAACGGAGCACGGAATTGAAATCTCTGTCGCCTACACATCGCTTCAACAAACCCCGCCCATCCAACAATGCGGGATGAGCTCAGATTCCGATGAGGCCACGGAGAGACAAAGATTTTCAAATCAACCGGACACTTCCTAGTTTACCTAGGGTACTGCTGCGCAGTCTAAGCCGTCAGGCTTATGGCCAGGTACAGCGGCGTAAATAGAACTGGTTCCAAGGAACAGCAATGACGAACTCGAAATCTCTTTGGTAGCGATCCATAGATATTTCTGGTCCAACGTCTACTCCTCCCCTTGAGAAAGTCCGGACAGGAACTGCAATAGACCGTCTCGTTCAGCGCATTTCGGTAAATGTCCCGTAAGAACAGGAACGACTGCGTCCAATTCGACGGTCCCCCAGACTCGAAAGCAGAGCTTGTTGAGCCCGCAAAAGACACCATCGAGCGCGGACCAGTCGATAGGGTCATCTACTGGCGTCAGCTCGCCGATGCGTCGAATTGAGATGCCCAGAAAGACTCGTTCCAAGCTCCGCGCGCGCGATATGAGTTGGGGGATCCATCCGACAGCGCTGCTGAAATGATATGTCGAGTAGTGGATAAACTTGTCGAGCAGGATGGTGTGGAGGCGGAGGTTGTAAGAGAGGTCTACGTGGGCACAAAAGTCCTCTGCGTAGACTCGAATCAAACTCGGGGTAAGAACAAAGAGACTGCACACCTGCATCACCGCCGGGGTCCAACGACCAAAACTCGAATTGCAAAGTGTTGAGACTTGGCCCGAGGCGACGGAGAAAATTCCCAATGGAATGTGCATCCTCGGGTCGTACGGCGCCCAGCTCCAGATCGTGAATCGGGGGGAGTTGGCTCTGCGATACGAGCCAATTCAAGATATCGCGCTCGTAGCAGCCCCTCAGACGAAGATGGGTCAGTGTCCTTGGGACCACTCCATCTCCTGCTGGGTCTGGTGGGTCTGTCCATCCGAGATTATCGCAGGCCAAGCTCTGGAGCCCTGGTTTAGAGCAGACGAGGCGAAACAGATGCGAGACCGGGTCAAAGTCGGACGCGCGCAGCTCCAGACGCGTAATTTTTTGAAATTCGGTGAGCAGAATGTTTCGCGTGGCGGGAGTGAGCTCGCTCCAGCTGATGTTTTCGAGAAGCAGAGCGTCAAGGCACGGGAGGTTCGCCAAGACGGCGACAATGGAGTCAAGCCACTGGAGATGGTAGCCTCGAGACGAGTCGGAGCTGAGTAGCTCAATGCGGTGGATGTATGGGGCGATGGTGGTGAGTGGATGCGCGACGAGTTGAAGGAATTCTTGCACATTCTCGGGACGCAAAGCGAACACGATTTGACCAAAGGTGTGGTGGCGACTTGAAGCCAGCCAGGATCTGCATACGAGGCTGCATGAATTGAGCGTTGGTATGTCGTCCTGAGCCTGTCCAATAATCGTATCGAAGAGTTCCGGTGGTAGCACTGGCATGCTGTGCGCAGATCAAACGCGTCTGTTTTCTCTCATCAACCGCGAAACCTAGTTTCCTCTCTTCCGCTCCTTCAACCTTCCAAATGCGCTTTACCCTTCTTGCTGCTGGCCTCTCTCTCCTCAGCGTAGTTTTTGCCGATACGAATACCACGATCCCTGACACCGACTCGTCCATCCAATACAGCGACGGTGGCCATTCACTCCCATGCTTACTCGACGACGAGGGGAACTTCCTTCCGGGCCAAGGAGGGTGCTTCAACAACGGGCCCAAGAACTGCTCGGCTGGCGCACATGTTCTGCAGCAACAGAAAAGCACTCTGTCGATGTTGTTTAAAGGTGCAGTAGTAGCCAAGGTTCTCACATGGTGTTCTAATACCATGGCCAGGCTCTGCGATCTACATGAACTCGCTCCTCGACGACATCAGCAACGTCTACACGGTCACTTTGGACGGAAAGTCGACGGACATCGACGGTGTGCGTCCTGGTGGGCTGCTCGTCTGTGAAACGCTGTTCTCGCAAACGGGGCTCGACCCAACGGTGGAGCATAACATTAGCGTTGCTATCAAAGGGCTTTCACCCACTCGCAATACCACGCTGGGCAATGACAATACATTCTTCCTCTGGCTGGATGACTTTATGTTTGTTTTGCATCTCACGCATGTTACTATCTTAACCCTTTTGCAGCGTAACGACGCCAAGTACTAGCTCGAATACATCCTCTTCCGAGTCAGCATCAACTGGTGCTTCTGCAACGCAGTCCGGAGCAAGCGCCAGCCCAAGTCCCAGCACTGGCGGGGCAGTACATCCCAGCGCGCCTTATTGGCTGCCATTGGGAGTTGCGGCGCTCTTTATTCTAATATCCGCATAGTACTTCTACATCCAGTTTATAATCCGATGGCGTTTGTCATATCTCCCCGAGAACCTTCCTCATCTTGGCCACCACCACCTCATTCTCCTCCGCCGTCCCCACTGTTATCCTGACGCAGGCCGTGCATCCGGGCTCGTTCCCGCGGAACCGCACCACGACGCCGTTGTCTTCTGCCAACAGACGGTACATGCGCTGGGCACGGTCGTTGTCCGGCACTCCACCCGCTGAATCTAGGATCGGTACCAAGACGAAGTTGGCGTCGTTGCTGCCGATGGCAGGGCCAACATCAGGAATAGTGGTGAGTGCTTGGAGTAAAGTTGCGCGATTGGCTATGAGTTTCGCAACGTTGGCGCGCATGGCTGCAATGGAAGGTTCCGAAAGCGCAGCGAGGGCGATGTGTGCGGTGGGTGTGGAGATGTTGTAGGGTGCCTTGGCGTTCGTGAGGACCTGGATCAGCGGCGGCTGTGCGATTGCGGCGCCGAGGCTTGAGAAACTCAATCAGAGCGGTTTGGAAGCGAATCGGCGGCGACACGTACCGCACACCAGCAAGGCCAAAGCTTTTGCTGACCGTCTGCATTACACAGAGATTGCCGTAGGCCTTGACGAGAGACACGGCGGAGGCGTCGGCAGATGCAAAGTCGATGTACGCCTCATCTACAACGACGATTCCTTTGAATCTGGGATAGTCGAGCAGCTCGCGGATAACGCTGAGCGGTATGAGAGTCCCGGTGGGATTTCCAGGGGAGCAGACGAGTATGAGCTTGATTGTGGGGTCGGCGTCGACGGCTGCTTTGATCTGATAACTACTGAGAAATCGCTACAAGGTAGAGAAGAGGGAAAGCCAACCTCAGAGACCCGTAGACTGAATCGGCCACGATCTCCCCCTTCTCCATTCGCGCCGGAGAGCTCCAGCGGACACTGTACGACGCCGACATCGTTGATTTGCGCACAGACACTGTACATCCCGTATGTCGGGGGCGTGGTGATGATTTTGTCTTTCCCTGGAGCAACGCAGACGCGCATGAGGAGGTCAATTACCTCGTCCGAGCCCACACCAAGGAAGATGTGATCGACCGCATCAGCAGACAACCCACGCATAGCAGCGATCCGAGCTTTAATCGCGTTTTGTGCGGGGTCTGGATAGCGGTGGAGCTCTTGCTCGCGTAGTGGATCCGTTGCGGCAGAGTCGACGCGTTTTATTGAGTGTCCGAACGCGTTTTCGTTGGCGTCGAGGAGGATGCCTGTTTGGTAGTCGTCCCTAGCGCACCGATAAGGATGGAGGGCGAGGATGTTCGGGCGAATGACATTGATGATGTCGAAGTGAGAGGGACCAGTGGTTGGTACACCAGGTGCAAGTCCGAGGATGGACATGGGTGTTCGAGTCAGAGTGGACGGCAAAAGAAATTATTTTGCCCCGGCGATCAAGATCGGCAATTTCATGACGTCACGCGCTAAATCGTTTCTTGACTTGTCGACACTTTCTTGCGCCCTACTCGGAGTCCACAATTTCCAGCCACAATTTTTGCTGGTTGCCGACAAGTTCTAAGTTTACTTTGTTCGACGACATCCGTTCTCCATGGACCAGGATCAAAATGTATGCCCAGAAATTGAAAGAAACACATAATTTATTAGGGCAAGGTCGAACGAAACTAATGAACGATAGTGATTCTAACTCATTTATGTGCGCATCTTCAAGAAATGCGCTCTAATTCACTCTGAGTCCCCCACTGGCAGCGGAGTGTTTAATTTGGGTGCGGAGGATTGCCAGAGACAATCGGTCCAACGCGGAAATCCTTCAAAAGCGCATCGAACTGGAGATAGTGGTTAGCGTGGGGGGCATTATTCGACAACGGAACACTTACACCGCCGGGATAGTGGGACACGATGCACTGCAAGTGTTTGTTAGCCCGCGAGATCACGACTTCGACGACCAAATTCTTACATTGGGCTTCTGAACGAACTCTCTGACAAACTCGGCGTTACCCGCGGCATAGAAATCGCCGCGCGGGTACGCTTGTTCGATCTCCTGCACAGTCTTTGGGTGGAAAAGAAGAGTGTCGTTCAGTCCGACGACTCCAGTTCCGTTGTATCCGCCGATATCGAAGAGCGCGGTGGCCGACATGAGGAACTGGAGGGCGGAGGAGTTACCGGACGGCCACTGGGACGTGTGGAGGACGATGCTCTGCACGATATCGCCGACTTGGTAGTCATCGAGGGCCGGCGCCGCGACGTGCAGGTGCTCATACGCCATAATTCCACCGTGGAGCTCGAAGGACATCGCGTGAGCAGGATGTTCAGTGGTCTCGGTTGTGTTTCCCCAGGCGAGGTCGTGGAGCAAAGTGGTGTAGTAGAGGCGCGTCGACAGCTCCTCGAACCCGATTTGGGCCATGCCAGGCGTTCCAGAGGGGAATCCGGTGTGGAGGAGGGCCAAGGCGAAGTAGAAGCACCGGAGAGAGTGGTACAACACGGAGAGAGGCGTGAGTCTTTTGGAGTAGGCCAAGGTCGCTGCCTGGGCAGCGGAATTGACTGGGACAGCGCGGAGAACCTCGAACGGAACATAAGCCGCTGTGAAGTTGGCTGCGGCGAAAAAATCCCCGCCGTTGCTCGGAACGTAGGCGTTGAATGTAGCTGGGAAAGTCATCTTGGTTGGCTCTAGAGTGTCTTGCCATGCAGTATATATACCTTCCAGCTGTACAGAGGCAACCTGGTAGGTTGAATACGCTGAATCATCGCCGGCCGTCCGGGCCCGTCCTGCTTCGTAACACTTTGTTGGGCCCGGGTAAGAGCAAGAGTATCACCTTGGCAGGGGATCCAGAGCCTGAGGGCGACGCGTACACGGCAGTGGCACAACCATGTTGAATACGCTGAATCATCGCGGCCGACCGGGCCCGTCCCACTTTTCAACAAGTCTTGGTAAGAGCATCTTGGGATCCCGAGGGCGACGCGTACACGGCACTGGCAGTGGTACGACACAGTCTCCGATATTCTCGTACCGTGAGCCAAGGAGTTATGCATCCGACTAAGTAGCCCGGGTCCGCACGAAAGATTTCCGAGTCCACGAATTCGTAACATCGCTGACTGTTTTTCCGTTTCTTCCGAGTTAGCATGGATTAATCCGCGCTGTACGCAAAGCGGTGCCGGGCATGGGGGAGAAAATTGCAAGTGGCTCGGATTAGGTAGCACTAGTACAGGTGCTCAGAGGCCACCGGTATTTCATTGACCGGTCGATCCCTTCTGTGCGCCAGCTATCGGCGCCATACACTTCGCCACCAGCGGGGTGTCAACCCAGGTCGATCCTTGGAGAGCAGGTAGCTCTGAGAGCACGTAACCTGCATATAAATTAATATTCCGTATCCAGATCGTTTCCAAATAGCATCTATGAAAAAAGCTCGCCTGTAAAAAAATTCCCAGCAGCCTGGAATGAATTTTAGCACACCTAAACAACAGCAAATTGAAAGACGCACCCAGCCTACGTAGCCGAGGAACACTGTAATCACGGCTCAGTTAGGACTTGAAAAGACCACCACCGGAATCCTAAGCTACGCACCGTCGCTGTTCTGCGCCTGGAACGCTATCTGCTGGCACATGAACGTCTGACACGACGCGTCCTGGTACCCGCCGCCAGTCTCGGTATTGAACGCCTGTCCGGCCGTTGCATCTGAGCCACTGCGCCAGCGGTGCCCACGCTCCCGCGATGTTATTCGTCGTGCATGTTCTTCATGTCCGCCCGGGTTGAGCGACAAACGTGCTGAGAAAGGCAAAAAGGGACCTACGGGTTTGTGCCAGAGTTGTCGATGTCGAGGTACTTGTGCACATCGAAGATTAGATTGGTGATGCTTCCGTCTGGATTGACGACCTTCTTCAGTGCTGAGGCGGAGTCAGTTCGCTGTTTAAACGCACTAGCAACAAACCATCGGCGCTGCCGTTTGAGACGAAGGTCGCAGCTGACGACCAATCATTCCCTGGCAATAATATGAGTTGGGTTGTCGCCCTACAAGCCGATGAGCGAAAGGCTTGCGAGAAGATAGTAGGGCATACATACCCAGCGTTGCGAATAGCTGTAACTGCTGCTTGGACGGTCTGAGCCCACAAGTTGATATCAGGAACGTCGTGTGGCTCGTTCATTCTACCAACGAAATGAATCAGTAGCTATATTGTTCACTTGACACGATGAAGCCTGCATACATTCCGAACATAACCTTGGGCGTGTTCTTGTAGAATGCCGCTAGCTGTCCCCAAGTTGCGGCGAACTGAGCGTTGGTCGGGCCACCGGCAGTTTGACCGATGATCTACAACATAGCTGTGATTGAGGGATAGATTTGAAAGGAAAGTGAGGAACGGACCGCTCCATTCCATCGAGCGTAGTTATGGATGTCGATGATACACGAGGCGCCCGTGGCCAAGCAGGTCTTTGAGAACATTTTAGACTGCCCAAATAAAATAGGCGGAACTTACCTGCACGAGGGCATCATAAATCATGAGATTCGTCGTGTTCAAAGGCGCTCCCAGGACGTAGCCGGTGAGGTATTGCCAAGCGACTGGCAATCGGAAGGTGTTATAGCCGTCGTCTGTTACAAAATGTTTCATTTGCCCGGCACCGTCCATTCCTATACGCCAACGTGTTATTTCGAGATCGAGGCACATTGGTACGGTGAATTGGTTACCAAAGTATTGAGTTAATGGTGGCCAGGCAGCACCTGAAGAAGAAGAATAAAAGTTTAATCAACCTGGTACCCAAAAGAAGGGTCGGCGCCTCACCTGCGTTGCAGCTGCCATCGCCGTTGCAGCCAAAGTCGAATCCTGGAGGTAAATAAGTATACACCCTCAGGTCACAGTAGTTTTGAAAGTTTGGCCGAACCTGCAATGTTGACACCACTGCGCACGAGTCAATTTCAAGCCTGAGTTATCGCACCTCCAAACGAAAGACTGACGTGAACTTGAGAGTTCCAGACCCCTTCGCAGGGGTGTTTGGGGCGCAAGTCGCAGAAGAATTGACAGCTGAAGAGGTCGTTGTTGCGAGAACTGCCCCCGCAGCAGTCGAGATGGTAGCAGCGAGAACCGCAACACCAAGTAACGCACGCAATGTGAAGGCCATGATGAGAACGACGACGACGCAGCTCCTTTCCCAGCTTAAGTATTACCGGAAGCGCTGGCGAGAGCGAGGGACTCATGGCCATGGGATAACCGAAATGTTACCGAGGTGAAGACATCACCAGTTCGTGCACATGAGCAAATGACGGATGATATTCGCCTCAACGTCGGGTGGTCGTCACCATGTGTAGGCCATATTTCATGGACTTGGATGAACAGACTTGAGGTTGCAGGGAGAGCAACGCCGCATTATTCGACGCTTATCTGATGACAGGCGATGATGGCTTTGCAAAGTGACACGGCGTTGGATTCCTCCGACGAGTTTCTCCAGAACTGGTCGTCATCGTATATATAATGCCTTAACAGCTTTGCACACGCGCCTATTTAGAGATCGTCCAAGTCGACGTCTAGCAATGCAGCGTGCTGTTCAGAACGCAGCTCAATCTTGCACTTGAACGGACGCGGATGGCTATTTGCATGCAATCAGCATATAATATGTATCCCTTCCGCTCACGAACCAGATAAACCCATCATACTCGACGATCGGCTCTATAACCATGCCCTTGGGATCCTGAGCCTTGGTGATTCTGAACATCGATAACATCGTAGCAATCGCTATGAACACGCTGTTTTCCGCGATATGCATTCCAGGACAAATCCTATCAATAGCTATCAAGCAAAACGCACTGTAAAGGGAGCAAAAGCGCGTACCGGCGTCCAAATCCGAAAGCGGCTACGACTGTCGCGCCAGGGCGCGTGTCGGAGCTAAGATATCGCTGGGGTTGGAACGCATAAGGTTCAGGGAAGATATCTTCGTCGTGAAGGATGGCCCTGCAATAGACGTGAGTCGCGCTTGTTGCATTCGCCTGGGACATACCAGACATTGGCCCAAACAATAGAGCCCTAAGGACAGTAAGCCGACGCATGAAGGGAAATGTCGCATACCTTCTCAATGGTATATCCCTTGTATTCGTCGTCCTGAGTGACGACATGAGGAAGACCTAGTGCGCTTAGTCGGGATACAAACAACAGGTGCATATTCTCACCAAGAGGAACGCTCGGATTCCACCGCCACACCTCTTTCACGATGGCTGACACATAGGGAAGCTTCTCCCGGTCCGCGAAAGTGGGCAGTCTGGGGCCGGACTCGGTCAAGGAAAGAACTGCGTCCAATTCAGCTTGGGCGCGTTCTTGAACTTGCGGGTTGAGAGTCATCGCGAGGATGAAAGATGTCAGTGCTGACGGAGTCTACTGCAGGTCAACTTTTGAGCCCGGAAGACTGTTTAGTCAGAACGTACTGTTTCCGCCCCGCCAGAATACAATGCCGCTGCGAACGCCTGCACGAGCTCTTCCTCCTCTGGCGTTTCTTGTCCATTCTTCTCCTCGAGATAACTCAGAAGAAAGGACGGTTGTGGATGGCCGGATCCCTCCGACATTATCAGCACGATACAGGTATGAAAGAAGGATCGGTTACGATGGAGCTCTTGACGAATTGGTACGGGATATCGAACAATTTGTTCAGATCGGCTCGCATGCGTTGAGCAGCTTGGTGGAAGGAAGCGCCAGGGAACCATCTTGGGACGTGTTTGACTAGGTACAGTTCAAGTGGTGCGCAATAGAAGATGGAGAGGCTCACGAGCAGGGAAACTATCCACCCACCATCGTCCTGGCTCCGACGCAGCGGAGAACCCTTCCATTGCATCTTCAGCAATCTTTATGAGGCCAAGAGGATCCCCAAGGTTTGATGGATAGCCATACGCGAGTACGAGGATCAATGAGGAAGTGCAGCTGGTACTCTATTATCTTCAGGATGCACGGAAGATACAAACACACATTTCGAGCATGCGCATCGAAATTATCTGGATCTTCGACCAGTTTGCGTAGTAGGCTTGTCAAAAGGTCAATGTCTGGTGAGATGGGAGGTCAGGCTCAGGGCTTACCTTTTGTTCTCTCGTTCTTGGATTTGCATCAGGGTCTCATCTGCACAAGCGCGCGGACCCATGAACTGGTGGAAGAGACGTCGGAGCTCGCGAAAGCGTGGGTTATGGGTGGCTTGAGCGTATCCGAGGCCACGAGCCCCACCCCACTCTGTCAAGTTGTGAATAAATAGCTGGATGAATCATAGTTCAGCGTACAATTCTCCGGCCATTGTTGCTGTTGGGCGGTCGGAGTAGATGTTACCTTTTCTGCAGCTATTCACGTCGAACGAGCACAAGGTAGAATCTTCACAAACCACGGCTTTCCAAGAGATCGGTCGCGGCCTTCATTGAAGAGAGAATGATCACTGGCGTTCGGAATATCGAGATTCGAACGACGTCGCCGTATTGCTTCGCCCACTCGGCCCATTGGAGCCATTGACGGTCTTGAGGTATCTGGTACTTATTTCCGACGAGTGGCAGGCCCTGCGGTCCCGGTGGGTACGTCCCTCCGCGTCTACGGGTAGCGTAGGCGACGAAGGAGAATGAGAGCACAAGAATGGTGATGTGGAGAAGCGACATTGGTGGAGGAAGTCAGCTTCAGATAAAGCAGTTGATGATGCTGAGTAAATGTTTGGCTGTTGTCGCTGCCCATCTGCGATAGCAGTGGACTCTAGGCAAGCAAACACTCGGAGTCCATTCGAAACGAGGTAGTCACCCGGTGTGACACGCTCTCTTCCTCCAACGTTGACGACCTGCCAGTGGTTCGTGTTCTGCTTTCCTTCCTTCCCTCTGGCTCCTGCCCCTTCATGATGCCTGAACTATTCAGTTCTGCTTCCGAACGAGAGCAATCAACCTCTTGTGGACAACCCTTTACCAAAAAAAAATCTGACCTTTTTCTCTTCGCGTCTCGTCACCTTCCAGATGGCTTGCTGACGTCCTCTTTCTCCTCTAGACTACCGTCAAGACCCTCTCGGCTTAGATTCCAGTGAGTTTCCTTGCATTCTCCCTTCCCTATCCTCGACACGACGAAAATAAGTTCATCCATTCGTTGAATGCCTCCGCTTGTGCTAGTCGTCGTGCGCCCTCCTGCTTCCAGTGGGAGATGTCCGGCAAGTGTCCGGCCCTTTCCGTTCTGGAGATGATCTCGGCGGGTGTACGGCGACCTATGTACGGCGGAGGAACAAGAAAACAACGGCTTCTCTGATATTCATTCTATCCTCTTCTGTCTCTCTGTCCTTCGTGTCCCTTGTCGCTGACGTACTCGCATATAGGTCGTATTACATGTTTCCATTTTTTTCATGGTGTACTTAACAATGGATGTCTTTCTGGCGCAGCACCTGAGGCACTAGTTCTGCATCATCTCATACCTGGCTGCAGTCAGTGATGCAGTCCTCGTTGCCTTGGCCTACTTATGAATCTGTCCGTGCTAAGGAAGAACACACGCCAGCCGGCGTCGTCACGGCGCATTCCATCAGCTTTATCCCTTCGCCGTAACGGGTGTCGAATCGTTGGCAGCAGGTGAGCTCAAATTGTCGTTTTCTGCATTTGCTGACCGTCTCGCTCTAGCGTTTGGTTCCAAGATCCGGCGACTGTGATCTCGGCTTCGACGATATGCACTTCTATCCATAGCGACATACACATTACCGCGACTGACTAATCTTGAGCAGGACGTATGGGCTCGCGAAGCGGCTGCTCTACAAAAGTTCCGGAAGCAGCCCACAGACTGGAGTGCTTGGTTCCATCGCCCTGAACGACCAGTGTCAGTCAGTTGTGGCAAACATGCAAGAGCAACGGGAACGCACAATCATCCAATTGGGGAACCCCTGGGTCGAAAGGGACAGCGTTCTCCAAAAACGCGATCTGCTCCTTGGAGAGAGTTATGTCAAGCGCTTCGAGGTTGGCGAGGAGGTGCTCGGTCTTGCGTCCGCCGATGACGGGGAAGCAGTAGGGCGTCTTTTGCAGGATATAGGCGATGGCGACCGCTTGAATGCTCTTCGCGCCGACGTCTGCTGCAACCTTCTCGAGTGCCTCGGAGACGATCTTGTTCTCGGGGCGGGCGTTGACAGGGTGGTACATCATGCGGTCTTTCTCCCCTGCTGTAACGCGTTCCTCTTCTTGGGCGGCGGTGCGAAATTTGCCAGCTGCGAGCACGTTCCAAGGAGCGAGAGCCATGCCTGGGTGTTGTTTCAGCGCGAAGAGCTTGTAGACGGGAGACGAACCATGAGCACGGGCCATAGGGATGATCTCCCGCTCAAAGGAGCGCTCGAGGAGGTTCCAGCAGCCCTGGTAGATGACGAAGGGTGTTTTGCCGTGGTCGCGCGCGTATTGGTTGGCCTGTGAGACTACCCAGGCAGGCGTATCGGAGACGCCCTACAAGAAAAAAACACTCAGCAATCGCAGCGAAATAAGATTCCACATACCAGATACAGGACCTTGCCTTGGACAACGAGGTTGTGGAGGCCGTTCATGACCTCCTCGATGCTCGTCTCCCAGTCCCACCAATGGACATAGAAGATATCGATGTACGAAGTGCGCAGTTTCTTGAGGCTAGCTTCGAGACTGAGGTGCATGGACTTGACGTTGTTTCCAATGAAGCTGGCGTGGTTGGTGAAGCCAGGTTGGCGCGCTTTATAGTCTTGACTGTACTTTTGGCGAGATATAGATTATATGCATAGCAGGAGGCCGAGCTAACCTTGGTCGCAAGCACGAGCTGGTCGCGATTGTTGCGTTTCTCCATCCACTCCCCAAGAAACATCTCGGATGTCTCATTTTGACTGAGACATGGGTCAACGTCGACTGTGTTTATGGATTCAAACGACTCACTAGACGTTCGCGGTATCGATAAGGTTGCCCCTGTTACAGCAGTTTGCATAAATACGTGAACATGCAGATTTTCTTTTTCGGCGCACGTGCACCCGGCACGTCCGGCATGCCAACCTCCAAGCTCATCGACATCCTGCTTTGTGTCGGAGGCCTCCTCGTCGCAGAGCCCGACGTCGACGCCTGTTGCCACTACTATCGCCAACCCTTCTCCGAACTCAAAAGGTGCGTCGCTTGATACTAGTCCAACACGATCCATCGTGACGGCGGCGACTCGGACGGACTCGG
Source organism: Mycena amicta (assembly GCA_029282125.1). NCBI lineage: Eukaryota > Fungi > Basidiomycota > Agaricomycetes > Agaricales > Mycenaceae > Mycena > Mycena amicta. The sequence goes on along the minus strand of JARIHP010000037.1, from coordinate 478,576 downwards.
ACATGCCAGTGGCGAGCGTCTCCGTGGACTCGTACAAGACGATCCAGCTTCAAGTTCACAGTGCCAGCGACTATGAGCAGGGGGACCCCGTTTCTTGTTTGGCTCTGGTTGTGGTTGGGCAGGCAGTTGCGAGTGGGTTGGCATGGGACGAAGACTGACTCATCAGGCGAGGAATCAGGATTGAGAGGTTGGCGACATCGACGACAGCGCGAGGGTACCAGCTCTGGAATAGAGTAGAAATACTAGTTGGTGGTCGTCGAGCCCGAGGTCGCCCACGGCTAAGTAGTAAGAGCAATTGCATGCCGGACGTGCCGGGTGCACGTGCGCCGAAAAAAAAGAATCTGCATGTTCACGTATTTATGCAAACTGCTGTAGGAGAACTGAGACTGATATTTGAAGATGGCCTTCGTGGACTCGGAACGGTAGGACATTTGAACTTGTCTACAGTATATTGACAATCCCAGATCGCGACGAAATGACCGCCACGACCTTGCCTTGCAAATCAGACCCACCCCTCGTCGCAACAAGATCCGTATTACTGTTACTCCCCTTCACCCCAAGCAGCGTCTCGACATTCGACGAGCCCAGCGCAAGCGTCTCCGCCTTTCCAAGAAAACCATTCGACTCTAAGCCCGCCTGCAGGTTCACATAAGAATCCGCTCAGAATGAATCGCAAACGGAAAGACACAAACCCAAGCGACATCGAAACGCGTATTTCCCACATCCGATGGACTCGAGGCGATAATGCCCACCGTGACATTACTCTTGACCAATTTCGCGATGGCGCTGTCCGCGGTTAACGGCGGGCCTGGGAGGATGCGCTTTTCCTCCCATGTGCCTGGGAACGGGCGTTGTTGGAGAAGGACGCCGACGCCTGCTGCACCGAGCTCCTTGGCAAGGAGGTGCGCTTCCGCGCCCCCTGCGATGACAAGCCGAAGGGAAAGAATCGAGTTCGCTCTTGAGTGTGAGGAGGCTGGCGATGATGTCTGCGCTTTCGGCATGGACGATCAGCGGGAGTTTGCCCTTGGGATTCGTAGTCGGCTCAGCATCGAAATCATGGAAGGTAAAAGAAAATTCACCGCAACGACATCCTTGAAGCGCTCGCCCACTTCACCTTTTTCCTTCGCCCAAGAGTAGTCCGCGCAGCGCCGCGATCTGCGTACTCACGCTGATCCTCGAGTTTAACGATACTCTAACATGCAGCGCCGCTACCTCTTGCAAGACCGCCCCGTCCGCGAGCTTGTGCGGCGCGACGGTGCTGAACACGGTGCTCAGTCCAGAAAGGAAGCCGTATGATGAGGGCGCTACGACGGCAGACGTAACGCCGTTGCGGTATGCCAAGAACGCGTCGCGGGAGGCGAAGAGCAGGCCATCCACGGCTTTGATGAGCGTACCGTCGATGATCCTGGGGATGTTGGAGGAGAGCGGGTCGAGAACGGGTCCGTCATTGGTCGAGGCTTGATATATTCCGTTAGCCTATGAGCACAGAAAATAACATGTATGTACCTTCGCCGTTGATGTGTGAGAGACCCAAAGGGCTGCCGAATGAAACCAAAGCGGGGCTACAAGCATCTTCATCAGTGGCCAATATAGTAGGAGACAACTCACTGGATAGACCCACCCTCCAAATCAATATGCAGCGCATCCGACCCGACTTCCGAACAAATCCCAAAGCACACCAAGCGTCCCTCCTCAACAACTGCAACAGCACTCTGTTTCTTAGCAGCAGTAGAATACATCTCGTTCACTACCCGCGTCTTGGGGTCCTTGAAAAAGATACTCCCCACATTTTGGAACACAATGATGCCCTTCACAGACTTGACGGGCTCCAGCGGCGGAAGACCCTCGTACTTGATGGTCTCTGCGATTTCTTTGTCCCAGTTCGGTGCGGCGGGAACGTGTTGCGCAGACTTTGGTTTGACGGAGACGGAAGGTTTCGACAGCTGCGCGATGCCGTCGATAAAGACCTGCTTGGGAGCGGCGCCGAGAGCGAGTGGATGGCTGTCCCAGATGACCAGGTCTACGTCGTAGACATCGTCAGACATGAAGAGTCGTTGAATGAAAAGTACGGACCAGCATCGTATCCTTCAATAAGACGTCCGATTCTGTGGTCCTGTCCCATAATCCTCGCGGGTGTGCCTTGTCAACTGTCAGGCCTGTTTTGGGTTCAGAGGCAAGCACCAACTGGTAACCGAAGCGAGAGCGAGGTTGGCCGGCAAACCGAAGTGATGTGCCTGTTGGGCTGTTGCACTGGTCAATAACAAATTATTCTCATTAGCAGAGTGCATAACCTTCAAATATCAAGTGCCGCGAGTTGAGAACGGGATGGTCACTCTTTGATTGTGCATGAGGATCCAGAATTCGATGAAGTATATGTCAGAAATACCTTCATAACAACATCGATCCCGTTATCCGCAAGGATTCGTGCAGCATATTCCGAGCCACGGTACGCCTCGCGCTTGAATCGAGCTGAAGTCGCAAAGATCGCGATCGCTGGTGGTTGGCCGTATGCTTTCTTGAGAAGGTCGGGGACCAAGTACGCCTCATCTGTACCAAGATTGGGTATCGGATCTCTCGGAAGAAACAAACTTACGAGCATGGTGGAATGCTGCGATGGAGAACTTGAATTCGTTTGTGAGCTTTCCAAAATGCGTTAGATACCGAGGTATGAACAGTCAAGAGCAGATGTACCCGAACTTGGTTCGACAAATCGACTGCCTGCATTACGCGTCAAGCAAAGAACGAAACAGAACTGAAAAACACACCTCGTAGCAGTGGTTGTGGACCTTGACACGTCCACGGAGAACATCGACCAGCGCTTCCCACTGAAGGTTCTCGGGAAACTTGCCTAATCCCGTCCACTCACCAGCCAAAGCCTTGCTGCAGTACGCATCTTGCTGCTCCTTGACGATGCGAGCGGTTTCGTACGCGCTGCGGAAGGCCCAGCTGGTGTCCATACGCGTGCCGGAGTAGACACGACCTACAAGTAGTTCAGATGGAAAATAAAAGACAAAGATGTGATGCGTACTAGGATTTTCGCCTGCCGAGGTATCTTATGTCAAGTAGTGAGATGGGATTGAGGTAAATCGTACCGCAGGCATGCCTGGACTATGTGAACAATGGTAGTTGAAGGAAGAGATACCAAATACGCACTTCATCTGCCGCCACCTCGGACGCTGGAACGGGATCCACGAAAGTTCCATTGAGAGTGAAGGGCGGCTCAAGTAGCAGTGCTGTTGAAGAACGTTCCGTCGTCGAGCGTAGTTTGATAACGAATGCCTTGTCCACCTTCGGCAAAGTTAGCATGGGCATTTTAACGTACCACACGGCGACATACCAATCGCATTGACACTTCCGGGCAGAACGTTGGCCGTAGTGATGCCTCCGGAGATAGACAACTGGTAGGAATCGTCGTGTGTGTTCAATCCGTCGAGGGAGCGAAGCCACTGGAAGAACTAAAGGACGTCAAGACGCGTGTTTGCCAGGTGCATAATTATTGCGACCCCACCGAGGCCTTTAAGAGAGTTTGAGTCCGATGCCCCGTTCAATACCGGTGCGCTATATATTCCGATATGTGAATGCAGGTCGACAATGCTAACGGGAAGTGATTCGGAGGAGGTTGTATTCGGATTGACAGACTCACCCCGGAGAGACCCACGCGCCAGCAGCGTCAAGCACGGCCGTTTCAGAACTGAGCGTCCGCACCTCGACGGAACCAATCTTCTGAATGATTCCTTTGTCGATTAGGATGTCCCCGGAGACGATCTGCTTGCCGTCGTCCAATCCCGTCCATATCGTCGCGTTTTGGATGAGTGTCGCCTTCGTCCCAGCCTCATATCGGTCGGACTGCTTGCGCGAGTAAAAGTCGTCCGGAGGTCCGGGAGTTAGGTCGAGGGCTTTGCACTGGGCAATAATGGTCTGCGCGTTGATGGGGACGACTTCGGAGCGCGTCGACGGACCATTGGAGGTAATAGTTGACAGCGTAGAGCAGAACCGCAGCCTGGACGACGAGGGCCAGCTGGAGGAATCTGACGCGTTTCCGCGAGGCAGGTCTCGACCCGGGCAGCGGAGCCGGGAGCGTCTTTTCCATGGTGGTGGTTTGAGAACAAGTTGGGTCGCGTCATTTTGTACGAATTCGAACAGTCAACTTGAAGCGCCCACAAAGCGCTCAGAGTAAGTTTAGCTCTCGGCTTGTGGCATACATGATGCCATCACGGTGGTTTTGTAACTTTTTCTCGGTGTAGAACGGTGAACCACGGTACTTAGGTGAGACTTTCCTTCAAGTTGCTCCAGGATATCGCGATCGATCGTCAATCTTATATGCCACATCGTACATATCTTGTTCGGCTGGCTAGCTGAAATACGCCCACGACTGAGTGACAGAAGATAAGATAAGATTAATCGCAGTCTAATAGATCTACAATAATCGGCTGAAATCCATGTCCACCCATCTTCAACCTCGCTCCCGGCTTGAAACTCCGCTTTGCGATGAGACTCGACGGGAAGTTGGCAGCATTGACAAAGATGGTTTCTTCGACTTTTGGCACGACTAAATCCAAGTCGCCTAATGATAGGCCATCCTTGAATTTCTCTTCCAAGCCCGAGTCCGACTCGCTTTCGTAGTCATTCTGCATCATCTCAACCAATTCTGGCTCGGTGTCGTCAATCCCGAGCTGGATAGCATTCTGCGCCCCAAGCCTCGAGTCCTGGCCCCACCGATGCACATATACGCCTCGCGCTTCATGAATGTGGCCAAAGACATGCAGCTTCGGTTTAAGTTGTTGGACCCTGGAAGCGAGCGCAGGGCAGCCAGCGAGGACTTGGGAGTTGCAGAGGTCCAGGACGTTACGCGGAGGGCCGTGGGTTAACCTGCGGCTCAATTAACTATGTAAGCCTTGGGAAGAGGTGCTCAGTCGTACAGGATATCGGTTTTCGGGAACTTGGCTAATAACGCTGAGGGCTTCCGATGAGCATCGGGAATGAAAGGCTTCAGTTGTCCTTACCTTCAGCATCCTCGCGGTCATATCCAAACGCCCAGCCCATGAAGTTGGGAGACCACTGAAAGGAGTTTCCATGAGCCCATCTGTATTCACCTCCAGGGCAAAACAGAAGCAATACCGGAGAGCCATACACACTCCATTCCCTTCCACCATCTCGAACGCGAAATCGATACTCCTCGTCTTCCAAGTAAACAATCCCTGCGGCCAAGGCCGCGGGGCCCTTCAGAAGCTCGCGCACTTCATCTGCAGACTGCAGCCATAAACATTCAGAGGGATTGGACAGAATTAAACACACCTCTGGCTGGTCATTCATACGATGCCCAGGAAATTCCGTCCAGTACTTCTCATAGAACTCGCGGTGGAGAGCCAAGTCGTGGTTGCCCGCAATGACTCTACATGGTTCGTTCAGTTCTACCTTCAGTTCGCACTGAAACATGAAAAGCGGACACACATCTTGATCTTATGCGGCAATGAAGACAACCAGCTCATCGTCGCGCGGAGCTCTTTCAGACGGCCCAGCTGCGTGAGGTCCCCTGTATGGATGAGCACGTCGTCTTGGCCCCCTGGAACATCGCACATTCGCGCGTGCGTGTCCGAGAGGAGAACGAACCGCGTCCAATGTGATTCTGGCGTTGTGGGTTTTGGGAGCGGTTCACTAGTGTATTCGAGCTGCACTTGGGCTGTCGGTGAGGCGATTACTGGACGGTGGGGGAGGACGAGAGTCTTCTTGGGTGCCATTATTATAACGAGGCTGTGGGTGTAACCAGAAAGAGGAATGCTGACGGGCTGGTGGCGGTAGCAAATAGAAATGCATCGTCACACTATCGACTCCAGATTATCGTGGCATGAATGTAGTCGTAAACAAGGTGTTCGTGGTCTGTAGTCTGTGCATATAGAAAGATAATAATTTGGTCAAGTGGTATTGGTATGCTCGAGTCCGTCAAAAACTTCTAGGGTTCTTATGCTCCTCCTTTCAAGGTCGCCAGGCTGGCGTCTAAATCACCGTCGTAATGCGCAGGCTCATTTATTTCCTCCTCGACCGCCTTGCGACCAGCCTCCGTGAGTGTCGAGTAGCCCTTCTCCATGTCCGAGTCGAAGTAGCGCGGAATGAAACTACATTGGTGTCAGCGAAATGAACATACACGAGTGGAAGAAACACGCACGTCTGTCCTTTCCGCTTCCGCTCAGCTGCCTCATCCCGCTGCCTTTGCTCGATAGCCACCTTCTCCCGCGTCGCGTCCGAGAACTCCTTCTTTAGCAATCGACTCGTGACGCTCTCCCAAAGCTTCCGACTCTCATGGGGCAGTTGCTTCTCCAAAGGACGCACTGTCTTGGGGATGACATGCACCAGGCTTAGATCGAGCAAGGTTGCCCATTCCTCCTCCTTGGCCGCAGAGACGTCCAAACGCGAGGACGCTGCTGAGGGGACCACGGGGGGGACGAGGGAGACATGGGACGGAGATGGAGAGGAGTAAGACGAAGGCGTGGTGTCTGGGTACGAGCCGACGCCAACACGCCGCCAGCGGACACGACCTCGCCACGAGCCATCGAACACGGCAACGACGCGGGGCAATGGAACGTGCTTCACCTTGGTCCACTCGTTGTGCTGGGTGTCACCTTCGACCACCGTGTGGATCACACCCTCGACCAAAAAGTGCGCGCGTCCAAGCCATGACTCCTCCTTGTACTCGATGATGGCGCGGAACCTTTGGTTGCCCCCGACGCAAGAAATGATGGTCGACTCTGCCACAGTGACATAGAAACTGCCCCGGAGCAAACCGTTGACGGAGGCGATGGGATGGTTAATGTTGTACTGCTCGCCCGCGCCAGGTCCGCCCGTGATGTTGACGTGGAGACCCTTGTTGTAATGGCCCGGGGAAACACGGAGTGTAGTGCCGGATATCCGAGCAGAGATTTGGTCGATACCATAAAGCTCAAGCGAGCGCGACGGGCACGCGGCGTAGTATGCGGAGACGGGAGGATGGTGAGAGACTTGCTCTGTGATGTAGATAACGCGGACGGTGTCGTCGGAAGGAGTTAGGTTGAGTTGGGACATCTCGGCATTCGGAACGTCCAGAGAGGTAGCAGCGGTGGAAGGCGACTTGCCGCTCTTTGAGAAGGCGCTGATGCCGCTTCGGGAGCTGTGACCGCTCTTTACACTAGCTGTGTCCGAAGTCAGGTTGGGTGACCCTTCAACCGGGGACTTGGCAGGGACGACATCCCAATGAGCGCGGAAATGTTCGCCAAGAACCGAGTTGTAGGGCTTGCAAACTTTGCCGTGCTACAAGTGGGTTAGATTTAAGACTTTGTCGGCGCGAAACGCACGACAAATTTGAGATCCTTGGTGAAAGTGAAGCGGACAAGGGCGAGGATGCGTTCAAAGGGGTCATCCGAGTCGTTAATCCTGCAACCAGGTCAGCTTCGGAGCGTGGAGCGAGAGGGCCACCCACGCTACAAACATATCTGGCCGGTCCAGATAGTGCCAGTACTCGAGATTGGGTATCGGCTCGAGTAGTGATGCGGGTAGTGAAAGACGCCTGGCGGTCGAGTGGGTGAGTAGTCTCGCCGAGCGGAATGGATACACACATTGCAGCAATGTCCTTGACGCCGAGGGACTTTTTGACGAGCTGGACGATCATCTTGAGCTTCCCGCCTTCGCCTTCGCCGTTGTCGGGAACAGAAATGGGGGGCCCTGGAGCGTCGTCGTCGACCTCATGATGGGCGGCGGCAGCGGAGGCGGGAGCGGGGGCAGACATGGCCGGGAAGAGGATAGTAGTGGAGGTCTAAGGTATGCTTCGGCTTTGTTTGATCGGCCGCTAGCCTGCAACGTTCGTCCATCTTGATAAAAAACTATGGCCAGAATTCTCCCTCGTCGCCGACGCATTATCACACCAACTAGTATCGTCCATCTCGAATACATCGAGACACCGTCCAAACCGTCTTGCGGGAACTGGACCCGCTTTGTCCTACTCTCTGACACACACTCCAACACATTCCCAGTTCCCGACGGCGATGTCCTTCTTCATTCAGGTGATCTAACTCGGCGAGGGACCCTCCGCGACCTCCGTCGCACGATGGAATGGCTCTACGCACTCCCGCATCCAGTCAAAATGTTAGCATTCGGTCTCATGTACATCATCTCACTCAGTTGCCAGCATAATCGCAGGCAACCGCGACTTCTCCCTCGACCGAGAGTGGTACGACAAGAACTGGACAAAGACCGGTAAGCCAGCAAAGCCTGCTGTCTGGGAGCCACCCGATCCGATATTCGAGCTGCTCGCTGGTCCGCAGGCGAGGGCTGCGAGGATTGTATACCTCCAAGACGAGATGTATAGCTTCAAGTTCGGAGAACGCGAATGGACCGTCTATGGCTCCGCGGCAAGTTGTCTCTGAAATGGTATGCGTTTGCTTACCATTCTTGCTGCAGCAAAGCCCAAATTTTGGTGCCCGTGTTCGCGCGTTTGGATATGACGATGCCGATGCGCCCGCCGTAGTTTCTGCGCTTCCTGCAACCGACATCCTGTATGCATCTTGACCGCAATGAGCAAAACAAGCACTCATAACCAGGCAGAATGACTCACGGACCTCCACGTGGGATCCTCGACCGGACAATCGATAACGCTTACGCAGGATGCCCGGCGCTCACATCTCGCATAACCAATTTGCGGCCCAGACTGCACGTCTTTGGCCATATTCACGAAGCTCGGGGCGCTTGTGTTCACGAGTGGAGGGAGAACGCACCCTTCGCGCAGAATTCATGGACCACCACTGAGGCTGCGACGGACGAGGAGATCAGTGGAGATGGCCCACAGACAATATTCGTCAACGCCGCGAACACTCCCAAAGTTCTCGCGGGTGGCCCGCTGGCAACGGTCGGCGGACCGGGGTTCCAGCCTGTCATTGTTGATTTGCTCGACTGAAGATAGCTCAACGACGGTACATTTGTCCAGTGAAATACACGGCTCAAGTTATCGGATTGACACATTCGTACCACTGGATGATACTACCGATCAAGAATGCCCACCCGCCCCAGAACGTTGAGCAGGAGCTCTGGTACGCGATGCCGTTGCTCTGGTTGAGTGCGTACCCAAAGCCGCCGCACAATGTGAACCCAACACCTCCGACGAGATTCCAGACTGAAGGCCGTATCAGCACATCTTTATGTGAAAATAACGACACTCACACCCAACATGCCATCCAAGTGAGAGTGGGGCCGGAACATACCACCGGCGCTGCGTCTCAATCATCATCATCGCACTACACATTTGAGAGACTGTTGAAGTAGTTTGAGGAAAACTCACGATGCGATAATGAAGCCACTCCCACCGACAACCTGCGGCGTCCAGAACACACCGTCCAGGACACCAGTATGCGGCATAATCGCATTCTGAATTGTGGGGATGGCAGTGAATCTGGAAGCATTCATAATCATGTAGAAAATATATCGCGATGGGCACATACCCGCTAATCCAGAAGATTGTCGCAGCCCAGTACTGGACAAACGCAGCCAGGAAGCCAAGTTCGTGGAAGTATTTTCCCGATGCGGAGAACCAGATCCACTTGCGCTTCTCATGCTGGGATTTCTCCCTGGGAGAGGCGTTGGCGGAATCATCGCCCGTCTCCGCTCCCGTGCAGCAATTTGTTGAGGCTCCAGCCAAAGTCGGCGGTGTCTTCACGATTCCACGCCTCCAATAGCCCGGCCAGCGCACCAAACTCGAAGATCGTCGCTCCCAGCCAAGCGGTCCATCCCACAGCATCCATATTCTCCGGGACGCTTGTATTGACGAACGGGAGGAAGGCGTAGAAGCCGTTTATCACCCAAACAATACTCCCCACCGTGAAGAGCTGTTAATGTTTACTGCGGCTAAGTGCTGCGGTTTCACGAAAGGAGGACAACTCACGACAGCCACCCACCAACTAATATTCCAGTACTCTATATTCCGCATGTTAGCGATTTTGCGCAAGGTGCCCTCTGCATGCCGCGGCCGTCCAGTGTGCGGGCTGGTGGCGACATGCCTGTGTTTACGATGATCTCTAGACGTCCATGCAAAATCTTCCTTCTCGGACAGCGCAAGAACTGCGTGGGTGGGGTGCATGAAGGAGCCGAAGCGGAGGGCGCCTGTGGGGCGAGTGTTTCTTGACATCGGGGTGGAGGGAGAGGTGCCATCGGCCAGCTTCTGTCGCGGGAGATGGAGACTTCGGGGTCGTGTGTGTTCGTAGACATGAGAGAAGAGGGCCTGCAGAGAGTGAATCTATTTACATCGTTGACGGGTCCAAACACGCGTCATGCGTGACAGGTACGTATGTTCTCTTTCTTTCAACCACCATCCCAAAGAAAAGCGCGATTAGGAATCGGTCTGCTAGCTGCAAGAATGAATGAAACTGTCCCACTCGTCGGCAACATCATCTATGGAACTACGTCGCGCGATCAGTTTTAGTACCTGCGCAGCGTCGGCCGCGAAGAAGATGGTTCTTTCTCCCAATCTTGCTCAGAACACGGTCCGCTGAATCCGTACTCTCTGGTCATGTGGCCGAGGCAACTGTTATTTGAAGGAGCCGGTCCGTCGTACTCCCCACCAAATGCTGTATCTATTAGCCCTCCTCCTGGCTGCCGCAGGCGTACGCGGGGCACGTCGTCCAACGGGACAATGTCTGCACAGTCCTACCGTCCGGAGACTCTTACAGGACGACTCTCCTGCTATCGTCGAGGCGTTTGAGGCTTGTGGGCAAGGCGGGACGGTTGGGCGCTCCCATCGATGAATCTTTTACGGAAGCTCACTTGTTTGCGCAGATTCAATTCTTAATGAGACGTATTGGATCGAAAAAGTGATGAACACCACTGGTCTAAACGACGCGGTCATCGATCTACAAGGCACTTTGCTGGTATGTTCCCCTGCATCTTGAATCTGGCGAAACTTGATTCGTCCTAGTGGTCTGCGGACAATATCACCTACTGGCTAAACAACTCCCTTCCGATCGGGTTCCAAAACCAGACCTCCGCTTGGTTCCTCGGTGGGAATAACATTGTGTTTGATGGACACGGCTACGGGACGCTCGACGGAAATGGTCAAATCTGGTACGACTTCACGAAAGGCGTCTCGAATCTCCATGGCCGCCCACATGCCCTGACCATCCGGGAAACACACAACTCGACATTCACAGGCATTCGCTTCGTGCAGTCGCAAATGTGGACGATGACGGTCATCAATTCAAGCTTCGTCAATTTGACGGACATATTCGTCAGTTCGAGATCGAACGACTCGGTGAGTGCCCTTCATGCCCTTCATCCAAAGCAACTAAGATCGTCGGCACTCTTCAGCAACCAGCAACAAACACAGACGGCTGCCGACACTCTGGACTCGCATCATATCACCTTCAGCCGCTGGGAGGTACACAATGGCGACGACTCCATCTCCGCGAAACGCAACTCTAGCGACATTCTCATCGAGGATTCGGTCTTCTTCAGCGGCCTTGGCGTTGCCATCGGCAGTACCGGACAATTCCCAGGCCAATTCGAGTTCATCGAACGAGTGTTGACCCGCAATTGCTCAGTTCATCGGGACAGGAATGGTCGGCTATATCAAAACATGGACTGGAGTCCAGCAAGGTAGCAATTCGTATATTGGCAGGACGCTTCCTGATAAACGAACAGGGTTCCCGCCCAATGGTGGTGGCGGAGGAACTGGAGGTGCGTTCTTTCTCGCTCTCTCTCGGATTCACCCGTCTCCTGAACCTCTTCGTGAAAGTCGTCCGCGACATAGCCTGGACCGACTGCACATTCAGTGGAATCACCGGGTCACCTAGCGGAAGATAACCCAATGGTAATGAGTATCAAGGCTTTTCCGCCAGCACTACCTCAGCCTTCAAAGCTACCTCGTTCTCTGGAGCCACCGGTCAATGCGACACGTCCACCTTACAGATCAGCAACATTACCTGGTCCGGTTTGCACGGGAGCCTCCTTGGGACGAACATTGCGAACCTGCAATGCAGCGGTGCGGCACCGTGCCAGGATATCAAGATCTTGGACAGCACTTTTACCACTGGAACGAACAAGACCGGGACTTTCTCTTGCCATGCTGTCGCATCAGAGGAAGGATTCACCTGTTGAATAGCGATTTGGTGAGATATATTCCAACTATACAAGTCGTAGCCTCGCTTCGCTCGGGAACAATTCAGTGGAATCCTACACCAACATTTCTGACTAAATCCTACGATGAATTCACGGCCGCACCGCTGCCTCGCGGTGCTCGGCGCGGCGCGTCCGACGTATCCGAGTTTGACGTGGGAAGGTCATGTGATTTTTCACGTGATCCCCTGTCAATCAAAAAACCGTCCTTTTTTCAGTGTTAGATTATCTTTCTATGCCGATGACTTCTGAGCCTCACTCAAACGCGCCGAGGATCTAACAACAACCTTCGGGAGAATAAAATGGGTCCCTTCGATGTCAGACAGATTGTACCTATGATAGGCGAGTACGACTCACGGATCTTCAAGTTATCGTGCGTTCAAACGACTCTTGAGTGATTACTTTCTGTTCGCGTCAAAGCGTTCCTAGTGCCAGCTGGCTGCGGCGAGGCACGAACTGCAGCTGGCGTCAGGTGGGCCGCGCTCCGGGATTGAAAGAGATACCTTTCTTGGTCTCCGTGAACTCGGTAAGATGAGAGTTGAGTGGCGTGACTCCGAGTCGTGTGACTTTCCATCAACGCGAACGACGCGTTTTCTACGCCTGCCTCCTTCTCGCATGGCTGCAAAACAAAAGTTGCGGCATGCTCACCATAGCCCGCATTGAAGCCTATACCTCACTGGGCACGAGTTCATCGCCGCCTTGTATCCCATCCGCCTCTCGCAGCATCCGACCTCCTGCGAAACACTCAAACGGTCTCTGATTGGCTTGCGCAGCGCGTGGCATTGCGCGGCTCAAGCACTGGGAGGAAAAGGTGGCTCTCGTTAGAAGTCAGAAGGACTCGGAGCGCCGGCAACGCTGAGAACGAGGGTCAAGAGGAGTGGGCAGAATTTACCAAACGCTATGCGTTCAGCTGTGGAATCGCGCCCTACTACCATTGCACGTCGATGGCCTTCACGCCGTCCAAGCGGACTACCGTCTTCTTTGGCAGCAAAAGCCTCCCAGCCTTCTTCACCTTCCTTAACAACGACGCATCGCCCGACTCGACCCGCTCCATAATGTTCTATCGGATGCGTTTGACGCACCTGCCTGCGCTCATATAATGACGGCAGAACGTGGCGGATGTCGGTGAGACCATTTTTCTTTTCTTTTCTCTCACAATCCCGCTCCTTCCATGTTTCGCGAGCCTAGTATGTTCCTGGCTGCCCATCCGAACCGCCCTCCATTCTTTCCTACCATGCACTGGCCTGTTCTTAGTCGCATTCATTACCCGCACAGCTGGTACTGTTCCCAGTCGCCTCTTCATCTCCCTGTTCCCAGTCATGGTACCTACCTCATTTGCGCTGGTTCATTTCCAGTTACGTTTATCCCTTGTCCTATCCTGTGATTGTTTGTTCGTTCCAAGTCATAGGAGGATCTCCCGGTCACTTCCCCAATTCCTCTCTGGTTTTGTGTTCCATCCCACTTGTGATTCTCTTTTGCATGCGGGACCTTGGGCCGTGATAATGCTGATTCGTTCCCAGCGCTCCTACTACCCGATAGGTGGCAGAAGCACTGACGGGTATGCGAGCATACAGCCTTCCGCCGAACGATACCCGAGTTCAAGAGGAAAGGAAGGAGAGAAAGAGAAAAAGAATGAGGATGTGCGTAAGCACACCGTTACAGAAATCGCCTGGGGTTAACGATTAGATCTTGTCAGCATTGAGCGTGACTCGAGCGATCCAACCCTTTTGTCTATCGCCTCATGTCAAGACGCAACTGCAAGCCTTTCACTAGCGAGCGAAAGCCATTTCCACTTCATTCAAAATGGTTCCCACAAGGGCATCTCACACAAATCCTTCTATGTCTTCTCCAGACTCCAATTCAGCGTGCTCCTCGGCCTCCGAAGGACCGAGACCTGTGTGCGCGCGCGTTGCAGCACACACTCATCATGATTTCTTGCAGCTCGTGATTGACGTCATGCGCCTGCGACCCTCTGCGACCACCATCGGTGACCTTCATGAACGAGGTTCTTTCCCCCAATGTTGCCAAGAATACCCCAAAACAGTCCAATCCCGTACTCTCGGTCATGGGACCCAAGCGACCGTTGTTAAAAGCATTGAGCCGTTTCGTCATACTCCCCACCAAAAATGCTGTTTCTATTGGCCCTCCTCCTGGCTGCCGCAGCGTACGCGGGGCATGTCGTCCAACGGGACAATGTCTGCACAGTCTACCCGTCCGGAGACTTTACAGACGACTCTCCTGCTATCGTCGAGGCGTTTGAGGCTTGTGGGCAAGGCGGGACGGTTGGGCGCTCTCATCGATGAATCTTTTACGGAAGCTCATTTGTTTGCGCAGATTCAATTCTTAAATGAGACGTATTGGATCGAAAAAGTGATGAACACCAGCGGTCTCAACGACGCGGTCATCGATCTACAAGGCACTTTGCTGGTATGTTCCCCTGCATCTTGAATCTGGCGAAACTTGATTCGTCCTAGTGGTCTGCGGACAATATCACCTACTGGCTAAACAACTCCCTTCCGATCGGGTTCCAAAACCAGACCTCTGCATGGTTCCTCGGTGGAAATAACATTGTATTTGATGGACACGGCTACGGGACGCTCGACGGAAATGGTCAAATCTGGTACGACTTCACGAAAGGCGTCTCGAATCTCCATGGCCGCCCACATGCCCTGACCATCTGGGCAACACACAACTCGACGTTCAAAGGCATTCGCTTCGTGCAATCGCAGATGTGGACGATGACCGTCAGCAATTCAAGCTTCGTCAATTTGACGGACATCTTCGTCAGTTCGAGATCGAACGACTCGGTGAGCGCGCCCTTCATCCAATGCTACTAAGGCAACTCAAGTTGTCGGCACTCTTCAGCAACCAGCTGAAAACACAGACGGCGCGGACACTCTTGACTCGCACCATATCACCTTCAGCCGCTGGGAGGTACACAATGGGGACGACTCTATTGCCATGAAACGCAACTCTAGCGATATTCTGATCGAGGATTCGGCTTTTTTCAGCGGCTCCGGCGTCGCCATCGGCAGTATCGGACAGTTCCCTGGCGAGTTCGAGTTCATCGAACGAATCTTGACCCGGAATTGCTCGTTTGTCGACACAGTAATGGTCGGATGGATCAAGACGTGGACTGGAGTCGAGCAAGGGTAGCAATTTCTTCATTGGCAGGACGGTCTCACTGACAAACGAATAGGGTTCCCGCCTAATGGCGGTGGCGGAGGCCTCGGATGTGCGTCTTTTTCGCTCTCGGACTTTGGGGATCCTCTGAACCTTTCATGAAAGACGTCCGCGATATAGCCTGGACCGACTGCACATTCAGTGGAATCAACGGGTCACCAGTGGAAATAACTCAATGGTAAGAACTACCAAGCTTTCAGTCACGCGTACTTAACGTTAACCTTCAAAGCACCTCGTTCTCTGGAGCCACCGGGCAATGCGACACGTCCACCTTACAGATCAGCAACATTACCTGGTCCGGTTTGCACGGGAGCATCCGCGGGACGAACATTGCGAGCCTGCAATGCAGCGCTGCGGCGCCGTGCCAGGATCTCAAGATCTTGGACAGCACTTTCATCACTGGAACGAACAAGACCGGGACGAATTTCGTGCCATGCTGTTGCATCAACGGAAGGATTCACCTGTTGAATAGCGATTTGGTGAGATATATTCAAACTCCGTGCCGATGACTTTCTGAGCCTCACTCCAACGCGCCCAGGATCTAACAACAACCTTATATGGGTCCCTTCGATGTCAGACGCTCTATGGACTACAGATTGTACCTATGTTAGGCGAATACGACTCAAGGATCTTACCGTTCTTCCAAACAAAAGTACTCTCGACTGATTTGACCTTCTGCTCGCGTCAAATCCTACCTAGCGCTGTACCTTGTCAGGCACAAAGAAGAACTTTGCGCCGAAGGCCATGGTACGCCGTGCAGAGATCCGAGGGTCGAGAACGCTGCAGCTGTGCTGGTAAAAGTGAACAATGCCTCGACGTCAAACAAGCCTCAGATGAATCCCAATAGCGATTCTCATGAACGGATCTGGGATCCATGCCTCCCGCCCCCCCGCATAAGCTTGGCGATGCCGATGCGGGGAAGTTCGCCGGGGCCATCCTGACTTTGAATGATCGACTGAAGTGTATGTGGATCGGGTCGTCGCCTTTTAGGCTTCAGGGACAAACGTCGACGTTGACGGTTCCGTAGATGCGTATTATTAGAGCCTCCCGAGTTCCGTGCAGTGCATGGCTCGGCGGCCATCGAAATTAAATGCAGAAGACGCGACTTTTTCTGTACTGCCAATTGCAAGGTGGTGGTACACTCGAATCCCGACCATTACGGTATATAAACTAAGGATCCTCCAATTGCAAACACTCAACTACGACGTCAAACCATTCCTTCCTCGTGACCTTCGATTCTTGATTTCTTCCTCAACCTCGGGTTCTGGACAGGTTCTTCCCGTCGTTGAACGTCGATTCCTGAGAGAAGCGATTCATATCCTCCATTTCATCTCCATCCAGGACGAGCCGCCATCCAAGTTGAGCAGCGCCAAATGCTCGCCGCTCGGCCGAACACTTTCTCGGCGCGACAGTGTCGACACTCAGGCAACCTCGTCTACTGTCACCGAATGCCCGAGCTTGCCAGGCCCCTTGTTCGAACTGATTTGTCCTTCAGTTCGCTTTCGTCCAAGCCGCAAAACATATATAATGGACACGTCTTGTTTGCTTTGTCGACAAGATGGTCGGGCTCCTGCTGTCTTTTGGGTTAGCGCAGGTTGGTCTCTTTACGCTGAGGGGCACCTAAAGACTATATCTTTCGTCAGTTTGCTTCGCTTGGCTATGGCGCGTCTGCTCCTCAGCGGCGACAGTCGCTTCCCGCGACTTTGCCAGGAAATTGGTCTCTCTTCGGATGTTACTCGTAAGTGTCATCCGCAACGACCTGGATTCACCAACTGAATACCACTACAGGGATAGTACGACTCGCACTCTAGCAGCCGCCGCAACCGCCGACCTCGTAAACATGACCGTGGAGGTATGTCAATGCATGAGTTACGACTATGACTATTGCTATTCCTCAACGACTCACAGAATTGCATTGCTTTCTGCGACGCTAAACAATTTGTCTTTGCTGGGGTTGAGTTTATGGTGCGTTATGCAGAGCTGCTAGAATTTCAATCTAACGACCTTCCTTCCGTACGTGTAGCAAGAATGCTGTGAGTTTGAAAAATTTACGCGACATCGAGGGAGCTTACCAAGGAATCTTCAGACTGCGATGACTTTATCGAAAACGAAGCACAGACCACAGAACTCTCCGACTGCGATCTCCCATGCACCGGTAACCCAGACGAGTCATGCGGTGGTGCGAATAGAGTGGAAATATTTTGGAGCGGAGTTACGCCTCCGGCGCCTCCCACCATGCCGCCTTTCATCGGCGAGTGGGAGAATCTTGGGTGTTTCAGGTAGATCAACTCTTCCTCTCGCCAAGTACTTCAACTGAGCAAGGTTACAGCGACAATGTGAACGGCAATGGACGTGCTTTGGTGAACGTGGCTGCCGTGGACGGCCCTCTCACTCTCGAGAGTTGCACCACCGCGTGTTTCAACGCAGGAATGCCGTTGGCTGGTAGGCTTCTCGTCCTGTAGTGGTATTTCATCTTATACAACCTTTTAGGCGCCGAATTTGCGGACGAGTGCTGTATGCATATTCATTCGCCTTCGTTCGCGTACCTAACCACGTCGGATAGATTGTGGTACCGTTATTTCGAACGGTGGCTCTATACAACAGGCAGATGTTTGCAGCATGACCTGCGCTGGGAACATATCCGAATTGTAAGCCATCCTTTTTCCTGCAGATTTCCGTTCTCATTCACATCGAATCAGCTGCGGCGGCCCCAACCTTTTAACAGTCTACCACTACACCGGCACTGACCTGCCTCCTCCCCCCGTTGGCGGAGGAGGTGGTAACGGAGGCGGAGGAGGTGGCCCGCCGTTGGGAATCGCGACCGATCTTCCCGAACCGTGGGCCTACGTAGGCTGTTTCATGTGCGGCATCCTTTAATCGTAGGCTTCTGACCCTGATGATTTGCAGCGATGGCGCAAACGGCCGCGTCCTCGCCCTGGAAATCGATAATGCTAATACGACTATGGAGTCGTGTGTCGCAAGCTGCGATGCTCAAAACTTTACCATCGCGGGAGGCGAATTCTCGGTGGGTCTTTCCAGCTCATGGCGGCCAGAGATATCTGACACCGTCGATACAAGGTCCAATGCTGTACGAATCCGTCTGCTGCGACATTCACGTATTAATCCCTTGACAGTCTGCGGAAACGAGCTGATAGAAGGTGCTGCTCCTGCCCCCGAGACGGATTGCAATATGGCATGCGGAGGAAACTCCACGTACGTTCGAGTATTCCGATAACATTTGGTCGCAAACTGATCCCTTCCTATCAGACAAGCGTGCGGTGCTGGAAATAGGCTCTCGATATATTCAACGACGCCGAATATCACAATTATACCGATCCCCACTGCCCAAAACGGCAGTCTACCTGGAGCCTGGGTCTACCAGGGCTGCTTAGAGTAGGCCGCGGACTTCTCTCGTCTGACAAGCGCGCTGATTGGTCTGAAGGGAAGCCAATAATGAGCGCATCTTTCCTTGGGAGATCGATTTCATCTCGAACAACTCGGCGACTACATGTTTGACTCAATGCTCGGATTTTGGCTTCACGGCTGGTGGAATGGAGTTTGGTCAGTCGATCGATAAAACCCTTCTCCTATAGAGGCTGACGAGCGTTTTCAGGTAGCCAGTGCTGTGAGTGTCATACGAGTAGGCTGGATCTCACTCACGATTGTCAGTCTGCGGAGACGTTTCCGATGTCGAGAAAAGCGGATTCGGACTGCTCGATGCGGCTGAATGCCCGATTCCTTGCTCCGGTGACCCGACACATCTTTGTGGTGGAGCCTTCAGGTGCGAGTGTAAATTCCGCATTCTGTACTCCCGGCTGAGTGTATATCTTTCAGGATTCAATATTACGTCTGGACCGGCCCTGCGCATGTTTGGAACACGCCAGAAGTTACAGGCTATTATGAAGTGAGTTTCCACGTTCTTCCCCTTGTTTGGCACTGAAGACTTGTTGTAGTTTTTCGGTGAGTTCTGATCCTTGGATACATGTTTTGGCATCAAACGTTTCTTTCTAGTTCCTGGGTGAGTGCAAGCCCTTGTCGTAGCGAAAATAGGTCTAATGCACATAAAAGCGTCGTCGTTCCCCTCATTGCGACCCTCGGCATCAACAACAAAGTGACCTTCCTCGAGAAGGGCGGAACATCGGAGTATGTAGCCTCACTAATACTCTTGTACTCGTTTATTCATCTATTTCAGGTTCCTCAACTCCACTGGCGCATACGAACTCGACCTTAGCCTCGTCGATAATTTCAATCTTACTTGGCGAGAGATGCACGTCAAATCGGACGTCTTCTGCTCGGGTAGTCTCATCCTCCCCGACAAGGCCGGTCGGCAACTCAACGTCGGCGGCTGGTCACTGGATTCCACCGAGGGCGTTCGGCTATACACTCCCGACGGCACTCCTGGAGTGAACGGCACGAATGACTGGCAAGAGAACTTCCAGACTCTGCATCTGCAACGGCAGCGATGGTATCCTAGTACGTTTGACGCGCTCCTTATAGACGTAGCTAATGCGCTCGGTAGCTGCTGCGGTACTTCCGAACGGGACTGTGCTAGTCATAGGCGGTGAGACGGGCAGCAATGGCCCACCGCAACCCAACCTCGAGATTCTGCCGAGGCCCGTGGGCGGAGATACTGTCGTGCCGCTCGACTGGCTCAATCGGACCAACCCGTTCAACCTCTATCCGTTCGTTCATGTTCTCCCGAGCGGCGACCTATTCGTTGTTTATTACAACGAGGCACGTACTCTAGACGCAGGGACATTTGACACAATACAGACTCTGCCGAACCTTCCCGCAGGTGTCACAAGCTGTTCGTTATCGGCATTTTCGCTCTGGAGACTGCTCACTACTTTCTCAGTCCTCGGTGGGCCGATCATATCCTCTCGAAGGCGCATCGGTCCTGTTCCCACTCTCGGCACCGTACACAGATCCTGCAGAGATTCTCGTCTGTGGCGGAAGCACCCCAGGTGCTGGAGTTGCCCTCGACAACTGCGTATCTATCAAACCGGAAGTGGAGAACGCTACATGGGCTCTTGAGCGCATGGTTTGTTGATTCAGACTACCTCTTGTTATCCGTCTGACGAAAAAGTGCAGCCTTCCCAGCGTGTGATGCCGAGCATGGTTGCGCTTCCCTGATGGCACCTTCCTGATTGTTAACGGAGCATTGCAAGGCGTTGCTGGCTTCGGACTCGCAACCGAGCCGAATCTCGACGCGCTGTTGTACGACCCGTCGATGCCGTTCAATCAACGAATCTCAATTTTGAACTCGACAATCGTGGCGAGGCTGTATCACTCAGAGGTTTGCTCCCTCATCTTCATGCGCTGGATCTCATTCGCTTTCAAGGCAATTCTTCTTCCCAGATGCACGCGTTTTGATCTCAGGATTCCGACCCAGAGACCAACGTCAATCCGCAGGAGTTCAGAATCGAGGTCGGCTTGCATTTCAGAGACAGTCTTTGCGCTAAACTCTGGCAGGTGTATGTCCCACCTTACCTAGGCGCAAGGTTTCGAACAACCGTCGTTCGTCCTTGACGAAGTGAACTGGGACTATGATGGCCATTATACCATTGAAAATGTCACTCTCCCTCAGGGCACAAGTCGACACGATGAGAGTGTCTCTCATCGCAGGTACGCGGCAACCTCTCCCCTTATCCCGCTCTAAAACTATTGGCAGCCACCTCTTCCACACACGGAAACACGATGGGCAGCCGCACCCTGTTCCCTGCATTCGACTGTGACGCATTAACAAGCCGCTGCACGATCACCGCTCCACCCAACGCGTTCATCTCTCCGCCTGGATGGCACCAGCTGTTCATCCTTGACGGACCGACACCGTCGCATTCGGCTTGGGTGCGAATTGGCGGAGACCCTGCGGCAATCGGAAACTGGCCCAACGTCACTGGGTTTACCGTTCCAGGCATATGAATAGCTTGTGGATAGTTTTCTTTGTACATCGGGGTTTTAATCATATTGGGTTCATCTGCGTCGATGCTTGAGTACAAATTCATGCCGACGATAATCGGGACTCCGATTTCGAGTGGTCAGTACTCCCACTCGTACTGAAAACGGACGCCCTATGGCGTTCAGTCGCGGCCAACGTCGACCGACACCAAGCGCTCGTCGTCATGACAAACGGCACGTTTCTCGGCTGAACGGCGAGCACGCGGCCCGGCAGCCGCGACTTTCGAATGTCTCCATGAAATAGTCGGGGGACGAGGAGACGCAGCAGAAAGATTAATACACTTGGAGATTAGATACAAGATTAGATCTAATCGATCTAATCAGCCAGCTGACGTTCTGACTACTGCGACATTACGCAAAAGGTGGGCCACTCGCTCTGCACGACCATATAAAATGCGCATTGGAATGCCCTTGCTCTCAACAAGCCAACATGGAAGCCCCCAAAGCACCTTCGAAACTTGCCCACTACCGCGCCCTTTGCCCCGCCGCTTCGATCCACGTCTCGCCGATTCAGCTCGGCGCAATGAGTATCGGCGACAAGTGGTTCCCTGGTACAACCAAGGACTCGTGCTTTACCCTCCTCGACACGTATTTCGATAACGGGGGCAACTTTGTCGATACCGCGAACGTCTAGTGGGTCGTTTCAATCCATAAGAACAAGCCCTTACCCGTGTCTCAGTCAAAATGAGACGTCCGAGATGTTTCTTGGGGAGTGGATGGAGAAACGCGACAATCGCGACCAGCTCGTGCTTGCGACCAAGGTTAGCTCGGCCTCCTGCTATGCATATAATCTATATCTCGCCAAAAGTACAGTCAAGACTATAAAGCGCGCCAACCTGGCTTCACCAACCACGCCAGCTTCATTGGAAACAACGTCAAGTCAATGCACCTCAGTCTCGAGGCCAGCCTCAAGAAACTGCGCACTTCGTACATCGATATCTTCTATGTGCATTGGTGGGACTGGCAGACGAGCATCGAGGAGGTCATGAACGGCCTGCACAACCTCGTTGTCCAAGGCAAGGTCCTGTATCTGGTATGTGGACTCTTATTTCGCTGCGATTGCTGAGTGTTTTTTTCTTGTAGGGCGTCTCCGATACGCCTGCCTGGGTAGTCTCACAGGCCAACCAATACGCGCGCGACCACGGCAAGACACCCTTCGTCATCTACCAGGGCTGCTGGAACCTCCTCGAGCGCTCCTTTGAGCGGGAGATCATCCCCATGGCCCGTGCTCATGGTTCGTCTCCCGTCTACAAGCTCTTCGCGCTAAACAACACCCAGGCATGGCTCTCGCTCCTTGGAATGTGCTCGCAGCTGGCAAATTTCGCACCGCCGCCCAAGAAGAGGAACGCGTTACAGCAGGGGAGAAAGACCGCATGATGTACCATCCTGTCAACGCCCGCCCCGAGAACAAGATCGTCTCCGAGGCGCTCGAGAAGGTTGCAGCAGACGTCGGCGCGAAGAGCATTCAAGCGGTCGCCATCGCCTATATCCTGCAAAAGACGCCCTACTGCTTCCCCGTCATCGGCGGACGCAAGACCGAGCACCTCCTCGCCAACCTCGAAGCGCTTGACATAACTCTGTCCAAGGAGCAGATCGCGTTTTTGGAGAACGCTGTCCCTTTCGACCCAGGGTTCCCCAATTGGATGATTGTGCGTTCCCGTTGCTCTTGCGTGTTTGCCACAACTGACTGACACTGGTCGTTCAGGGCGATGGAACCAAGCACTCCAGTATGTGGGCTGCTTCCGGAACTTTTGTAGAGCAGCCGCTTCGCGAGCCCATACGGCCCGTTAGAGATTAGACATCAATCTGTATAAGAACCCTTGCAAGCAATTCTCATTCCAGTTCTCAACTCGCGTGAATCATACAACTCATATAGGCATGGTGGCTTTACATATTCTGGTAGTTTGTAGTTTGTATGTAGATGGCAAAGCAAGTAGATAGCGTCGATACGAACGAATGAATATAGTTCTGTAAGAGATAGAGAGTAGTAGATAAAAGAAGTAAATTTATCGCCAAACAGGCCGACCAGGACCTCCCGTATTCTTACCAAAGTTGCCCACACTCCTCACCCGCTTCACCTCAGGCGGTGCCTTGCCCCTCGCCTGATCCAACGCCTCAAAGTTCTTGACCATATCCTTGACGCTCCCTCCACTACTCGTCCGTGGACGAGGACCAACTCGCTGCTCTGGCTGCTGCTCTGGAGGAGGCGACACATGCTTGAGTTCCTTCATCCTCCTCGGCGGGACTTTCCGCGGGATCATCGTCTTTGGCGGCGGCATCGGCGCAGGCTGAAGCGTCACCAGGTCCTTTGGCGCCGTCGTCTTGGGCAATGGTGGACGCGCCGGAGTGGTCACGGGACCGCGTGGTTTCTGGAGAATGTCGAGCGGAGGAAGGGGAAGACGAGGCCGACTATGCAAAAGACCGGTGCGGGGCGCGGCAGCCGGGGCGGTCTTGGCCAGAGTGGGCAGATACGAGAATATAAAGCCCTTGACGCGATTTCCGATGGTCGCGGGAGCAACGGGTTGAGCTGGGAATTGCTCCTCCTCGCGTTCTCGAAGAGGAGTAGCAGGCAACATCTCCGCATCGCCATCCGACTCGTCCGAAGCAAAACTCGAATCTTGAGTCTGCTCATCTTGAATCTCCTCATCTTGGCCCTCCACATCTTGTGCTGCCGATTCCGCCGCCGATGACGATGATGACGGCCCAGCAACCGCCCGCGCTTCTTCCAACAAATGCGAGTACCGCGGCGCCAACAACGATCCGGGGACACGTCTCCTCTTGGCAGGTTCCGGTGTCGGCGGCAAATTGCTAAACAACCCGCCCTGCACAGGATCTGGGAGCCGCGACCGACGCGAGGGTGGCATTGCACGTTTCCCAAGAGGCGTAAAGTCCGGCACTTCCATATTCGGGCGTCGTTTCGAAAAGACATTGCCATCTTCATCAATAGTGGCGGCGGCGGCACGAGGGGTGGGTGGTGCAACATGTCCCGCGCGTTGTTTATTCTGTAATGCACGTACGCGTTGCGTCAGCGTTTCCCTAGAAGTAATCGCATTAGCAAACGATGAAGAGAAAATCTTGACAAAAAAAAAACTCACTCAGCCCAGGAATCTCCCCATCCCTTCAACACGTTCTTGCCACCCATCCTATCCTCGAACCGTCTCACAACTGCAGCAAGGTCGACCGCATCCGCCGAGGCCATCATCACAACATCGGCAGCGGCAGCGTCTCCATTATCCGTCTGCGGCCGCTGGCGCTTCACGGGGGTGCTGAACGACAAAGTCGCGGGTACGGCAACAGGAGCCACCGAGAGATTCAACACCATCTCAAGACGCTGGGCAACCGCGATCCGCTCATCGGTGAAACATGCGTCGAGCGTCTTCCAGTCGGCCTTGGTCCATTCGCGAACCCGATCCTGTTCCTGCTCTTCATCGTCGTCGTCGTCCGAGTCGGGCAGCGGGACCTCTCGGGCAAGCGAACTTCTTCTCCCAGAACGTGCCGTCCGACTAGGAACTGGTGTCGAAGCAGAGATGGACTCTCCAACTGCCCTGCCCGCCTTGGCTGGAGACAACATGCCCGAGCTGACGACTTCACGTTCCGCCTCCGCCAGCAGCTCCGTCGTCGTCACCGGCACAGGGCTGCCGGGAAAGTACACCCGCTCACCAACAACTCTCGCAGACTGTCGTCTTGCGCGCTTCTCCTTCTTCTCCTCCAACTCCTTTGCGCGTGCCTTGGCCCTCAGTTCTGCGATATCCTGCACCTTGCTGCTGCTGGCCGGGGATCCGCCTCTGGTCTTGCTGACACCAGCAAACGAGTGCCTTCGTCGCTTATCCTTGTCTCGCAAACGCGTAAAGCAATCATAATCGTGCTGTTTGATTGATGCATTAGATAATCACATAGAAGCACGGCAAGAGAAAATAAAACTCACCTGCTTCAAAATCGCTGCAGCCCTAGCCGCTGCGCGAGGATCTGCACTCGTGATCTTGACAAGCCCAAGCAGGTCCGAGTCCATATCGTCGTCGCCCTCCGAGTCGTCCCTGTCCGCAACATCCCCACCCAGAACACCCTCAATCTCCTCTCCCGCATCGACATACCCCGAAGCCGCAGATGGTGGCCTGGTTCCGCGAGCAATGTAGACACTCGGGCCAGGGCTAACACTGGAAGCCGACTCTGTACTTGTATCGGCGTCGGCGTCGACGGGTGTATATCGATATACGAGGGGAGCGGAATTCGACGAAGAGGCGAGTTCCGCACGTGCCGGAACGAATGGAACTCGTCGGATGGGAGGAGTTTGCACGGGCATCGTCGCTGTTACGAGAGTGCGCGTTTGCTGGACTTGAGGACGAATCGGAGTTGGGGCGATGATTGGTTCCTGCTCTTCGTCCTCGAGTTCAACGCTCATCTGTCGGACCTCTTCCTCTTCTTGCATATCTTCTCCTTCATCCATATCGTCCTCTCCTTCCTCCTCTCCTTGTTCCATCTCTTCTCCTTGTTCATCTTGAGCGGCAGATTTCTTCCTCGCAAAAGCCTCATCTTCCTCTCTCAACGCTCGCAAGAAGCTCACGCCCTCTTCCATCTCTTCATCCTCATCCTCCTCTTGTTCAACAGAAGGTCCGGCACCATCGCCGCTCAAATCTCCCAACAGCTTGCCTCGCCTAAAACTGCCATCCATGCGGAAACTGCCATTGCCTTCTCCATCTGTGCCCCGCCCGGGATACGGGCTGCCCCAAATACCCCATGCCTCGGCGCGGGCCTTGGTTTCGGGCGTGGCTGGGTCGGGTTTGGTACGGCGGACGACGGTGGTGTATGATTCATTTGCGGAAGATGGCGGCGGAGTACTGGGTCTGGGTCTGCTTGTTGTTGGGGTGGACGGCGTGGTCTCGGGAATAACGACCGGAGGACCAGGAGAGGGAGAGAAGGGGCGGGAGCGTGCCCGAGGCGGAGTCGTGTGCGAGCGTACGGGAAGGAAGTTGGCGAGTGATAAAGATGTGCGGGGGACGGGAGACGCGGAATAACGCGGCAATTGTTGTTGTTGACAATGTGGCAGAGAAGGAAGAGGAAGGTTTCCATCATCTTCGTCTGAATCCGAGTCCCAACCAGCGGGAACCGGCCCTTCGAGTGGCATGGGTCCATCGAAGGACTCGGGCTGGTCAAGGTCCATAGAATCGCTCGTAGGATAGTCTGTTGTGTCCACGATTGGACCGGTCGTCCAGTCCAGGATCGGCGGCAAGTCGGACGACGAGTCGTTCAGATTACGGCCGAATTTGATGGGGGATGAGGAGGGTAGAAGGAGGAGCGGGTCATCGGTCGGGCTTGGTGGATCGATGGGTCGGGAAAGGTCTATGGCGGGCATCTCCTTCTTGATGCTCGTCTGAACGACCACACGCAGAGGAGTGCGCGTCCGAGTTTGTGGAGTTGTCGTTCGCTGACGAGCTTTCAGGGCCTGGACAGGCGTCTGGCGAATGATTTCCTGGGGAGGCGTGAAGACATCTGTGGGCGGTTCGTATGGGGTGACGCTGCGTCTGCTGTTGGTCTTGCTAGTCCCGGGAATTGGCAGCCAGTCTGCATTAGGGTTTTGCGAGCGCCGCAAGAAAGTAGCGTGCGTTGGCGACTCTGCCTCGACTATTGGGTGCTGGTCGCGTTGGACCGACGACTGGCGACGGTGGGCCTTGCGTGGTTTAGGGTTTGGTGTCGCTTCCTTGGACGGTGTGCCTCCGGGTCTGTTTCGTTTCCGCTTGGGTTGTACGGAGCTATTACTCTGCTGGCGATGAGCCAATGCAATGCTCAAGCAACGAGGCTGCCACCTACCCTGGGGAATCCAAACTGGAGCTCTTCCTCTGGTGGCGGGCTGATGAGGGTGCGGGATGGGTCCATGAGTTGCAGTATATTGAGGGGAGCTTCGTTTTCGTTCATGGTGGAGAACAAGGAATGTCCAACTTGACATGTGATCGCTAATCCGCGTGTTTGGTGTCACGCCTTCGCGCGCATTGTTGATCTCCTCCACGAACCTCTTTTGGGTCTCGCGACTCTCTCCTTTGCCCCTTGCCGCTGTCGATGGCCTCCAAACGCGATGCCACAAATCCTCTCCTGGCCGCAGCCTCGACAAAGAAGCCCCCAAAGAAGAAGGAGCCTTCGCTCAAGCGCAAACGTACGTCGGAGTAACCCCAATCGCGTCTTCAGGTAGCTCATTGTCGTGCAGATGCAGAGGAACAACCCTCGGGCCTCTTTATAACGCGCGACAACCCCGCACCGGTCCCAGGCCCGAGCAAGAAGTTCAAGCCCGCACCAGACACCACCGAGCAGCTGGATATTCGCGATACATCCACCGCGGAAAGGCGCACGGATAAGGACAAGGGGAAAAGCAAGGCCAGGCCAAAGGCCGCGTCGAGCTCCAAGTCCAAGTCGCAGACGTTCGTCGACACGCAGGAGCCTCTACTCGACGGGACCCCTCAAGGCGAGAGGAACAAGGCTCTTCGTGCCCCCGCAATGGCTGCTATCGCGCGAGCCAGAACCTCGGAAATCTCGTCCCGCGACCGAGCAAAGACGCCAGAGACACACCCAGATCCGAATAACCCGACCCCAAAGACACACAAACGACGCAACTCTCGAGGGAAACGGATAAGCACGTCTTTTCAGGGAGGTGCCGCTGGTGAGTCTGAGTTCTTTCATCACACCTTCATCCCCTCACGCGAGCAGTTCTGCCACATCCCGAAGTCGACGAACGCAGCTTTTACAAGCACATCGACCACGGCCTACCGCCCGCCGAGCAGCTCCGACAACTTCTCACCTGGAGCACTGCACGCAGTGCAATCTCAGTCTGCGCACCCTCCTCCAGCTCCGTTCCTCCCTCCGACGCCACCGCAATTTCCGCCATCTCACAAAACATCATCAACAAGCTCGTCGAGCGCCGCATTGATGTCTCCCTTCATCGCCCAGAGGAGGACGGTGGTGTTCAAGCGCAGGGCACCAACGCGCAGAACGTGAGGAATCGGCAGTTCCAGATCGATTTCGAGCGGGAAATCGCGACGTGCGTGCTGTTGTTTCCTTTCTGAAAACTGCCTACCAACTCTTACATCTTTAGCCTCTCTCGGGAACACGACGAATGGGCCCGACAAGTAGACCTGTATGCCAACTTTTCTGAGCATTCGCGAAAGCTGCTCGAGGAGCGATATCGCCCGCAGAACTGGGACCCGCATTTGGATCCTGGCGACTCACCCGAAGCCAGTAGTAGCTCTAGTCCCAGCCCGAGGCAAGACAGGACCTGGCAAGACGGCCTCGACGCGCGCGGGCGTTCCGCACTGGCTCTCTGCAATCTTCCACCCCTGGATGCCGCACTCTCAAATACACCGCCATCTTCACAACCAACCACGAATGGCGCGGGTGCCCGACCACTCCCCACCCGCCTCGCGTCGCTCGAGTTCAAGCTCAATATGCTGCATACCCACCTCCATGCTGCGCGAACCGCTGCTCGTGCAACTCAGCGCATGCTCGATGCGCGATTTGACGTGTTGGGGCAGGAGCTCGAGGTGCGGAGCGGAACGGCTGGACCGAGTACCGGTACGACGAGTATGGGTGATGGAGGAAGCGGGAGCGGGGACACGCGAACACTACTTCGTGCCCTCAGTCGCGTCGACTCGGATCGGAAGAAGAATCGGGTTGGGAGCTGGGCAGCCGCCTGGTACGCCGAGGCGAGAGCGGACACCGATACCAGGGAGAGAACGGACGCCGGGACGGGAACGGACGCCAGGGCGGCCTTGACCCTTTTCGTAACACCCACTTGCTCGCACTATTTGCTGTGATTACATCCTATAGCTATCTGCTTCAGTTCTTTTGTCTGTGTATGTTTCATTTCGTTGTAGTTGTAGGTAATGTAAGAACAGGCTATGGCTATATCATTCTAGGACAGGACCAAGAATTTTTACGGGTAAACAGACCGACAGCAACGACAAAACTAACTACTAAAGGTATGTAGGGTATGGAAACGAAGAGAGTACTACACGCGAAAATAATGCTTTACGAATAAAATACTAGAGGACAGCGATTCGTTCATTCCTCCGCCTCCTTCTCGAATTTCTTCTTCATAGCGCTCACTGGCAACGTGAAGTTAGCCAGTTGGACGAGTCAGCCACTCAAAAAAAAAGTAACTCACCATCACGAGAGATTTGGCCCGACGCCATCCACCCAGAAGGAAACGCAGCTTACGATCTTTGCATCCAGACTATCAGCGCCAGTCCAAAACCAAACACAACTGGAATCCACGTACCCGCTGATAAAGAGACTTGCGCTGACCCTGCTCGCTCACTTGAAGCACAGACCCCTTCAAGCCCACTAACCAACCAACAATCGTCAGCGTCGCGTCGAGTCCACCAGAAAACAAAAAAAAAAAAAAAAACGCACTTCTTCTCGTTTTCCAACCGACAAAGCTCGTTGCTCAACAAGACAAGCTGCCACACAATCCCCTTCATCTCGTCGGACATGCGGTACCGTTTGGCTGGCGGGCCCTGTGCCGTAGCGGGTTTGCCTGTCCCCGGATTGGCGTTGTCCTCCTTCGTCGCGTCCTGGTCCTCTGTTCCATGTGAGGATCCGCCAGTCAGGGTTCTCAGAGCCGGCCTTTGCTATCGCCGCCTTTTCTCGTTGCTTCTCTTCTAACACCGAGCAATTAGCGGCAGGCAGAAGCCAATGAAGAAACGTAGACAAACCGTAATTGGCGACATTCTTCTCCCACTCCTCCTGCGCTCGCGAAAAGCCCTCAGTCGCAAGCCGCTCGAGCTCCGCCAAGAGCTCCTTCTGTTTCGTGTTCAACAAATCCGTGTGGTCCTTGAACACCGTCCGCTTGATGAGCTTCGTCATCGTGAACTTGTTGTACTGGAAAGATCGTCGGCATGAGGTTGAAGAACTGGTCATTGTATTCGTCGAGCTGGATCGCCTGCACAGCCAGGTCGTTGAGCATCGGTTTGAGGCTCGGCGGGAACTTGGATTTGGTCTCCCAGGATTCGGCGGCGATGGCTACTTTGAGCTTGGCGATACTAGCCTGAAGTTCGGGATGGAAATTCTCCTGCAAAAATATTCAGAATCGACAACCAGGAAAAAAGAAAAAAAGACCCACAACATCCACAGGCTTACGCTTCTTCGGACCCTCCCCAGACGCATTCCCGTTCAGGGAGCGCTTCCGTTTCTTGCCCACCTCCGACTCGTTCTCATCCCCATTCATCGACGACGACGCCCTCCACTTGCCCTTGGCTGGGTTCGCCCCGTTCGGAGCGGCATCGTCCTCGTCCTCGAGCGGGATCGGCGAATCCTTCGTTCCCAATCCGCTCAGCCTCGCCGGCGCCGCAGACGAAGCCGGTGCGGATTTCGTCGGTTTCTTGGCCGTAGACGCAGGTTTGGATGACGATGCAATAGGAAAATTGAGTGATAACGTTGGACCGGCTTTCTTCTTCCCTTTGTCGTCGCCCGCTGCGGCCTTCTTGGGTGCCTTGTCCCGCACGAGCGCCACTTCACCGCTGCTGACGTAGAACCCCGTCTGCTTGGTCTGAGCAATGTAGGTGCGCTCGTCAATCGCGAGCTCCGAGTCGTCGATGAAGGGGTCGTTTACGTCGTAGTACTCGGGTACTGCTTTAGTTTTCTTCTTTTTCTTCTTCTTGGACTTTGGTTTCTTTGCGGTATGTTAGTACGCCCGTTGAAGAATGAGAAGAACAATCATACCCCGTCGTCCATGTTCACATCGCCGTCTGCGTCCTTCTCCTTCTCGTTCTCCGGCTCGCTCTCCCCGTCGCTGCTGGCGTCGTTGTACTTCTTCTCGACCATAAGGATTCCCCACTCGATACCTTCATCATGCGCCTGCTTGCGCACATCAACTTGATAATTTTCTGGACCGCCCAGCTGAATTTGGAGACGGATGGTCTGCATAGGCGGCGGCAAGACAGGCGGCGGCGGGACAGGCGGAACATGGTGCGATTTAGGTTTCTTCTGCGTTGGTTTGGATGGGGAAGTTGGAGGTGCGGACAGGGGTGATGTCGGTGGTGGGGGTTGTTGGGGTTCGGGATTCGGTACTGGGGCCAAGTCGACGAGCAGAGGGATTCGAATAGCAGCCACAGGCTCTTGTTCCTCTGCTTTTATTCCGGGGTTTGGTTCAGGGATTACATCCTCGCGGACCAAATCCTTGTCAACGTCGTCCTCGGACGCGTCGGATGAGTTTTCAGTGTCAGAAGGGTCCGACTCGTGTTCGTGAGAGCCCTCTGGATCGCCTTCTACGTCGGGCTCGGGCTGTTCGTCGTCGTTTGTCGGCGGCGGAACATCGGCGGCGTCGTCGACGTCGTTGGCCGCAGAGTCGTCGTCGGCGTCGCCCAGCACACTCTTCGACGGGCTGCCATAGACGTCGAGGTCGTCGAGCACGCTGCGGGTCGGCGACTGCGGTGGGCTCACGTGGGAGTGCGACGACGACGACGGGGCTGGCGACGATTCGTGTGGTGGTAGTTCTACCATCTCCACGTCAGAATCCATGGTGGGAAGGGAAGGGACGGCTGAGGATAGGGAAGCCAGCGAGCGAGAGGAAGAGGGAGGTATGTTTTCCGCGGGGGTGAGATACGACGATGTGTGAGGTGGCCGTCTCTGAACTATTCCCGCTTGTTCGCTGTGTTTTCGCAGGCAGCCCAGCTCGGATTTTTGACGGAATCAGCATACGTAATTGATGGGTTGTTGGCACATCATCCATGCAAAAAATCTACGAGAATAGCTTGTTTACAGACGTGTTGCCCTCTTGGTTCTTCTTCAGAACCTTGGCCACCGCAAACTCAAAGTCCTCCTGCGTAACATGCTGTCTCCGCTCCCGCAACGCGTACATTCCTATGATTCTTCAGCATGGGACCACAAGGTCACTCGAAAAATTCACCTGCTTCCGTGCAAATACCCCGGACCTCGGCGCCAGAGCACTGGCCCATCTTCTCCGCCAGGGACCGCAGATTGATGCCGCGTTGTAAGGACATCTGCGTGAATGAGAAAAAGCAACCCGCAACAAAAAGAAAACGTACTTTGCGAGAGTGGATGCGAAGAATCGCCACTCGCGCTTCAGGACCTGGCGGTGGGAACTCGATTTTACGGTCTATCCGCCCTGGGCGTAGAAGAGCAGAGTCAAGAATGTCTAAAGCAGCTTAATTTCGCTGACACGGGTACGAACACCGAAACTCACCAATTCGATTCGTGGCCATGATGACCTTGATGTTCTTGGTGGGCTCGAAGCCATCGAGCTGGTTCAGCAGCTCCAGCATCGTGCGCTGTACCTCCGAGTCCCCACCACCGCTGCCACTCTCCCCACGCGAGCTTCCAATGGAGTCGATCTCATCCATGAAGATGATACTCGGGGCATGCTCACGCGCCATCACGAAGAGCTCGCGGACCATCCGACTGCCCTCGCCAATGTACTTCTGTACAAGCTCGCTGCCGCTCACACGAATAAACTTGCAGTCCGTGTGGTGCGCAACCGCACGCGCAAGCAGCGTCTTTCCCGTCCCGGGAGGACCGTATAGCAGAACGCCCTTTGGTTGGGCAATGCCAAGTGCCTCGAACAGTTCTGGGTGCTTCACAGGCAGCTCGATGACTTCCTTGATTTCTTTAATTTGCTTGTCCAGCCCTCCGACCATTTCGTATGTGCTGTCCGGGACCTTCTCGACCATCATGAGGGATACTAGAGGGTCGACCTTGTTGGGCAGGATTTTGTGGATTTGGTAAGAGTCCGAGCGGAGGGCGATGCGGAGAGTAGGTGTTAGTTGGCTGACGTCGATTTCAGAGTCAATGTCGACGACTGCGGGGGATGGAATTGAGTCTCGGGGCATCTGAGAAAGAGAACACGCACTGTATTTGCCCTCGGGCTGCACCTTGACGAGCACTTTTGTCTTGTTCATGACCTTGACCACCTCGCCGACGTAGCTCCCAGGTTCATGCAGCAGCTGAAGCTCCTCTCTCAGCAGACGAACTGAAACATGATTAGCCACCCTCAGCACCGTATCGACGGTGCAAATCACCCCGAGCATTCAACGCATTCCTTTGCGCTTCCAGCCGCCTAAGATTCTGCGTCTTCTCGTTTATCGTAATCTCCGCCGCCTCAATCTTCGCCTGGTAGTACGACTTGATACCGCCGGGCGCGGTCGGAGCCTTGGGCACGGCGACGGGCATTGTGGTTGGTCGGTGAGGAATGAGCGTACGCGTCGTCACGGTCACGCGTTATTCCAACTTTTCGGCAGCTGCGATGGGCCGAAATAATGTATGCTGCCTCTGCTTCCCATTTCCCGGCCTCTGCCAACACCCACGTAGAAACGCGGCGGCAAACGCGGTGGCAGAAACGGCGGTCAGAGGCGCGATGACACTTACCGGAGCGAGCCGCTTGTCGACAAGGCTGACATGACCAACGACCGCTTCACGACATACTACAAGGCGCAGAACATCGTCCCTGAGGAAGAGTGGGATGAGTTTATTGATAAACTCAGGACAGCCCTTCCGACGACCTTCCGTGTTGCGGGAAGCAGACTGTCTGTACTTCTCTTGTTAAGGGGCAAAGCTCATCTTTTTTTGCTCAGAACAGCGCAATCGCTCAATGCAGCTCTCCGTGATACACATGTACCGAATCTGAGCAATGTGGTATTCGAGGACCAGCAAGTCGCGCCGCCCATCCAAATCCCTTGGTAAGATCGCGGGA
Source organism: Mycena amicta (assembly GCA_029282125.1). Classification (NCBI taxonomy): domain Eukaryota; kingdom Fungi; phylum Basidiomycota; class Agaricomycetes; order Agaricales; family Mycenaceae; genus Mycena; species Mycena amicta. Next base: position 444,621 of record JARIHP010000037.1, on the reverse strand, counting down.
GACGATACCTTTTTGCATCAACCTGAATTCGACAAGGTACCCCGACGGTCTAGCCTGGCAGTTCAACGTCCCCAAAAAGGTCCTTCGCAAGTCGCCAGAGTTCAAAGAGTTTCATTCGTTCTTGGTCTTCGAGACGGAAGTGGTATGCCCACATTTTCTGAACGCGACTTCTTGTTGATGAGTCAATCAGGGAAACATATCGCGCCAGGAGGCAGTGAGCATGCTCCCTCCGCTCTTCATGGACGTCGAGCCCCATCATAAGGTTCTCCTACCCACCTCCTTCGTTGCGCGATTCCTAACCCTGTATTGACAGGTAATCGACATGTGCGCAGCCCCGGGATCCAAGGTATATAGTCTCTCCAACGATAAAACCCCGCCTACTCGACTTCCCAATAGACCGCTCAACTCCTCGAAGCGCTGCACGCCCAAGACACCCTCACATCAACCTCGATCCCGTCCGGGATGGTCATCGCAAACGACAACGATCACAAACGCACGCATCTCCTCATCCACCAATCCTCGCGCCTGCCCAGCCCCGCGCTCATGGTGACCAACCTCGACGCATCCATATACCCACACATGAAGGTCCCCTCGCCGACCAATGCGAACAAGCTGCAGCCACTCTTGTTCGACCGGATATTGTGCGACGTGCCGTGTAGTGGCGATGGTACCCTTCGCAAGAATCTTGGAATTTGGAAGACGTGGCAGCCGATGGACGGCAATGGGCTGCACAGGTAGTTTTTTTCCTTAGTGAAAACGAGCCTCTTGGTAACCCATTTCTAGCCTGCAAATCCGAATTCTCCAGCGCGCTATGAAAATGCTGGCTCCCTCCGGTCGCATCGTGTACTCAACCTGCTCTCTCAACCCCGTCGAAAACGAAGCGGTCATCGCAGCCGCATTACGATCTAATCCTGGTACAGTCCAATAGCCATATTCCGTCCACCCAGGCTCATTCGGTGCATCACAGACTTCCATCTCGTCGATGTCTCCCATCGCTTCCCCGAGCTCAAGCGCCGTCCTGGTCTAACGTCCTGGCGGCCAGTGGACAAGTCGCTAAACACCACTTATGAAACTCACGAGAAGTTCCTGGAACTATCCCAAGAGACCCGCAACTTCAAGGCGAAGCTGACTCCTAGCCACTGGCCGCCGGACGACGTGGCGACGCTTAACCTTCCCAGATGGTACATTTTCTGCTTAACTGGTCGAAGTAGACATGCTAAACAACCACAGTCTGCGGATATATCCACATCTGCAAGACACCGGCGGCTTTTTCGTTGCTGTTCTCGAGCGCAGGACGTCCACGTAAGCTCAGATCAGCCTCTTGCTCTCTATTTGTTTATCGAGTTCATAGGGAAAAGAAACGTGAGGCGCCTGATGACTTGGACGAGATTCCTGAAACTAAAAAACCCCGGCTGGATGAAGCCATCAAGGAGGAGCCTGACGTTGCGCCTGCGGAGGTTGAAATTGAAGAGGATATCAAGGTCGAGGAGGCGCCATTAGAAATCAAAAGCGAATCAGTGGAGGATGATCGCAAACCCACAATAGAAAAAGCAGTCAAGAAGGGCGAAGGCGGAGGTTCCTTCAAGAGAATCCATACACCTTTTTGAAAGCCGACGACCCCACTGTTGCACACTGCGTGTAAGCAGTTCTGTCCTTGCATGTTTCGACTGTCTAACGATTCCATTAGCGAGCGCCTGCAGATCAACTCCGCCTTCCCCTCCTCAAACATCCTCGTCCGCAACCCGGAGGGTGACGCTGCGCGAGCGCTATACATCACAAACGACCTCGTCAAGTCCGTCGTGTTACACAACGACTACAACCGCATTCGCCTCACCTTTGCTGGCACAAAGGTCTTTGTGAAGCAGGATGCCGGGCGGGGACTGGATGCGCAGTTCCGCGTCCTGGGGGAAGCTGTACCGCTGGTATTGCCCTATGTCAATCCGGCGAGCATCATCGATGCGGATTTCGATGTACTCAGGGTGCTGGTTGCTGGGCATTATCCGTTGTGCGACGCGTTCGCGGAGCCGTTCAAGTCGGTCGTAATCGCAAGAGGTTGGTGAACTCGTCTATCAGTGGAGGACGGTGTGACTGATGGTGTGTTACAGCGCCAGGCGGTCATATTGTTAGGTTTCCGCAGGGCGAGCTTGACGGGGCAGTGTTCGTATTTCGTTCCATGTCTTTTCCCAGCTGGCTCACTCAAGCGGTAGACTCTCGCACGATCTGTTCCTTCCAATCTGGAAATCAAACGCTTCGCTGACGCTCATGGTCGACAAAAAAGCAAAGAGGTACGAGGCCAAGATTGTTTTGTCCGAGCGCTTACACTAGGCTCTCCCAGTGCGCTTAGCATGCGTGTGTTTGGAAAGGACATCACGACGCCCGCAAAGGCGAAAGAGCAGCTTGTTGTAACTGCGGAAGATGTGGAACAGAAGGAAGAAGTAGATAGCGGTAAAGAGGCGGACACTGACATGCCGGACGCATAGAATATAACCAGAATCTTGAGTTGTAACCATACCTTTGTATTCTTGCTTCGCTCCAACACCAGTGGGAACACCATGGTAGAGTTTTAATATGGTAAAGTCGTAAGTAGAGATTTTTGCGCGGATTCGTCTCGATCAAGAAATTTGACTGATGCGCACATGTGATCGCCGTTTGTGGTCCTCCACACTCTCATCCTGCCACTCATGGCAAGTCCAAAGTACCCAAAGGTCGTCGGTACGTGGCATGGTTCATCTAAACGCATCTCCAATCCTTTTGCAAAGGTTACAACCTGGTCCAGCAAATTGGCGGCGGCGGCTTCGCACGGTGAGTCACCGACGCGTTTGGCAAGAGGCGCGATTCAACGCGTTGTTTACAGTGTATTCCGCGCTGTCAACATCGAAGAACACCGCGTCGCGGCATGCAAGGTCGTCCTCCTCACACACCAAACCACAGACAAAGAGCGTCGGAACCTCGAAAAGGAGATGCGCATACATGCTTCGCTGAAGCACGAAAACTGCCTCGCGTTTATCGATGCGTGCATTGTCGAGCTTCATCACCAGTCCAAATACGTGCCTGGTTTCTACCTCCTCATCGAGCTAGCTGCGGGAGGGGACCTGTTCGATAAAATTGGTGCGTCGTACTCTCATAGCGCGTCGAATTATCTCTTGACCGTCCTGGTAGCCCCAGATGTCGGCGTCGGCAACGATGTCGCCCATCTATACTTCCACCAACTGCTTTCTGGAATGGTGCGTTTCGTTCATCTGCCGCCCGAACAGGCGCTCACGCCCACAAAGGACTACATGCACAAAATGGGCGTTTGCCACAGGGATCTCAAGCCTGAAAATCTTCTTCTCGACGTCGCCGGAACCCTCAAGATCTCCGACTTTGGACTTGCGGCAGTTTATATGCTGAAGGAAACCGGCAGGATCCGTCAGCTAACAGAGAGGTGTGGCAGTCTACCATATGTCGCCCCAGAGGCAAGTCCCTCTTATCATTGCGTGTCGAGTACCTCAGCCTTCTTCAGCTGGCCAGCCCAGAAGCATACGATGCGCAAGCGATTGACGTTTGGGGTGTTGGTGTTATCTTGTACACATTGCTCGCAGGAAGTGTGTCCCTGTTCTGCTCTGTTTGTACGAACTAATCGCTTGATAGACACACCATGGGACGAACCTTCCACCAGGAGTCCCGAATTCGTTCGCTACGTTAGTGGGGAAATCTTCGAAGACCAGCCATGGTGTCGATTTAGCCCCGAAGCTCTATGTGTGTGATTGTGGCCACTGTTTTCATTCTTGTCTAACACCATCCGCAAGCCCTCCTTCAGGGTCTTCTGACTATCCACCCAAAGGAACGATTCACAATTGACGACGCCTTTCAACATCCGTGGTGTGCGAGGTATTTGTCGCTATCTCGCTCATCTGCATGCTCATGGCGCCTCTTCAGACCGAGTCAACTTGCGAAGAAAAGCGCTGCAATGCTGGCAGAGGCACTCACGGAATCTCTGCGAACAGCCGGTGATATGGACCTCGCCGCTCCTGACCTCAGCCAACGGTACCTGGCCGACTCGTCCCAAAGTTCCTGCTTATTGACCCTTCCGCAGAAGCACGACTTCCTCCGAAGACGAGGACGTCGAGATGCTCTCCGCACCGCACCAAACACAATTCACACAAACCCTCATGCTCTTCGTGCGTATACGCTCTCCTTTCGTTTGCTCACTTTACACATCCAACACTCAGTCCCAAACCCAATCCGGCGTCCGCTACACCCCTCATCTCACGCGCTTCTACGCCGGTGTCCCGCCCGAGTCGCTCCTGCCGCCAATTTGCGAAGGCCTCGTATCGCTGGGTGTTCAAATCAAGGATGCGCCGCCTAACGGCAACATGCTTCGTCTCCGCATCGGCGGCCAGGACGCTCGCAAGGAGGCATTCCGAGGCTGGGTTGAACTGGAGCCGTTTGAGTATCACGGCTCTCATGGGACGTTTTGTGTTATGCAAAGAGATAACGTACGTCTGTCCCGTCTCTTGTCTGGCTCGTTGCTGACGATGAAATTAAACAGGGAAACCCCATTTCGTGGCGGCAGCTCTGGCGCGCGTTGATTCAGACGCCTGTGGTCGAGCCGCTTGTTTTGCGGAAACGCGCGGGGTCAACCTAATCTACCATTTACTTCACATCTACTTAGCCTACGGGGGAATCTTTATTGACTTACACTATGCACTATAGCTGCTCTTTCCTGTATGTATTCAATTCTGTATCATAGAAACATTCCGTACTCCATAGACACCCCGGTACTACAAATGTACTAAAGTCGATGTTCGTTGCTCCCCGAAGGGCGAACAGGCTACGACAGACACGCGCGCGAAGCCCTTGATTGGACCATTATCTGCACAAAACAGCATGTTAGGGTATCCGAGTTGCTCCGTGGCCCAGCGCGATAATGGAAAGCAGTCTTCGCACGTCATAAGCCATCGAGACCGCGGGCGCCCAGGAGGGACGTTGACGGAGGGGTTAAATGTCCGAACTGCGAGGACGAGAAGGGGCACGCAACATGGAGCAGCCAATAATCCAGGTGGACGTAGCGAATGTCCACAGCGCCACGAGAGAGTGCAAACAAGGAGTTTTCGTCTAGAGCTGCGGGAAGAACTCGATTCTATTTTGTCGCAATAGGTATAGGGTCTGTTGTCAAAGTTTCCGGGCTACCAGTTGCAGTTTGTCTCCAACGCAAGACTCCTCCCACAAGCATGGCTAAACATCGATCGAAGGAGTTGGCAGGGAGACGTGGTTTCAACGAAGGACGCACCAGCGCCGAACACAGCGATTATTCTCTTCGAGCCTCGACTGCCAGGCGCACCTTCACGCGACATCCACAGCGCGTATACCCCGAGACCAGCGAACGTTGCAGTGCCTGTTATTCGACATGCGAGGCAGTCTGTTTGTGGTCGCTGCATCAAAGACGGAGGCGGTGCATGACTCAGCGGACCGACCCCCTAACTTCAGCTGGCTCACCTTACACCATGTCCTCCGCAGACGCATTCACCGAGACCCATACCCCCGTCCCAAGCCCTTCAGTGGCCCACCGCGATCGTTTCTCTCTCCACGAGGAGTTCATGTCTCCAATCTTTCTTCGCCGCCGACTCGCCGTCCATTCGTTCATCGCAGTCCTATGTTCTCCTCGTAATGGCAGCCCGTCATGATTTACACCGTCGTCGCCAAAGTCGCTCTAATGGCCATCGTTCGCGTATCTTTCTGGTAGTACTGAGGATCTCCGATTCGAGCTATCGGATATCTGCCAATGGAGCTGCTTCATTATCTCTGCAGGTATAACCGTCCTATGTATGTTGGTCCACTTGCTGCAGCCTCCACACCATCCTCATTTGATCATCCTCATTGATTCCAGTCATCGGCAAAGGCAAAGGCCACGGAGACAGTGGACTTGCGTCAAGACTCCTCATGGACTTCCAGGCTTTCTTGCTCGCTGTGACCTGGAGGAACACAATGCAATTAAATCGGATTCTTACCGTGCCCACTCGTCGAATTTCTGCTTTGTTTCAGAGACGAGCACGGAGCACAGGAGGAGACTACCCAAAGTCTGACCCAGTCAAAGGTCCCGGCAGACTCGCTTCGGGCTTACGCCTACGTTATGGTCCGGGACAATCAAGGAATTATTGTCCGGTTTGCCTTGACGGCATTCTTGGTCGTGGTCGCCACTTTCATTCCCCATATCCAGCACAATCGTTCCGTAGGCAACCTGCGCGAGATTTCGAAACCCATCATCCTATTGCTCGTCATGCTTCTTCCTGACAAGTTTCTAGGCACGGTGGGGCTTGAAGCTGCCGCTGGTCATATTATGCGCTTTTACTTTCCTGGCTTATTGTCTTCGCCCTGTCCGCTGGTATGCTCGATCTCTCTTGCAGTGCGATATACTAATCTTACTCGCGCTCAATAGATGTCGACGTCAACGACTTGGAGAGCTCCTGGAAGATCACTTCCCCCTTCCAGGATCTGCAGCTGTCTATCTCGAGTCCCAGAGTTTCCCTATGGTTCTATGATTACCTCGCTTTCATCTTAGCGTTGAGTTGGAATCACAGCCATAAGCTGGGGGATGCGATATCATACTCCCTGGGTGAGTCTGGTCGCTCACTCTTATTCTACCCCGTTTCACGGTCCACTAGCGACTCTGGGCTGACTCGAGTGAGGCTGGCCTCCTCCAAATCGGCGAAGGCGGACACTGGCAAGCACTGGCAACCCTGACACGGCGGATGCCTCAGGGTGATCGCCCTTTTTCACCTTCATTCAAACAGACACTCTTTTAATTACTTTGTCCGAGGCTGCGCGTCGGTAGTTACACTGTCCTTTCTCCTTTAATCATCTTCTGGACTTGCGCGCAATGTTCGCCTCAACGTGATCGATCTATGGATTGGCTTGAGGCACCGAACGTATGTCGTTGAGGAAAACGATCTTCTTGTCCTGCGAAGTGAGAGATTCGGAGTTCAGTGCAGCGCCAGAGTCCACCCAAGCCCATAGAACTACTGGCGCATGATTCTTATCGTCGATAGCTTTCCTCAAAATATTTCGGGCGTATGGAAAGGCGTCGGGAGACCGCGTTTGTCTCGTGCAGGAGATGGCGCGTCGCTGCCGAGGAGATGGCAAGTCGATGGTGAATATTTGAATCATAGTCCAGTGCGATGAAGAAATTATAGGCACTTTGCTGCTGCGTCATATTCGAAAAGGTAAGAGCGTCAAGATCCCCCGGTAGTCTTATTCGCCGTCTTGGTAACTCGTCACATTTTCTTTAGGCCCGGAATCAGGTATCCTTCATGGTCTTTAGAGGCGAGCTGGCGACATAGTCAGACTGTGAATCACCACGGATAGTACACCAAACTCACCTCTGTGAAGCGCTCCTGGCTCCATCCCGTCTGGACAAAATCAATATCCTCCCTCGGCATCCACCACTCCAGCACCAAGAAGAACAGGCATTCAACGACGAGGATGATCGTATATATCGGGCCAGCAAATGGGCCCAATGCCATCGTCCGCAGCATCCGAGTAGGCAGGTCCATCTGCGGCGACTGGATGACCGCGTCGTAGACTGCCTCCGTGCGCGCACCGACGTCTTCCCATGCGTAGAATTGCTTGACGCGTTGGTGAGCATGGAGAGGGTCGTGTCTTCCTTCCGTCACGATCTGGATCGCCTTTTCAACTGCCCTGCAGACGTCTGGGAGACGATTGTTCAATGATCAAAATACTCGAGAATAGAAAGCTGCTCACCGTCCTCGTTCGGGTCTGCGAAACTTATCATGTCTTCAGGAAGGATCTCTGGAACACCTCCGACGCGCGTAGACACCACATAAAGACCCTGCACATGCCGCTTGCAAGATAGAGATTCCGAACGACTCCGTCAGTGAGGTGTTCATGAATATCGTGCCTCGAGTTAGAACCTACAGTAAGTCAGGAATACGGAAAAGGTAACGGCTAAATCACGTACAGAGCGAACCTCCGTAGGAGGCACTTGTCCCAGGAGCTCTATTCGATCTTGCAGCTGATGCTTCTCCCTCATTTGAAGGAGGTCAATTAGTTTCGGTCCGTTGCCTCCGATAATAAACTGGACGTTCGGGAAGGACTCGCAGATTTGCGGGACAGTTGCGACCAGCAGGTTTATTCCTTTGCGATACACTAGGCGGGAGAGGAATACTATGGTTACTGCCCAGGCTATTAGCGCGGACTAAGATGTAGCCAGTATCATAACACGCACTCGTGTCGATTGGTTTTGGCGTTAGATCTGGCAGGAATTGCTCGGGGACGAGGGCGTTCGGAATAACATAGACGTTGTCCCGAGGACGTATTTTTTCAGGATTGCTCGCATCCTTCTCGTATAATTCGCCGCGAAGCACTGTGTTTTCGCGTCTAAACAGCTTGTAAGTCGGCAAGAAAACAGAGCAGCGCCGACGACGGACCCAGTATGAGAGACACATATGACAGCGTCTACACTCTTGAGCGTCGCGGCAAGAAGCTTGTTGGTGAGTATACTCGCAGCGTCGTCGAAGCCAAACAGGCTGTGGTCAGTGAACACTGTGCGTACGCCGAGCAGATGCGAGTGCAGGATGCCCTCGTGCCCGAGGGAGGAGAGCGATGCGTGAGCGTGTATGAGATGGATGTGCTCCCGAATTATTATCGTCCGGAAATAAGGCAGGAAGGTCAAGAATTCCGGTAGAGTCGCGGACGAAGCGATGGGGACGAAGGGAATGTAGTAGACCTTCAGGCCCGGTACCAGCCAGCGGATGCCGACGCGATCTTGGTGGCTGTGGGTTATAACGATGACCTGACGCGTTAAGACAGAGCATCGAGGCGGAAACAGAGGATAGGTACTTTGTGCCCACGCTTGAGGAGGTCGGCGCTGAGCATGTAGATGTGGTTTTCGACTCCACCAACATTTGGGTGGAAGAAGTCGGATATCATCCTAAAGCAGGTAGTTGAGAAGAGTTCTGAGTCGTGTCTAACTGAACGTACGCAATTGAAATGGGATACATTGGCTTGCGCTTGGCTTGGACGGGCTCGTGCCGCGCGCCTTCTTGCTCGACACCCCGGAAGTCCTGTCGGCTCTCCGTCACGAGCATTGGACCCGAATCGGCCTCGTCGGCTGCGCAACGCGGCCTGCTAGCAAGATCTGGTTGGGAAGGTCTGAGTTGTCGGGCAAGACATCTGGCAGCTCCTGCTGACCCGGGAACTCGTCGTGAGCCAGTGTTACTATAGGGCGAAGGGATGTCACGCGTGTCACGCACTTTCGCTTGATCTCATACCGGCGTCAGCTTTTCGCGCAGCACCACCCGACGGTCCCGTTGTGTGAATTGGTGGCCACTGAAGGGCTTGTGGCGAGCTCATGAGTCTTGGTGAATGCGTCGGCGTCCTTCAAGGTCGGAGGTTCGAACATGACCGGAGATAGTCGCTTAGTCATGCAAGCTCTCTCACCGACTACTTCGACGAGCCATGTCCACGGCCGCGACGCGCCACAGATTCTTCGTTCACGCACCAGACAAAACTGACCCGGACGCGTTCACCCGACGCCTTTCCGTACGCACGAAACATCTTGAAGTTGCGCGGAAAGCTATCGACGATGGAAGAATTCGTGCGCTAAGGCTCTGTGGGCTTGGACTCTGGCGCTGAACAACTGCAGGTGTGGCAGGGGCACTGCTAACTCCCGAATCTCTCAATTCCGAGGATAAGAAGATGGTAAGTTTGCTCGAGGACAAGGTGCCTGCGCCGAACCAGTACATAGATCGGGTCCACGTTTATCATCGAGGCCGATAATATCGAGCAAGTACAGAAGATGATTGAAGAGGATATCTACTATACCTCTGGTGTGGTTCGTACCGTTTGCCTCGTCGTATTCAGTATTATTTACCTCCCTGCCCTCACAGTGGGATCCCGAACGCATTGTCATTCTTCCGTTTGTCGCCGCGACGCCCTTTCCATGAGCGAATCGCCGGCCAATGAATCATAAAGTGTACTCTAGGCACAATCGCAAACAACTGTGTGGTATCTTGTGCTCCCTGGCACTTTCTTCGTTGAACCTCTTTCCTCCCGCGCGCCTCCGACGCGAAGCCACTACGCGCTGCGAGCCTCGGTCATTCGACGTTGTCTCGAGTTGTTCTTGAACAAACTCAGCACCAGTGGAATGCGAGTGTGACGATCTTACGTACCATCGACCTGTTCTCTCCTTCACCATAATCGTAGACATGGCGTTAGTTCTTCAAGAGCTGCGGCTGGTTTCGAGAGCAAGACTCGGACACGTTAAAGTCCTCTGATCGCAGGACCGGCCCGGGTCAGGTCGGATCCTTCGCATATGAACTTGAAACGATCGCATCTAATCAGAACGCCTTCTTCTTCACCCCAATGGCAGCCCAGGTCGTCCCAGTCTTCACGAACCTCAAAGAGCTCTACGGCAGCCTGGGCACGTCCCTCAACCATGCTGAACGCTGGAGCAATCTCGCAGACGAGTTTGAGAAGCGATTTGGGAAGAAGCCGACACACATCGTCAGAGCACCGGGCCGCGTAAAGTGAGTGCATAGGGTTCTTGCGTGTCTTTCGTTTTTCTCCTTATGTCTGTACAGTCTCATCGGTAAGCAAGCGCCATCCCTCGCAAAACCCTCAACCCACAAACTTGATCAGGCGAACACATCGATTACGCTCTATTCGGCGTCCTTCCTGCAGCAATCGAGAGAGACATCCTCATCGCATGCGCCCCTCGCGAAATAGTGCCAAACTCGCCCACGGAAGAAGCTCATCATGCCCCGGGAAGCGTGGTCGCAGAGAACCTTCATCCAAAGTACACCCGTCCAAGTTTTCGCTCCGAAACTCAACGGCTGGCTCGGAGGATGATGTACACGTTGAGGGCTGGCATTTGGATATTCCTAAAGAGCTTAGATGGGAGAACTTACGTCAAGGCGGGGTATTATGTGCGTGCTTGCATCCTCTCTCCAGTCGATACATCTAATGCAGATTCCAGGGCGTATTGAATGAACATTTCACGGGCGCGACCGAACATCCTACACCGGTTGACATGCTGGTCACCTGGTACGGTCCCCGCCGGCTCGGGATTGTCCTCTAGCGCAGCGATGGTCGTATCAAGCACTCTCACATTCCTAGCGATGAACGGCAAGGCATGTTCTGAACGCGATATGCCGATGTCTATTGTAATAATTCAAAACAAAGCTCGACCCTGGTGCCGAACAGATCACCAAGGGTGATTTGGTCAAACTCTCGATGGAGAACGAAAAACGCGTGGGTGTGAATAGTGGAGGGTAGCAGAAATTCGGTTCTTCACTTTCTTTCGTCTGATGTGCCCATAGGATGGATCAAGCCGCCTCCGTAATGTCCGTGCCATCGTCGATGCTATACATTACCTTCTACCCAGTCCCTTACTGCTTCGCCAACGCCACTGCCCAGTATGTCGGTTTATTCGGATAAAACAATGCCAACAGTTTCCAGGCGGAGTCGTCCTTGTCTGCGCTCACTCCCTCAAAGTTTCGGACAAAGCGCTCACCGCGGAGAAAGGCTACAACCTGCGAGTTGTCGAAACGCTTGTTGGGGCTCGCATCCTGGCGCGTTCCCTCCAAGTCCAGGTCGGATCCAACGAAAAGGTCACGCTACGGGAAGTTGTCGGTCGATACGTCGCAGAGACGGATGTGGGCAAGGGCGGCAAGGGGATGGACGAACCAGCGCTGATTGACGTTCTTGGCAAGATGGACGAGGCGCTCGAGTCGCTCAAAGCCTCGAGGAACGACACACCCCGAGTTTGGCGCCACGATGGAGGAGATGGTCGAGATGTCTGGGCTGTCGCCAGAAGATTTCCAACAAGTCTACTTATCCTGGGTCAAGGGTAGGTTGTTCCCATCAATCAACCTTTGCTCACCAGTCGCAGTGGACGCAACACACTTCAAATTGTACAAGCGCACAAAGCACGTCTTCTCCGAGGCCCTCCGCGTTTTGCAATTCCGCAAACTATGTCTTGAGACCGCAGCAAAGGGGACAACAGACGGCGATAACGCCACCGTGCTCCAAGAACTGGGCCGATTAATGAATGAATCGCAGACGAGCTGTGCTGATGACTTTGAGTGCTCGTGCGAGGAGCTCGACCAGCTCACGCAAATTGCGAGGGACGCGGGGCGCGTATGGGAGCCGGTTGACCGGTGCGTTTGCGTTTGCTTTTGCTGCATTTGTCTTTTTGGGCCTCCAATTGATCACCTCTTCCGTGTTAGGCGCCGGCTGGGGCGGCTGCACCGTGTCCCTCGTCCCCGAAGACCAAGTCGACTCTTTCATCAAGAAGGTTGCGGCTGCATACCCAGCATACAAGGGCCTCGAGGGCGACGCGCTTAGCGAAGTACTGTTTGCGACACGGCCGAGTGTTGGGGCGTGTGGTGCGTTCTTTCTCTCTCTTTCCTTGAGGATACTGATGGTGTACAGTCTACAAGTTCTAAAGTTTCAGCAATGGTCAATATGTATCTTGTATGTACGGTTTCGAGCGGAGCGAGCAATTCTACTGTTCACGTGAGGCCAGAGGGTTCAGTGGGCGGACAAACAAGAACAAATTCCCCGAAGATATTTGATGGCGGGCACGGATCCGGACCCCTCCAAATCTCATTCAGTTATTTCTCTGTAGCTATGTAAATCTTTCTTCGGGATACTGTACTCTTAATGCATATTCCATCCAAACTCTAGAGCAAACAGACGTGAACTGGACGAGTTTGAATTTCTCTTGCATTTGCCACCGATCTCACACTGGCAGTGGCACGGTCACATGTAGATTAGATAGCACGAAAGCTATCTACGCACTCATCCTCCCCTCAGCCATGCCGATCCAGATCTCGAACTCGAAGCGAGCACCTCGGCGCGGCCGCGGATCCATATCAGTTTTCCGCCGGTGTGCCTGTTACCTTTCTCTTTCTTTCTTGTGACCATTCCTGCTCTTCCTTCCGACCCAGTGGCGGACGCAGTCGCGGTAACGTTCCAACCCGGGGATGACGTTACTGCGTTGAAAAACCTTATTCTCCTGCAATGGGGTCCTGACGGTGTAGGTCTTGCACCAGCGAATATTCGATTATGGAAGGTTCGTCCTTGCAGTATCTAGAGTGCACCAGAACGTAACATTGGTCAACAGCCTAATCTTCGACTTCCTCTGCAAGACCTGGCGACATTGGAACAGGCGCGTCTCGATCTCACGGCCATCGCGACCCAAATGGTTGCGACCGACGACGTCGAATTGCTCGTCCCCAGGACACAGCAGACCCCGTCCATCCACGTCATCGCGCAGTTCCTCCCCCGTCACGGTTCGCACCACTCCGCGCCTGTAGAGGAACAGCGGGACATCCCAAGTGTTTTGAAAAGTCGTGCGTGGTCTTACTCTGTTAGATGTCCTTGCTAAGGATACATCCGCCTAGGGCTCCGCAACCTAATCGAGTATGCTCTCTCGTCCAAGTCGTCAAACTATCAAGCCGCTCAACGCGGTCAATACCCCATCTACGATGGACGGTACAATCCCAACAGTGATGTTTCGACTATGGCTCTTCCTGTTCATCTATACAACCCTGTGTTTGCCCAGTTCATGGACGATGTTGCCGATTCCAACTTGAAAGTTCCAGATAAAGTCGTGGTCGCTACGGCGGACCTCATGTCTAAAGCATCCGCAATATATGAGAACGAGGACATTCGCCAAAGCAAGATCCGGCCCGCACTGAAAGATGCTATTTCTTGTGGAGCTACGGCGCTGATCAACGACTACACAACACCAGACGGCAGTCGTCGTGTGGACGATGTCGGAGACAGACGGATCCCTCGACACCGCTGTGGCGCTCATGGTCGATGAGGAGCTTGGAGTCGACGAGTGCGATGCTTCTATTCAAGCGTCGTTCGCGATGTTGAGGTACTGGGCACAACTCCATTGAGAGTCCATTTTCTTCGTTTTTAGGCCCCTCATTGAGCTCCCTAGCTCTAGAATGATCAAGTTCGCGCAAGATGCTGTTGCCCTACCTTCCTTATTGCCTTTGCTGGCCCTTGGCTGGCTATCCTTGGCGCCAGTCTTGACCGACAAATGTGTCGTGCAGCGTTTGACCGACTTAATTTGGGTGGGCAACGGAACCGTCCTAAATGATCGCAACCAATGTTTCCGCGTCGCTCGCGTTCTGCACTCCCTAACGCGTGCTCTTGGACATTTGCGCAACTACTACTCCGCGCTGACACCCTCCAACGACTTTGAACCGTCCAGATTCTTCCCATCGCCCACTTCTTTCCTCTCTAGTGGCAATGGTGCACCGGTCCATTTCGAATATCGTAAAGCCCTAGAAGGCGACGCAGAGTGTGCCACATTTCTGTGCCGCACCCAGGAGGATGAGCCACGTTTGGTTGTTGTCAAGTTTGCTGAAACGTACTGTCCCGAAGCCCAAAAACTCTTAGCCCAGAACGGTCTAGCGCCAGATTTGTTCTACTGTGGGCCAGTCGATTACTCGAATGGCGCTCCCTCGTATCATTTGCTCAAGATGATTGTTATGGAGTATATCGATGGGAAGACCGTTGCACAACTGCACGGCAAGCCTCCTGAGGATTTTCAAAAGCAGCTGACGGCGATGGTCTCGCTTATGCACAACGACGAGTACGTCTTTGGCGATCTCCGATGGCCCAACATCACCTGTACATGTTAGAAGGTTTGGTTCGTATAGCTGAACCAGACTTGTGAACTAGAAGCTGTATGGTATTAATACTCCCAATTTTCAACGGTGCGGTTAAGGCTCAAATCGATGATCGTCCTCGGTATTAGTACGGACGAACACAAGGCTTGAAAAAAATCTAGAGTCCTATGGTACACTTTACCGAAATCCGAATACGAGTAATATACACTTGACGGAAGAAACAGTGCTAGCACGTATATAGGGCCAAAAGCAAACAAACGGCGAGGACAAGAATGATAAACACACACCGCTGTTTGCTCAATTCAGCAAGTTGAAGAGTCCAGATTAGCTCAACACGCTACTACCCGCCAACCGTCCCGCAAGCCCATCAATCTCCTCGCCAGTGCCAGGCGCCTCTTCTGCAATGCTGCCGGGCGGCGTCTGCCCTTCCCAAACACCCTGGATGAGGCTCATCGTGCTCTCCAGACTGCGCCTCCGTGTACTGGGACTTGTCATCGTCGTCCCCAGACTCGCCTGTCGCCCGTGTCCGCGACGGAAAGCACCTGCCGGGCGATGTTGGTGAGCTCGGACTTTGAGCATTGGGCGACCCTGTTTGGGCTGCGGAAGACGTGTTAAGTGAGAGCGGGCTGCCTCTTCCGTTCTGCACGAGGGCGGCCTCGATGTTGGCTACTGTGATCGGCGCAGACATTTCCTGGTCCTGCTCGGCGGGCGTGGACGGAATAGAAGACGAGCCCGACGACATGATGGCTTTGCCCTCGTCGGACGATGCGTCGAACAGATCCGGTGGTAGACGCTCGTTCTCGATATCCGATTTGCGTCTGCAAATGAATGTGAGTGCAAGAAACTTCGAGGCCTCGTGAGGATACGCACGCATCTTCGAAACCGCCGATGGCCTCTCTGATACCCTCCGCGCCAGACGCCAGCGTGCCATAGGGCAGTTTATTGGAGCCCGAGACGCTCTTGAGCTCCGAAACCTTCTCCGACTCCTCTCTAGATTGGATTCAGAAATCGCAAATGCCCCGGCGAATTGCGTACCGCAGTAGCGCGAACACGCGCGCCATTCTTCCAACAGCCATAATTTTGTTTTTGATAACCTTGCGGCGTTCGACCGACTCTTCCGAAGTCGGGGATATAGGCGAAGTCATCGTCACATCTTCATCCTCTTCTTCTTCCAGCTCCTCTTTCGTGCATGTGTTCAGAACGGCCACGAGCATGTCAGTGACTAGGACCAGATAAGCCTGCGAGCTGATAGGAAGAGCGAACAAACTTTTCTCGCCCACAAAGGGCAAACTCCAGGTAAACACATCCATGAAATTGGGGAGCCAGTAGGGATGGGGTGTGCAATTGAATTGCCGGATGTTCATGACATTGCTCTCGTATTTGAGAACGGCCGCCTTGTTGTTGTATACATCAAGATAGTTTGGCGCTGAGAAGATTGTCATCACGGAGGGGAATCCAGTCGATTTGGTTTTGCGATACATCCGGTATCTGCGGGAGATGTCATTAGCGAGAAAAAAAGATATCGAGAGAACCAACCCAGCGTCTTGTGCTTCGTGTGCTCGGATGATGGAGAGGAGATTATTCCGCTCCAAAAAATTGCACGCCGCCTGGTACCTGTGGTTCGTCAGAGCGCGTCACGACGGCACGAGGGACAGCAAAATACGTGAAGAAGTAAGAGCATCCGCGAACGTGATTGTGCAGGAAGCTGTCTGTCGTCTTCTCCGTCCCAAAGTCCTCCACAGGATCTGCCCACAGTATATCGCACATGAGACCCTGCGTCGGAGGCTCCCGGAAGCGGTCAATCTACCGAAATTCGTCAGATGTCGGGGATAGCAAACAAAAATGGACAGACAGCTCGTATGTCATCGAGGGTATTGAGCTCGGGAGAAAGGCCGCCGTGGATACACAGAAACTGCTTATTCATGACAGCGGCGAGGGGTAGCGTGCAGAAGGAGTCCATGCATGCGTCGTAGACACGCTCGGAGTACTTGTGCTTGCCTACCTCGCGTCAGAAAGAGAAGAAATGCTAAAAAAATAAACGCACATTCGAGTTTGAAAGTGAAATAGTCAGTCAAGTGTCGGCATTCGTGGTTTCCCCGTAGCAAGAAGAGAGTGTCGGGGTACCATATCTTGAGCGACCAGAGATACAGGACACACTGCGAGTTGTTACAAATCAACAACAGCGGCAGACGACGAGGACCGATCTCACCTCGATACTGAAATATCCCCGGTCGACATAGTCTCCGAGAAACAGGTATCGCGTGTCGGCAGGGCTCCCTCCAACTTCGAATAGTTTCATCAGGTCGTACTGGAACACGAAATTAGGTTTCAGCTGGGATAAAAGGGACAAAGACGCACATATTGTCCGTGAATATCACCGCAGACTGCGATATGAAGACAGTTGAGAATGCGTCCAGCTCGAAAAAAAAGCGCCACGCACCAGTTATCGGCGCATCGACATTAAGCATGTTAGGTTCTTGTCGAAGGATCTCCGTGGCTTTGGAGAGAATGTACAGCGCCTGGTCTTCGCTCAACCGTCCCTCTCGATAAAAGTGGTTTTTGAGAAAGGCGATATCGGGTTTGGAGGGATCTGTCGCCGAGAAGAATTGGGAGGGGGTTGGGATGCCCGCTGAGGGAGCTTGGACCTGAGAACCCCGAGTTAGCGAGCGCTGGCTCCGAGTACGCGGCTCCTCGTCAGTCAACCCCTCGCCCATCCAGCGAGCTCGGTACCAACAGCTCCTCGGCCAGCGACAAAGAGTATGGATAACGCACATCCTTGATAACGCGCTCCTGCGTGCTGATGACGGAGCCATCCTCGAGAACGTGGTGGGTGAAATCCTGCTCAACGATCGTCGGTCTGTTCTGAATTTGTTCGAGGGCATGAGCGATTTGGACGGAGTGGTTGACGGCCATCGTCGAGCGCGAGCGTTATCACTTGTGTGGTGAGGGTAAGAAGAAGAAGAAGGCAGCTGTCGCCTGAGTTTGGCTGGCTTTGGCACGCAGGCGCGATCCTGT
Organism: Mycena amicta; assembly: GCA_029282125.1. Classification (NCBI taxonomy): domain Eukaryota; kingdom Fungi; phylum Basidiomycota; class Agaricomycetes; order Agaricales; family Mycenaceae; genus Mycena; species Mycena amicta. Next base: position 426,955 of record JARIHP010000037.1, on the reverse strand, counting down.
CATCCTGATATCACCGACACGGGAATCAACCTTGTCGATTTGCAGCACTTCTGCGCGGCGACAATTAGCTGCATATACATTCGTAACAGTTGTAGCAATTCGTGATTGTCGTGCCGAAAATAAACACCTCTATGTACGCGTCTCCTCGTCTCACGCTTCCGCATTCACCGTACGCGAGCTGACCAACTCGCGGATTACAGGCATAGGTGTTCCCACTCGGCCCCGTATATCCCGAGAATATCGGACAACTCCGAGTCCAACTTCACATCGAAAGGCGACTGGTCACCGGCAGGTTTCTGCGGCGACGAACTCAGATGGTACTTGCAGGCTGGCGAAGGAGCTGGCCGACTGAGAAGAGTGAGCGGTGCTTTGGGGTTTGCAGCGTCAACCTATGTAGTGTCGGAGGTTTGAAGGAACCCTAGACTCCTTTGCCGTCGTTCTTGAATGGACGAACTAGGGCTCATCGAGGTTGAAACTGCTCGCCAGGTTGCGAAAGCGCTTCGCCTTCCCGAAATCTCCAATGACTGCATGTCCGTCTTGAGTCGAAAATGTTGCATATCGCGGTGAAGAATGTGTTTTGTGTAATGTTTCGACGGCGACGACTGAGCCATTATGAAGCGAATCTGGTCTTGAAAAGACCACGCTGGGTGGTAGCCAAGTTCTGCGAGATCTTTGCCGCGACACCAAGGCATCGAGAACGAGACATGTTGCCGGAGACCGATGCCCCGTGAGCCATCTGGTACCGTAGAAACTTGCTGCTCAGTCCTGGCGTCTGGAGCTTCGGCCGCTTTTACCTCAACACAGTTCCGCCACAGCCGAGGAAGGACTCGGAAGACGTCGAAGTCGTCGGTAAATGAAAGTGGAGTTATTTCAGACTCGCTTCATAAAGCACATACGGTTGGGCAGAGAGGTGGTGGTCTGAGTGCGAAATTGGGTTGTGACGCATGTTACGACGTTCGTTACTCGCCTCTTCAAAAGACTCCGAGGCTCTTTCGTTTAAATCTGCAGTACAGAGCCGCTGTCGACCTCACTGGCACTCATTCCGCGATCCAGCTGAATAACTCTTCGGGTCAGACGAAGGTCAGACTTGGCAGACGAGCTTGAAGTCCTTCAGGGCTCAAGCGCGGTAAATACATACCCGGATTCAAGTTCTTACTATGCTTCTCAGCTGCCCCTCTTTTCCTGCTGTCATGAATTCTGAACCCACGGGCTGAACCTTGAGGGTCTTGGCGCGCCACATGTGGACATCTCGACTACATCTCGTCGCTATGCGGATGAACAGTCTGACCCGTGCTCTTCCTCGTGCTGCACGCGTATCTCGACCTCCGCAATGCGCTGCACCGATATCGAAAGGGGACTGCGAATTCGCGAATTCGCGACCATCATCGCAACGCATTGGTCTCAACGCGTTCGGATGAGGAGATCCCGGTCTCGACATATAAAGGCGCTGGAGCCAGAGAGGTATACATCCCTCCCCTCCCCACAACGATGAGGTGTTCCGTTTCCCGTTCCCTCTTTGTCTCGTCTCTGGTCGCCCAGGCCCTGGGAGTAGCGCCCCACACCATCCGGCTGCAATCCCGCGTCGCACCGAAGGAGGCGACTCTACGCCGGAGAGCGCTCAACCCCACTACCGTTCCCCTCGCCGATTTTTCCTGGGCACAGACCTTCAATGGTTTGGCAACATCTCAGTCGGTACGCCAAGCCAGGAGGTCAGTGTCGTATTCGACACAGGGCAGCAGCACCCTCGAGTTTGCGTCGACGATGTGCGGCAGCTCCTGCGACACGCAGGTCAAGTTTGACTACGAAAGCTCTTCGACGTTCGTAGACAAAAAGACGACGTCCTCGATCACTTTCTCGACCGGTGTTGGCGTCGACCCAGTCATTGGATCCAACTACAGGTTTGTCTCATTTTCCTTGAGCATTTACTCGCATTCTTACCTGTCTACAGACTTACTCTGCGTGCTGCTACCGACACAGGTTACGGTCGGGAACCTGACGGCGAAGAATGTCGCGATGTTCCTCATCACCAGCGAAACGGCCAAATTCGCCATCGACCCGTTCAGCGGCATTCAAGGCATGGGCGCGGATGCCGAGGGCTTTTTCGCCTGCGCTCATCAAGCAGGGTCTCCCATGTAAGCACGCCAAGTCGAGTATTTCCCATTTTCTAATACCCTTCAAGCCCTCTTCAGCTTGTACGTCACGCCGGAGGCTGTGGGTGGTGCAGAGCTAACGATCGGCGGCATCGACGACTCCAAATTCAATGGTGAGGACCTCTCCGGGCTTGGCTCCGACCTGTTATTGAAACAAACTGAACAGGCACGTTAACCTACGCTCCCAATGCTGACGCGGGTTCCTCGACATGGTCGCTGACTTCGCCCCAAATCTTCGTCAACGGGAAGACGACGTCGACCCTCAAGCGATCCCGGGACGTCATCTTCGACTCTGGGACGTCCAACATCCTCTTCGACACGACCACCACCGAGGCCATCTACGCGCTCATCTCCCCTGACATCAAAGCCCACTCGTCCGAGAGAGGCACCTACGGAATCGCCTGCTCGCTCATCCCCACCCTCCCCGCCGTAATCGACCTCGGCTTCCGCGACGAGGACGGCAAGCCGTTCAATCTCACCATCCCCAGCAGCGAATTAAGCGTGGGGACCGTTCGCTGACTCTCCGACCACTTGCCAGACGCTAATTAACGCCTTCGATGGGCTCGACTTGGTCGGCGGAAGCGTGCTGAAGCATTATTACAGTGTCTGGGATGTTGGATCGCAACGCATGGGTTTCGCCGCGACGGGATATATGAAAGCATTGCATGTATTTTATAAACCACACCTAGAACGCAAAAACACTTGATTCCAAAGCATGCCAGACTCAAAAAAACGTTATTATACACCAGAATGTACCGAGGCTACGCTATGGCTACGGCTAAGAGACCATGCAGTGCTAGAATGTAACGAAAACAACGTAGCTAAACCAATGTCCATACATCCGGAGAACGCGTACATGTACATCTCAAGAAGCTGCCAAGAAACAACAAAGCGCGAAGAGACACACGGCAAAATGCTTCGAGTTGTAGGTAGTATGTCGGCGGGTATGTTGGTGTCGGATGCACACAAGAAATTAGAGAGGATAGAAGGGTGACACTTAGCTCAAAGGTCTTTTGTTGTTCACAAGGAGATGCCGAATGCTGAATTTGCCGAGATATTGATAAGTTAATGCTGGTCTTGGTCGAGTCGGCGCCAATAGTCCAAGGTCGCCGGATTTGTTGTTGTTGTCGTGGTCGTTGTCGAGCGGGCTCTCATCGGATGGGTATCTCATGCTCATCAGCATTCGTCGCTGGAACGCCACAATTTATTCTCAATACTAAGACTCCATCCTCCATCGCCGCATCGATGTCTTCGGGCTGGGCGAAAGGAAGGAACGAGTCGTTGGCATTCGATTAAAACGGGGGGAGAAGCGAGGGAGCGGGGACGGATAAGAAATAAGGGCAAGACAAACGAACAGACGTACTCGGGTATCTTCGGGGACGGGAAAGTTTCGCGTGAAGCGCCCGTACTTGCGTTCGCGGAGCGCGCTGGCGGATGGCGGGAAGAACGCGCGCGAGTAGCCCTGGATGGTGACCTGCCGCTGGCGGTTGAAGAGCGTTCGTGCTGAGGCTGATGCGGAGGTCCTGTTTCTTCACACCGGGAAGTTCGAGGAGCGCGGTGAGGATTTGTGTGCCGGGGTCGTAGTACGTGTCGGCGCGTATGATGTATCGTCGTTCGTCTGCTGCTGGCGGTAGCACCGTCGCGCCTTCCATGAAGGGAGGAGAAGGGCCCTGCGGGACAAATTCACTGCAACCTATTGAGAGCAAGACGTGCTTGAGCATATCACAGACCTGAGGCGCGAATTCGTGAACGTTGGTCTCGCCGATACGGGCGACACCGGATGAGAAGTCGACGACGACTGACTTGGAAACCGGACATGATGATGGGCTTCTGCCTCCCTTCGAGCAGCACTCGAAGGATAAGGATGGTAGCTATGTCTCGCGCGTGAAGCAGGTCGCGCAGTTGGCCGGGCAGTAGTGTCGAGCATCACAGGTGTAATCTCCACTGGAGGAGATCGCCCAGGAGGTAACAGTCGAACGGGAGCCATATCATGGGTTCCCCGCCGTTGGACTACTGGCTGCTGAGGAGTCTGGTGTGTTGGTGGTGCTGGAGGCGGCTGGTGTAGTTGAGTCGGGGTGACGATGACTTGCTGGTCGAAGTCGACGGGTTGCTGGTGCTGATCCCACTGGAGGGTCTCGCGAGGTGTGTGTGGTGCAGAACGCTGTGCATATTCATCTGTCCGGGTATTGGCCAAGGTACGACATGGTCAAGAGCAAGCCGCGTACGGGGATCAAAAGTCCTTAAATAGGCATGAGTCACATGTCACGCGGGACAATGCGCGCATCAAAACACGAGGCGCACACACATGCCGAGCCAGAAATTTGGGTTCGCTATTATACAGTTCTAGGAAACTATAGTATACAACTGGAGAACGAAGCCAGACTATTCAGGGAGATCCATGTCGTCCATGGTAGGGGAATCCGGAGCCTCGGTTGTGGCGGGCAGTGTGAGCTCAGGATGACTCCTTGGGACAAGCTGACCCGTCTCGGCGACCCTGCCGCCGCGCTCCACACTCCCGCGCCGACTGTGACTCGAACCCCGCAGACTGCCCCGACTCGACGACACGGGCACCCCGACGGATAGAGTTGCGGCGACTCTGCGGTTCGACGGGAGAGAGCGAATGGTCACGCTCGCGATGGGGCATGTGGTAGGACACGGTAGGTGACCCAAACGAGGACGATAACGACGGCGGAGGAACAGATGGGTAAGACAGGCCGCGCGAGGGAGTGGCGAATGTGACTCCGTTGGGATTGTACGACGTCGGCGGGGAAGTGAGGTTGCTGTTAATGCTGATGTAGCTCGTCGGATGTGGCGAAGTGACGGGTGAGAAAGGGAACGGAGAGTCGGACGACGACGACGGGGAATGCGAGAGCGGGGTATTGCCCTCAGAGACATTGTTGTTGTGGACGCGCGCGCGCATCTGGGTCTGTGTCGCTGGTCGTGGTATCGGCACCCCATTCGTCGGTGGAGCAGGCGGTCGCACACCGTTCGGTCGGCCAGAGGGAAAGTGCAGCACCGAGTTGGTCGGAGATGAAGCGGTAGACGAGAACGCCGATTGCGGGCGCTGATGCAGATGCGTTGGTTGGGAATAGGGATCCGTCGAAGACAATCCAATGAGGTGGTCCAGCGGAGTCCTAGCCGATTCCGATGCTCCAGCAGCTCTTCGCGATACACTTCATTGAGTCGCGAGAGTCGAACAAAGTCCCGCTCTGTATCGGCCAGCCTCGACCGCAACTGACTCGTTCTCTCTCTGCAGTGTTTCCAGCATAATGCTGAGCGACGGATCCGCAGGAGAGAGTCCAGACTGCGGCGACGTGCTCATCTGCGCCAACCGTAGGGTCCGCCAGCTCCCTCGACAATCGGTTCACATGCGATTCGGATTCCGCCTCGAGCACATTTTCCAGCTCGATCTTCTCCTCCTTGAGCTGTGGGCAACTGCAAGTGTCAGTCATGGGTTTGCGTTCAGGAGCCTGGCACGACGAACCTGTTCAAGCTTTTTCGAGAGAACGTTTATTATGCGCTCCTCCTCCGCCTCGTATGCGTTGATAAGTTCCTCTTGCTTGGCCGCTGAACTGAGCGACAGGCGTCGGATGGGTGGAGATATCGACATACAGCACTGGCTGCGGCCAGAGGGGCCGAGGTGAGTGTGTGAGGTAAAGAGATGAAGAGCGCTTGTGGGTGTCTGGTCCGTTGATGACTCTGAATCGCATCAAAATTCCTGCACATGGCAGATTGCCAGAGTCAAAACGTGCCTGGCTATTGCATGGACAAGAAAACGGCCCTGATTAATCTCAACAACACGCCTCAACGATCCTGGTAATGACACGCTCTCAAGTAAAACAGCGTGCCATGGTCTTGTCTTCCTCCGCGGCGTCCACCGCCATTCCACTCATCTCCGCTCCAGCGCCACACCGTCAGAGCCTTCCATGCGTTCCCATTTGGCCTCGCAGATCTCTCCACCCGTCCGTCGATATCAAGCAAGCCGGTCTCGAGTTGCGTCGGGCTGGCTATTGTCATCGTGCGTGTAGCACCTGGGGGCTCAGCGGAACCGGGTTGGACAAGCGACGGCGGTAGGTCCCGCGTCACCCCTGGCTCGACAAGGATAGTTATGCTGCCTGTCCGCGAGTCGACCCGTTGGATCTTAAAGGACCAGTGAGTGCCTGTCGCTGGCAATAGAGGTTACATACGATGACATCCTTCTCGACAACGAGACCAAGAGCGGTAAATTTCCGTTTATATGCCAGGACGTCCCCTTCGCAGATAACAGAGTTCTTGACCAGATCGACCAGTTTAATGTCAGCAGCATCGCTGTATGCGGATTAAGAAGAAAAAAACAATCTTCATCAAGGCACCCACCCAGCACGTATCTCAGAAAAAGGCACCGACGCTGGAGTCTCCGCGCCGTTGTCCCGTTCCCAAACCTTCGTCCTTCCACGGTGCCGCAAGGGTCCCTGCTGTCGTTCCTTCCACATACTTTTGCAGCTTCTCCGTATGGGCGTCCGAGAACCAGTTGGAGAAGAGGTGGTCCTGGAACGTGCGCGCGGCCGCGAGGAAGTGCGGGTCGGTGAATACGGAGGGGATCAAGGTCCTCAATAGCAGCAGATGTCATTTGGGAGTCTTCGGTAGAATCAGCAGCAGGGTGGTCAGATTCGAGTGCAGATTGGAACGACCGAAAAGCAGTGGCGGGGAGGAGAGCAGCAAGACGCGTCTGCGCCTCGAGTGAAAGCATATTCCACACATTCGCGTTAATAACGTCCTTTCCTCAAACAGTCAAGAATGCCGCATTATTCCTGCGGGGGACCGACGCACAGAAACTTCCATCTTGGTCAAAGGACTTTTTGAATTTTGCAGCAGATGCACGAGTCGTTCTGCGGAGCCGGAGCCGGAGCTGCCGGCGTCTTCTTTCGCCTTGCGTTTGGTCGGGGCGTGTTCGACAACAGGCGGCGTAGTTTCCCGTTGGATGGGCTTCGGTTTTCGTGCGGATCGTCGAAGGGACATGACGGTTGAAAGCAAGCTGTGAATGAACACGTGAACGGTTCGATTTCTGATGAGGGCGTTTTAGGCGTCTTATTTCGCAAGAGAAGGCTATAGATTTTAAACCAGACATATTGGTGTGGTGGTCCTAGATTATGAAATAAAAATTTAACCCTCAAAGGATTTGTGGTACTCGTCCAGCTACGTACTCCGACACCGACCGTCTCAACAGAAGCAGATGAATGGGGGGAACTGTGTTCTAATATCTTTCATAGACTGCCGAGCCTCGAATACACCCTCTGCAAAACCGAAACTGTGGCGAAATGAGCGAATGGCGCCGTTGAAAGTACACATGGTCTTCAAAGTCGATTGCCGCTCAACCACAGCTCCCTATTGCATGAAATTTTGCACAGAGCCGCGTCACGTATATGGTTCACCCCCAATGGCACGTAAGGTCGAAATTCCTCTTGCGCAAGGAGTATTTTGGTGATGGTCAACTATCGCGTATGGTCACTGATACTAGTCTTATAGTACCAACTTTAAGGGAAAAAAATTGCGATAGGTAGATATCACGTAGGACCGTGTTCTATCCGATTCTCAGAGACATACTTGCAGCATTTGTCCATGGAGAAAATAGATACCGTGTTCTGTTCAAGTTGAGAACACACTGGTACGACGCGTTCTGAGGCTGTCCCCCTTGAGAACGGCTGGCATGTGTCATTTAACCGAGTTGTAGGTACAGGTGGGTTCAAACTCAAGATGCAGGCAAAGAAAATTTATGAGAGGACTGCGAGTTTTAAACTTGTAATCAATGATTGATGATCACAACTTCGCGAGTCCGTAGCACCTCGCCAGATCCAGCCAGCGACTTGATTTTTTGTATGGAGGTTGCCATTCAATGTGACTACTCAGAAATGAGATATCTAAGCATTCCTTGCTTGCTGGTTCGTTAAAAATCGCGCCTTTGCTCGGAAAGAGCTAAATTCAACGACGAGGAATCGTTCTAAAAGGTCTTATGGCGTAGTGGTTATCGCGTTTGCCTTACATCTCCGATAGAAATCGGGAATCGATGTCGCAAAAGGTCGCCAGTTCGACCCTGGCTGGGATCAGTTTTGAACTAGCTTTCGAGCGGACGGTTTGAAACAGTTTCCCACCTTTTTCCTTTGTTTCCTGATCTGAACGTCCACCCACCGACTACCAGAGTGGATTCAATGGTACAGAAGGTCGCTAGCTCGAGTCTTTCGACTTTGGCTGCGCACAATTGTGGGCTTGGAAGAAGTCGGAAGACTTGCACGTGATCGTGTTTCTGATTTTGATCGTATCTTAGCGCTAGCCCTCTACCTCCATGCCAAAGCTACTTTCCTCCTCCGCCCGGCTTTTTCCCTAACGGTGTTGATACGCATCCACGTCCACTCTGAAACAAGCCCGACTCGTCAATTGCCTTGTGCTGCCTGCCTACGTCGCTATGCTTGGAATCCGGCGATACATAGGTAGCCCTAGCGCGTTCAAGTGTAGCGGATGGAATTGTGTCGACAGAACCCGCGAGTTCCCGCCTCCACAGCCTCTGTCGACTCAAAACTGCCGGTTCAACAAGCTTTTGGAGACTTGACCTTGACAACAAGGTGTATTGTATCCTTGCCCTGGCCCCTCATTCAGCGACAACACATTGGAGATGCGCTCGTAATCTTCCTCAGACCACGAATCCTTCGCCAGACCTACAAACGCCTTCGCCAGACCCACAAACCTCGACGAACACGACGTGATAAAAATCCCTGCGCAACATATCACGGAAAAGGTATTGATGCATGCTTGCCTTTAGGAACACAAGTCTTGGCCTTCGTGATAACGATCGGCTTTCGACTGCGTATAAAACCACTCGATCCTGGCAATTCCACAGAATCCATATACGCCCGGTTGCATTTCTTCTACCTTCCTCGACCGCTCTCTTTTTTTACTCCAACTCTTCGCGAAATGAAGTTTATTTTCTCTTCCTTCATCGTCACCCTTGCGCTTGCTGCCTCGTCTTTGGCTGTGGGTCCGACTGCTTGCTCGATCACCGGAGACGGCTCTCGGTGCCGGAGATCACCCAGTCTCTCTGCGGATATCATTGGCCAATTCGCGATTAACAAGGTGATTGAAGTTCAAGTTCACTCCGCAATTGCTGAGCTGGGTTGCAGAAACCTACATTCAAGTGCTTCGATCTCGGAGACAGTGTCGATGGAATCATGTGTGTATTCATACCGTTCCCCAGTAATACCCTGGACTCACCTTCTTTCCAGTGTTTGGGACAAGACGGAAATCAACGGTGTCGCGTGCTTCGTATCGGACACTCTCGTTGGTCTCCCGTGCCCGAGTACGTTGCCTACCTTGCCCTTTATCGAATATAGTCTAACATTTCCTCAGCCGCTCTTCCCCAGTGCTGAATCCTGAATGCCTTTCGCTCATGATCTATTCAAGGAATAACTCACAGTCGTCCAAGCGTTTTGTTTGCCAACTTAATATCATCCTCTTGCATGTCACTGCAAGAAATATTCGTGTGGTGCTTTCCTCGACGGCCACCAGTCAGATTCCACCGACGCTTCTTGGCATGAGCAATTTCGACTATTGGTCTCTCGGAATTTGACCAGTCCAAGATAATTCATCATCTTCGTGGGCACGACGACCACCGGCGCCGGTGCGGGAGGCGATCGTAGCTCAACGCGTAAGACACGACGGCCAGGTCATTGCGCGGGCAGCGCGTGTGCGCTTCTGCAGCTGAGCGTCGAGGTCGATTTGGACAGGCATCTTCGTCGCCCATTTCCTAACCCTCCGGTCTTTCTCCAGCCCGTCTCCTCTTGAGTACATATCTTGGATGACTTTCTTACCGCTTCACTCTGTCTGCGAACAGATCTGGTTGTGTTACGCTGGTTTAAATGAACTCAGGCCTGCTAAGCCTTGCTTGTGTTGTTCAAGAAGTTTGGCGGCCAGCTGGGACTTGCTCTTGAAATGGAAATAATGGTGAAAGTAGTCTTCTCCGAAAAATGTCTTCGGAGCCAGACTTGAGTCGTATTTACGGCGCTTGCCCATTTTCGAAAGGAATTCGAATTGTGCGAGGCAGTGTGACGTTGGTCACGGTCGCGCCTCCAACGTGTTCTCAAATCGCCGCGATGTCTGCCGGCGTCTCACTCGTCGCCTTCATGGCGACCGCCATCGGCGTCGCTGTCCCATGGTTCTACCTTAGCATCCACCGAGCCTCAGGCCGACCATTGACCTCGACGCGGTCTCTTCTCAACACTTTCCTCCTCCTTCACACCCTCTACATCCTCTACCAGATCATCGTACTGCCCCCAGACAACCTATATAGGCGACTCAAGATCCCACTCTCCACCCCACCGGATTCAATCCGCAGCATCCTCATACAAAAATCGGACACTGGCGACCTGCCACGACCGCTCGACACCCTTCTCAAACATCTCGAGTCGTACGACGTGAAGACGTACTACGTTCGGTGCGCAGAATACAGCTTGATGTATCGCTGTAAACTCTTTGTAGATTCGGGCACCAGGTCGTCTCGACATGCGACTATTGCCACTCATTCAATGACTTTGGAATATTCGCGCTCCCTGGCGCTTTACTCTCTTACATCTGGGCGGCTATCGTAGTTGGCGTAGGCCCGCTTACTTATTTCATGGCTATCTTCTGACTTCTGACTAGCTCGTAACGAGTAACAACACTGGGCATGAACGCTACCGCACTCTAGCAGTCGCCGCCATCGCTGGGTCATTCTTCGTCGAGGCATACTACGTCGCAACAACCGCAATAGAGGTTCCCAAGGATGACAAAGAAGTGTTTTGGGTACGTGGCAACTCGGTTTGCGCACAACTCGGGCTCACTAGACCCTGAAAAAGTGGCACGACAGCTTCCTCCTACTTCGCCAACTCATCTTCCTCGTCGTTCCCATCCTTGTCCACCTCCTTCCCGCGAAACCCATCTCCCCACTGACCAACCCTACAATCGGCGCGACGCGCCTCGCGGAACAGACCCTCTTGCGTCTACAATTACTCCGGCTCACCCGAGGTGCTATTATGCGTGTTCCTGTGCTCCGTACGCGCGCTGCCGAGTGGTGGGAAGGCGACGCACGCGATGGTCAGTGGGTACGCGAGGACAAGGCTGTACAAGACCTTGCCCGCCAGCTCGGCTCTGGGTTTGATGAGGATGAAGGCGGAAGCGATGCTGAAGACACCGTAGCACGCCCGTTGCGGACTAACGCTCGCAAAGCAGTCACTACACTTAGAGCCGGCTTCAGACCGAGTGAGTACTGGAAGCTTCCGCCTTCCTAGCCCCGGTTTTTAGTTGCTTGTATTTATCTTACCTCATCTTCTTGTATCTCGCCCCGCAAAAGAGCACTAAAATGACCATAAAATCAAGCGAGTATTACCTAGAATATGCGAACAACGGCAGTCTTCACTATTTACATGGTATTTTCTCGACCCACAGAAGGAAGAAGGCGAAAAAATAAAATAAGAGACGGAAGTGTTTTAGTGAGAGCTAGTAGTCATATCCCTCGACTTTGAAGGTCGCCCCATACTGCAGGTAGCTACCCATGATTTTCATAATGGGCTCGGGGAGACCCATGCTGAGGAGTGTGTTCGAGATCTTGGTATGCCCGTGGACCGTGCCGAGCTTGAAGAAACAGCGGGCGATTTGTGTTGGGTACTATTAGAACTGATGCTTAGATTGTGAAGACGCGACAGAAGAGACCCTAAACGCACCGTCATCTCAGTATACTCTGCATACTGATAGGCCGCGACCCGGATAGCAGTTTGAATACAGCGCTGGATGTCGCCCTCCTCTGCATACATCTCCATGAGCTTGCTCCACGGCTTGACAGAGTACCGCGGCGTGTCGAGACAACGCTGATACGCCTCCTTTGCTTCCTCTTTGTGATGCAGCCGCATTCCGAGATCGCCAAGAACCTCCCACTCGAGCCCCGTCTTGCGGTATGCGACGTGCTGCGTCTTGAAATGAGCGACCTCGGCGCGGAAGATGGTCCACACGCGCAGGTCCTGTTTCGTTATTTTAGCAAAGAAAAAGAAATGGCGAAGAGAATGAAATCACCTCATAGAGAACCATGAAGAGATTATCAAGCCATCGCTCACATAACCGCTTGTTGCTGAACGAAAAGGGCTCTTGGGCAGCAGGAGTCGGCGGCTCCTTCTTATCCTCCTCCTCACTAGCTGCAGCTTGTACTGGTCGCTCCAGGGAGTCTGCCGCATGAGCGATCGTCTCGCTATCGGTTTCACTTCCCTCCTCCTCCGCCTTCATATCGGCCTCCGTCGAGATAGTGATAGTCGGGATCCCGTTCTCGACGCTCCCATTCCCATTGATTTCCGGCACATTCGGGCTGGTCGGAGTCGTCGCCACACTCCCGCCGGGACTCACGATCCCTCGCGTCGACGCATTATCAGGCTCCTCTCCATGCTCCGCAAGCGTCGACCCCTCCGCCGAGTCGGATTGTGACCGCATATGGTTCACAATCTCCGTTTGCGCTTTTTGCATACGGTACTCCTCCTCCATCACGAAAACGGCACTCCGCGTCTTGAGCAGCTCGTCCCAACCAATTTGCGAGACGAGCCGCGTGAGCAACGAGTACGCGCGCGCCCAAGTTCCCCGCAGGCCTGGCGCAGGAAGACGTTGCAGCGCCGGGTCCGCCTCGTCGTCGTCCGTCTTGACGCGATCGGGTAAAATCTCCCCGATTGAACGGTGGAAGGGAAGATGGATTCGTGCCGGTGTAAGCGGTCGGTGAGCGTCGCGTCCGTTGAAGGTGAACATCGGGCAGGAGTTGAGTGTGAGCAGGGCCGAATCGTACATGCCCAACTCGATGTAAACTTCTGTGAGCTTTTCCCAGGTGACAAACTCGCTGGGAGCAGCGTTGACCGCCTGTCGGGCGAGCTTGAGTGCCCAGTCCGAACGCCCTTTTTCGCGGAGGAATTCGCATTCCGTGTGCAAGAGTGTGTATGATGCAGGGCCGGGCGCGTTGCGGAGAGCAGTAGACATTATATTTAGCGCTTTGACCTCCTCGTCTGTACACTGTCAGCACTTTATCAACGGGACAAAACAGAGACGCACTCATTCCAAGGTACGCTTGCGCAAGAAGTGAGGCCACCTCTGGTTCACGCACGGAGAGCTTCTCGAACAGATTCGCAACTTGCTGCCAGCGACCCGAGGCCCCAAAGTACTTGAGGAGGCCGGCGGTGAGGTGGTTGGTGGTTACCGACGCAACCTGAATTTCTGGATCGGATCCGACTTGCCAGCCTGTAGGAGCGTTGGCGGAAGAAACATAGCGAAAAGAGAAGCCGCACCTTTGAGGAATAAGGCTTCTGCTGCAGACAAAAACCGCAACTCTCCTTCGAGAGACGTAATGGGGTCGAGTTTTCGGTAGGCGTCGAGTGCGTGAGTGGGGTCGTCCGAGTAGAGAATAGCACGAAGGAGCGCAGAAACATATGTCTCTTGCCACATTTCGGGCGTCGCCTCATGCCTGAAACAACCTCATCGTTAACTTTCAACAAAAAATGTGGCCACAACAACGCACCGCTCCCCACGCAAATCCACGACATATGCATTCACGCCTCCCGGAATCTTTACATCGACACGAAAGTCGACGCGGGAAAAGGCATTGAAGCAGCAGTAACACCCGTTCCGCACCTTCCACACGGGCGTCTTGGAGAACCACGCGCCCGAGTCCTCGATGGCGTATGTGAGGGAGTTGATGTATGCGGCGAGCGACGCTGACGAGGAAGCGTCGACGCCGGAGACGTAGTGGTACGAGCCGATGTCGCGCTGGCCGCTCTTTCCTGTGCTTTTCACGACGTGGCAGAGGTCGGGTGGCCCGAGCTCTCTGAATGTTGCTGCGGACCAGCGTGTTATTTGAATGCGGAGGGTGGAGTAGATGGGAACGCACAGAGGCTTTCAGTCCGAGAGGTGAGCGCCTCGCCCAGGTCGACCTCGAAGAGTTCTGGGATGTCTTTGAATACCGCGGTGGCTTCTGCCATGAGCGGGTTCCTTCAAATTTCGTTTGTGTATCGAGCTGCCGGGTTTCGAGCTGAGTGAGAGGGATGTAAAGGCAGAGCAGACACGCACTTGCGATGACCAGCCTCGAATCGTTTTGAATCTGCAGCGAACACCAAACGTTGAGCACGACAAGACAAGTTTGACACGCGGTCACGACAGAGGCTCTCCCAGCGCCAAAACTACGCGAGGACGAGCACCGTGTATACCCCAAAACCAAACGAAGGCGCGGGGAGAGATGGGTGTGAGTATCGGCGTACCTGCTAGCCCCGACGAATCTAGCCCAGATTCCACCAAACAACTTGAAATGTGTTCTGACGGTCGACTAATTCCAGCGACCCGGTCTAGTTTCGCCGATGGACGACGCGAAACGACGACGGAAGGTAAACGAGGATGAGAGGACGGAACAAGAAGGTCAAGGCACTGCTTTAGGTGGCGGGGTCGGGGTCTCCCGAATTAAACGTACAGCGGTTTCCGTGAATAGTCTTTCTAGTACAACACTGTTGAAGTCCGTTATACAATTTCTTCTACTCTATACATGTCAGTTATCGCAGTGTGCCCTTACAGCACTTTTGGCCCACTGTTGCGTGGCAGTCTAGAACAACCATGGTCCAACAGCAACTACGAGTAGCTGGTCAGCATGAAAACACCCACAGAATCGAACTCGACGAACTGCTTTTTGGCGGAGAAATCGCCTCTGGAGGCTGCAAGCAGCTCTGGTGTATCAAGTTAAGCGCCTTGACCGCATCCCGCCCGTCGATAACGCAGGAGATGTTGATCTCGCTCGCGCCCTGGCTAATCATCTCGAGGTTAACCTTGCCCTGTGCCAGTGTCGTGAACATCCGTCCCGCAATACCGATCATGTTGCACATATGTTTCCCGACAAGAGAGAGAATCGCCATGTCGTGGTGGACAGAGACCTGTGGGCGAGTGAGTCAACTGGATGCGAAAAAATACAGAACGCATACCGTGCCGATCTTCTCCAACTCCTTCACTAACCTCTCAAGCACCTTCTTCGCCAGCCCGTCCTCAATCGCCATACTCACGTGCACCTCGCTCGTGCTAATCAGGTCCACAACCACCCCAAACCGATCCAGCGTCCCAAAGATCCCCGCCAAGAACCCATGGGATACGCTCTTGCGATTCGAGTTGATATTGAGCACTATAATGTGCTCCTTGATCGTCACCGCCGTCGGATGCCTGGGATGGTGCTTTTCCGTCGCTCGAGCCCTCAACAGCGCCAATGCAAGCGGCGAAGCAGGCTCTGGAACGCTCCCAACGTCGTCCTCAATCTGCCCTGCGTCGTCCTCTGCCGGATCGGGGTGTATCACCGTCCCCCCGCCGCGCGGGTTCTCCACATTCTTGATACGAATAGGGATTTTGCGTCGGATGGCTTGCTCCATCGTGAAAGGATGCACTACCTCGCTGCCGTAGTACGTCAGCTCGGCGGCCTCCGCAGGAGAGATGATGCTGATAAGCCGTGCGGTAGGGACCTTGCGCGGGTCGGCAGTAAAAATTCCATCGACCTCTTTCCAGATCTGCAGCTCGGACGCTTCGAGACCAACTGCAAGCAAAGCGGAGAGCAGGTCGGTGTATCCGCGGCCGATTTGCCGCAATAATGAGCCCGGGACGGGACCAAAGAACCCTGTATAGCGATCAGCGCTGAACTGAGGAATCCAAGTAAATTATTACCTGTAACGACGGGTACACGCGCGCCACACTCCTTGATACGCTCCCCAACTGCATGAGAGAGGCGGTCGTAGAATTCTTGATCGAGAGTGCCTTCCTCCGCAGAATCGAGGTCTTCGGCAGCGGGCACGATGTTCTCTAAGGAGACATATTCGGCGTCGATACCCTGGTCCCGGAGGACAGCGGTCATGAATTTGCATGCCAGACGCTCTCCTAGTCCAATAATGGTGTCTTTAGATCGCGGCGAAATCTCGTCAATGACCTGCAGGCCCAGCATGAACACGTTTTTGCTGAGGAGGAAGACGAGGCAGACGCACCTGGGAAGCATACAAGAAACTCCGTAGCCAGTCACAGTCCCGCTCGATCTCTGCCTCGAGTTCTTGGCGGATAGATGGGTCGCTCACGAACGCGCGGGCGGCGGCAAAGTGCTCCTGTCGTATTAGATCCACAGTTGCGTGGAATGCAGGAAGTTCCACTTGCAGCGTCATTGGCGTCATCCCGCCCCAAGGGTAGCCGCCCTCGCTACTGCTCCGTGGGCTGCTTGACGGCGTTTGCGACCCCTCGGAGCTGCGTCCAAAGATCCCATTCGACATCGGGGTAGTATAGCCCGACTGTGTATTTGGACGTCGTTTGAGCGCCTCTGAGGCGGCTTTGAGAAGCAGATTCGTCGTCCCCAAGGCTTTCGTCGAGCCTGAACGCGCAGAGCACACAATGGCGACCTTGTTCGAGTCGATGTAGCTCCTACAGCCGAATCGTACATTCAGCCCGTGAAACGACGAGAGATTACTGACGAGACAATGTCCCTGGCGATGTTAACTGCAAACTTTCCAACGCTAGTGCCGCCGAACTTCTGGACGAGCCATCGCGACGAAGGATCGAGGCTATTTTGGTGCAAATTTGGAGGAGTAGGGGGACCAGGGGAGGACGAAAGCGACGACGACGGGGACGGTGAGCCAGAGGAAGCAGACATGGTGGAAAGCTGTAGTAGTGGCTAACAGGACATCCAAAAGGAAATGAGTCAACCTATCGATGCACGCAAATCTACGTCGCCACGGCCAACTCGGGCCGTGACCATCGGCCGAAAGAAAGCAAGCCGAAGGGGCGACTGGTAGACTACGACGACGGCGGAAATGCTCGCAACATGTCGAAAACGAGCAAGTACTAAAGCAAGGCACACGAAAGCTGGAACGAGGATTGGAACTATTAATCCTCCCCAACGGGACAACGCAGCATTAGCAAAACTATGTACAGATTATCGGTTGGACAATTAATATCTTACAATGAACCACCCTCTTCAGCACAAGCCAATCTAGGCCACAGTCCCCAAAACAGACACGATCCACGGATTGGCCTCAATCCTAGGCTGGAATTCCGCTACATGACGCTTAAGCTCCTCCAATTGCGCTTCTGGAGAGTCTTCCATGAGGATGTCCTCGTCATCATCTTGAGCTTTCCCCGAAGACCAAGCAGCGAGCAGCTCGTCCACGATTTGCATGCCCTCCTCCGTAATGTCTTGAGGAAAGCCCGTGTCGTGGTCTTTCTCTGTTGGGAATCAGTGGGACAAACGAGTTCTCCGAACACTATGAGACCGACCTCCACCGAAATCTTCCAACTCATCAGCCTTTTGACGAGCAAGCTGTGAATGCAAATGAGCCTGTATTACACACAAGGTGCATATTCAGCGAACCTTGACGACGTTCTCAGGGAAGTTGGCCAGTTTAGCGACATGAATTCCGAAACTCTGGTCAGAAATTCCTGTCCAAAGTCAGACACACATGAGTAGGTGCAGTGGCTCGCATCTACCAAGCTCGACTTTATACAACAGCGTGATTTGTTGCTCGCCCTTCTGGAGATCGTCGACGTGCGCTACGACGTGCAGGTTCCTAACGTGCGGAATTTGTTGGTCCAGGGCGGTCAGCTCGTGGAAATGCGTGGCGAAGAGGCAGAAGGCGTGGATCTCGGACGCTATGTGTCTGGTAGTAGATCAGCTTGAGAACAAACACATTTCCATGCAACATACTCGGATATTGCCCACGCAAGCCCAAAGCCGTCGTACGTCGATGTTCCTAGTATTGGATCAGTTTCGGTAAATCGCACGATCCAGCAAACCAACCGCGTCCGAGCTCGTCGATGATAATCAATGAATCCTTCGTCGCCGACTATAATATGTGAGCCCTGGTCCTAGGAGAGCGCGAACGTGAACCGACCCTGAGAATCGTTGCGGTTTCGAGCATTTCAGCCATAAAGGTCGAGACGCCTTTGAGCTGACTGTCTCCCGCGCCGACACGACACAATACAGAATCAAAGATGGGTATGCGAGCTTCTGAGCAAGGCACGAAACATCCCGTCTGAGCCATAAGCGCGATCACTCCGACCTGCATTCCTTGATCAGCCCATCTCCGGAAACAGTAGCCTGAAGCGCGCACTTGTCGAATGTACGTGGACTTTCCACCCATGTTCGGTCCAGCTGAAGAGTATTCAAGATGGAACGAGAGAAAATGCTGAAGCAGACGAACTAATGATTTGGAATTCGCTCTTATCTATTCAAGCGTTAGGAGCAAAACAATAAGTCGAGCTGCAGCAACATACCCTTAACCATCTCGACGTCATTCGGGATAAAGCTGATGTCGTCCTGGACCTCCAAGCAGGGATGACGCGCATCGCGAAGAACAAGATCTCCAGTCCCACGGGGAGTGACTTTGGGCTTGACATACGGGTCTGGTGCGTTTACCGAGACGTGCGCAAAGCTCAAGATAACGTCCAGATGTGCGATAACATTGTCCAGCGACTCGAGGACGGGCGTGTACGAGACTGGTGAACTCATGAGGTTTGGGGTAGGTCGACACAATGAATTGGAACGCACGCGCAATGTCAACCACTTCTTTAACCAGCCCGCTCTGTTCCTTACGATACTTGTCGGTATAGTCCCGGTAGTCCTCCGCAAACGACTTGAGTTTCTTGGTCGTGAAGAAAACTCCGCTTTTGATCATGCCGAGCTCGATGTATCCGTGCTGATCCACGGTCGCCCAGTCCTGAAACGGGTCAGTTTAACTCTGTCGAGAACACACGGAAACGTACGTTCTTCGTCACCCGAAGGCAATACCCATAGGTCTGGTTGTTCTCTAAATGCAGCTTCTTGTCCAACCCGAGTTCCAGATCGCGCGCCACTTGTCGATGTACCTCGTCTAACCCGTTGCGCGCCTCCTCGACCTTCGCAGCAAGATCGCCAAGGCGTTCGCTATACTCCGGCTTGATCACGTAGTTGTGTCGATCCAATTCGTCTAAATCGATGGTTTGCTCCACCATCTCGGAGTACTTCGAGAGGTTCCCGTTGAAGTTCTACAATAATGTTAATTGCGAGGGGAAGAGCTGGTATTTTTCTTACCCTAAGTTGATCCAGGTAAAGCTCGTCAATCAGCTCAGAGCCTTGCTCTTCAGTCGTTATTGTGTTTTCGAGGCTTTCAATCAGACCTGGAAGCTGCTTACATCAGAACGAGAAGACTTCGAGAGAGATAAAGACGCACAAGGAGGACCACTTGGTATACCCGAACAACGTCTTCAAGTGTGGCAACACCCTTCTGAAATCGCTTGCTCAAGCGATGCATGTCGGGTAACATCTTCATGTACTCATCCTGGTAACATTAGCCACTGTGGAGAGTGCAGACGGAGGTAAATACCTGTAAGGTTCGCCGTGAGTTGGCATCTTCGACGAAAATCTCAACGAGATTTTGTCGCTTTTCTGAAACAATCGTCTTGAGCAAACACAATAGAAAGATGGAAGCAACTTACGAATCTCATGCAAGTTCACCAGAGGCTGTTTGAGCCATGTTCCCAACAGACGCGTGCCTTGTGCCGTCTTGCATTTGTTCAGAAGGCCCAGGAGCGTCGTGTTACGCGTCGTCACTCGCTACTCGGCGTTAATAATAAATAAAGTAGAAAGCATACATACCGCACTCCCAGGCGCCTCGACCAGGTTGAGGGCGCGAAGGGCGCTTGCATCGAGTTTCATGTACTGGTCGAGGTCGTGCGTGCGGAGACTGTAGCCACCATGGTTTGACGGATCGCTGAGCAAACCAAGATATGCGATCAAGGCCGCCAGTGAGGATGGCGCATTTGGGAGGGCTAACTGGGCTGCGATGATTTCAGCTCTGTGAGTAACAGTACAAAGAATCGCACGAACGAATCGTCATTGCAGCATCTGCAGATGTGGAGGCGCCAAGGGCCTCCAACGCCTTGGTGGATAGAAGTTTCGGAATGTCATCCGCGATGTTTTTGGGGTTAAAGTCGCTCGGCTTTCTCTCCTGTTACGACAACCCCACATCTGTCCAAGACGGCTTTAAGCTTGTTTAGATCGATGTCGCGGTTAGAGGTGCCTGTTTTGGTCCCAGTCGTAATTATCGCCTCTTTGATTGAAAGCTGAATAACGAGCGACTGGAAAGAGATGGTGAGAATCAAGCGAGAGAGAGACAATAGATCCGACCTCGAGATTGGAGAACAAGTCGTTGTCCACGAAATCCGCGACACCCAGTTCACGAAGAGTCGGGTCGGCGAACGCCACTCCAAGGGCGGTGTTTTTCGTCGCTGCCGAGGAAGCCAACTTGATTGCCATTACAACTGGCGGTGTGAGCAGATCTGAGCCCGCGCCAAACAACAGCTCATCAACCGCTTGCAGGTTTCCGGGCGAAGCCTTTGTGAGAATGAGCCGACGAACTGGTAATGCTACAAGCAAACGCGCCTCTTTGTCCAAATGAAACTTGGTCAATTTTTTCCTTGGCCCGAGTCGGGCACCCATATCTCTATCCTGAGCTGCTTGCTCGTGAGAGCCTCTCGTAGGGTCTTGAGCGCGACCGTGGCTTTCAGGCTAACACAGGGCAATCCGCCAGATTTGCCACCGCGCCCGAGATATTTTATGACGGACTGGGTGCGGAATACGTTGGTTGCGGCATAGAGGGCGTCGTCACCGTAGCACTGGTAGTAATTTTCTTGTGGGCGGTGGAAGAGGCGGAGTGTGCCGGTGTCGGGTGATTTTTTGGGGAGTCTGTCGAAGAAGGCAATGAAGCCGGGGTCTGTTGTCTGTTCTGTGGCATCTTGCTCCGAATCGCGTTCTTTTCCATATTGCTGCATGAGAGTCGCGTCTAGAGCGCGTCTGTGACAGAACTTGAATAATGTGTGACTCGCTGATGGGACTTCCCTAGTCTCTTTTACAGACCCCATAGTCGAAACTCCTCCGTAAGGGACTTTCCCGCAACAACCATGGCCATGCTACATGCAGACGACGAGGCGTTTGCCCAAATGGACATCCTCACCCACGATTCGATTCACCGTCTTTTCATAGATCGTCTTGGTCTTGTTCCGAACACCATCGGCTGCCCAGAGAAGCAAGGCTCGTTTCACAAAGTCTACTTTGTGGGTCTATCGCAAGCGGAGGGGAATCCATCCCAGTGGTCCGGTAAAGATGTCGTTCTTCGGGTTGCAAGGTAAATCAGGATTCAGGAACGGTCAAGCACTGGAACTCAAATGAGCGCAGGAAGACAATCGTCAAAATCAAGACAGAAAATGAGATAGGTCTTCTCCGGCTCCTCCGCGATTCCGGGATCCCAGTCCCGAGGGTAGTGTTCTTCTCTTCCGACTCGAATAATCCTCTTGGATACGAGTATGACTGCCTTGAGAGTCTGTCGTTTTTTTTTTTACACTGCTAGTCCGACCCTGACTTGGCGAAAGGAATACCCTATCCTTCGCTCGCAGATATCTGGCTAACACTCTCGCCATCGCAACTCGACAATATTCTCGACCAATTCGTCGAAATCTTCATCAAGTTGTTCGCCATCGACGTTCCCAAAGTTTATGGAAGCTTGACGAAAAATGGAACTGCAGCCCCAGTTCTGGAAGAGACGATGTGGCAAATGTACCAATCTCCTCAAATCTCACGCCTTTCTCACATTTCGAAAGACCCGATATACATCGATACTTCCACGCGCCGCCATATAACCTCACATCCGAAACCTTTGCGTCTCTCAACCCTACCGCATTCTACACTTCCTGGCCCGATTACATCTCCGCCTTTCTTAAATGCTACCACCACCTAATTTCTCTCCACCCCTCGCTGGAATTTCTCCAAATCTTCCTCAAACCTCTTCAAGGTTTAATCAACACCCTCGACTCCGCCGATGCGCCCTGGGTACGGCGCCTTCGCGACTCTGTCGAGCTCCGGCCGCGTCTCTCTCATCGCGACTTCCACTTCGCCAACGTTCTCGTCGACGTAGACGGTACCATCAAAGGCATCATCGACTGGGAGTTTGCGGGTACTGGGGCGCCTTTCGCCTCCCGCTGGTCGATGATAAACAACTGTGTCGGGTACCTCAGATACTATTGTGGCGACAACCCCAAGGCCCAGGATATTGTCGCAAAGTGGCCCGGCGAGTTCCAAAAACGTTTGGAGGAACGTGCGCCGCAGGTGGCTGCGATTTGGGCCAGAGAGACGGATCGTGATGCTGTTCTTGGGGTGGAGGGAAATGCGTTGAGCGACGTGCGCGAATATGTTCGTGCGTGTTTGGAGGTCAGCATCCGCGGGGACAGTCGGATAGAGAAGGCGAAGACAGACTGGAAGGACGTCGTCGAGAAGAATCTCGAAGTCCTAGGATTCTAATGCTTCTCAAGTACATATTCCTTCTTTGCACCGCTACACACAATACGAAAATGAAATACAAACAGCCCTACGCACGAGCTTTGAGCGCAGCTGCGTGTTGCTGCAGCACCGGGTACAC
This sequence comes from Mycena amicta, assembly GCA_029282125.1. NCBI lineage: Eukaryota > Fungi > Basidiomycota > Agaricomycetes > Agaricales > Mycenaceae > Mycena > Mycena amicta. Next base: position 404,331 of record JARIHP010000037.1, on the reverse strand, counting down.
TGGGTCCGTCGGGAAGATCGCGTAACCGTCGTCGGGCGTCGGTCCATTGGTGAGCTGTGAGCCCGCTTGCCTGTACAATTTCTTGGTCAGAAGGTGTTGCTTGTCCTTGATACGCCAACAAAACCCACCAGAGCAGGTCTCCTGTGAGGCCAGTGCTGATGATCGTCGAGTACCAGACCGCGTATTGGGTGCTACGGTTCGAGTTGCTCGTGATGCCAAACTCTTCAATAATGACAGGCTTGTTGTTAGCTGTCATCTGAGTCGCATGGTCGGTGATCCATTGCTGGCCCCATGGGACGGTGTTGGATTCGCCCCAGGATTGCGGGTACATCTAGATCGTGTTCAGGACAACGAGTATGGAGGGCGAGTGCCATACATGGAAAGTACCAAAGTCGAGAGTCGAGATCTTCATGTTGGCGGCAAAGTCGATTCCGAGCGTGCCCCTTGGATGGTGTCAACAATGTCAACGAAATTCACCAATGCCGACTGGACGCACTGGTAAACAAAGTCGGAATTGCCGGGCTCATTGAAGAAACCCTCGTCTCCGAGCGCAACAAGGTGGTTGGAATCAATCGATTTGATGAAGGCGGACATGGTGGTGGCCCAGGTGGTGATTGTAGAGACGGTGCAGCTCGAGGAAGCTTGACTGCGTATGGTATAAGCGACGTATGGACTGAAGCAAAAGAAGTTACGCACGTGTTGCTACCTCCGCACCTGGGCTCGTTGGCTGAGATGTTGCGTTGAGCAACAAGCTTTCGAGGTCAGTTAAAGGTATTCACCGAGCTCCCAGGCCTATGGCGATGTGATAAGATTGAGGACACATGCAGAGATGACCTCACGTACCATGATCGTCGGCTCGTTAACATAGCGGGAAACGACGGCTTGGACGTAGGTCTTGAAGGCAGCCTATGTAGCAGGAAATTCAACAACCCACTTGTTAATGAATGGGATTAAACGGACGATGATGGTGGGGTTGGTATAGAACACGTCGTGCGTCTGGCCTGAGCCAAGAAGCTGGGTAGCGTAGACATCCATGCCGCCGAAGTCAGACCTGAAACAAAAGTTGGAAAAGAAAACTGAGGAAATCAGCGGACAATACCAGTTGTTTGTGCTAGGTGTGTGATTAGAAAATCGCGGGGGAGAGAAGATGAGGTAAACTCACAGAGAGATAATAAGACGGATTCCGTGGGCCTTTGCAGCGGCGATGACAGTATCTATGATAGAAAATAAGGTCGTGCTCCAGGACTAGGACGGGGCTGCTGACCGAGGACCTGGAGGCCATTCGTACCAGTGTTAACCGTAGCGGTTTTGCCGTTCCAGAGATGGAAGTAGACGCCGTTTGCGGCAGTCACTTCGTTGAAGCCCCTGGTATGGTGTGAGGAAATGGAAAAAGTCTGAGATAAAAGCTGACCAAGTTCTACGCAATATTCAGTGTCCGGATGGATTCGAGACAAACCACATACCTGACGGTGGTCGCTCCGCTGTTTGCGATGTCGGCGAAAGCCTTGGTGATATCAGTCGAGGAGTAGCCAAGAAGACCCGGCCAGTAAGCGTTTGAACTGAGAAAGAAACATCAATCTGGGTTCAGGGCTTCGCGGAATCCCTTACCCAACGACGGTATACTTGGCGCCGTTGAGAGTGAACCTCGTGCCTGAAGTCTTGACAAAGCCGGTTTGCGCCGGGGGTGTTGTGGAGACGGTCGAGGAGACGGAGGTCACTGTGCTGGTCGGTGGGGCAGGTGTGCTCGCTCCGGGGCCGACTGTGGTTTGTGTCGACACCTGATCCGTTGGAATACACTATGGAGACTTGAGAATGTTGAAAAGTCGTTCGTCTTCGAGGGAAGCATACTTGGAAAAAGAAATCATTTCTGCGAGAGGTGAGACAAAAGTATACGATGTATGTAGCAGCTTACAGGATCACGCAGACAGTTCCTGAGACACAAGCTGGAGGAAGGAAGTATTTGAGTGAATATTCCAAGCAAGTATGAGCGTCGCCGTACCAGTAGGACCCGTGTAGTTGATACCCCCGCACTGGGCCCAGACGGGACTAGTCTGTCCTACGACAGAAGAGACGGCGACGGCCAAGAGCAGCAATGTCGAGCGAATCATTTTGCGCACTGGGTCAATTGAACCCACAAGCTGAGCTTTATAGAGCTCGGCGGCCTATCTTCGCGCATCCATCGGGCTGCCAATGGACGGTTACGTAGCCAGAAGTTTGGATGGCGAGTGGGGAGGCGGAAAAACAGCGTGCGGAAAAACAACGTCAACGCGTCGGATCTCAGTGGGCAGGACACACGCCCCATGCTGAATCTGACTAGTCAGGCGCTGCACCTTTTCTGGTAGCAGGTTCACGAGCTCGAGTTCATATTGGGTCCGAGTGACGAAAAGTGGAGAGGCCACAGCTAGTCCCAGTCGGCTTTCAGTTTTGAGTGGAACGCCCACCGCGCGTCCATGGGACGAGGATCTGTCGGAACGTAATCGGGCCGGGCCACCGCTCCCGAGACAGGGCGTACACACAGTGTGGGACGACGATGAGGAGTGTGACTCGGCTCAAAGCTTTCAAAACCAAACAAATAAAGATAAGATGAGATAGTAATGGCATCTCTCTCAGTCTGGCGAACGGCCTGACGTCGCCAGGCAGCATTTCAGAAGGACGGGCTTAAGGGAACTCTCAAAGAACTTTCAAACACACTCATGCAGAGAGAAATGGTAACCCTTGTCTGTTTATTAATAACATCCACCGATTCGTACTCGAGAACTCCTGCGAAAGGGGATCCCGGATAACGAGACTTGGATCATATAGTTTGGATTGATACAAATAATCGTTCACCAAATGCACAAGAACTACTTCCAGTCAGACGTGAGATACTACGAAGGACAGTGTCAGAAGGACGGGAACGCTCGTATTACTGGTTAACTGCGGTTTGGACGTAGATCAGGCTCGGACACGGATAAGACGAAAAAAAAAAGACTCACACTGTGCCAGGAATTCAAGAGCCTTTTCGAGGGCGGTCGCGAGGGCGGTGTTGTTGCCGGTCTGAGCAACGAGGATGAGGGTGCGCAGCTGAAGCACGATGAGTTTTTGGATCGTCTCGAGCGCCTCGGCGCGTGCAGTTAGCGATGCGATGGTGGCGCGCAGGAGATCTGGAACGATCTCGTTCTCCTCCGCGGCTACGCGCGCTTCCGCCTCTCTCCGTCCTGAAAACAGATGAGCTCGTGTGGAAGACCCACGGTGCTGGCGAGCATACATACCAGCATAATCGCTCATGGAGCTATCCGACGACTCCTTTAGTGTTTTTTTGGCGGGTCGGGGAAAAAGATGAGGGGCGATGCCAGGGAGCAGCAAAGGCTTTTGAGGCGGTGGGTTGGACATGGGGGGACAAGACAAGTCTAAAAGGTCTGAATGTGATCCGCCCCTCAATCGTGCAACTGCTCCTGTGCTTTCGACTCAGACAGGTTTCGCGCTGGAGGGTGGTCTTCGGACGCGTAAAGTAGACATAAACAGGATTTATGTTTGCGTTGACTGTAAACGACCGATGATGTTGAGCATAGCGCAGGACGGCCTCTTCAGCTCTGTTGAGCCGAGCGGAAGAAATAGGATAGAGGGGAGATGGTTTTCGTACTGCGAGGCTTCGCGTTACTCAATTCGAGTTGCTATTTCGTTGATGAATAAGGCAAGTCTGCATTAAGAACATCTTGACCCCGCACCGTCCAAGTTGCTCATGCCCAATGTCGCTGACGCCGTCTCCGGGGGCTGTCGACAAGAACACATCGGCGCCGGCTGCAACGACGGTTGGTTTAGGAGCCTGGCCGTGCCCCTTGCGCTATACCCTACTTTGGCTTTGATCTCCGGTCGTTTCACTTTCCGGCAGAGCCGGCAGAGGAAGCTTCGATCAGGGGAGGCATCACTAAGCTTGTGTTCGTCCGATGTCCAACCCACCACCTGAAAAGCCTTTGCTGCTGTCTGGAATAGCGCCACATCTTTTCCCCCCGGGCCCGATCTGCACAGAGAAGCCCCGGGCGTCTCTCAACCATGCCTAACAAAGAATCATCAGACACAAGTATGAGCTCACGATATGCTCCGTCTGGTGTACATGTCAGCTCACGAACGGCGTGTTGCAGCGCAAGCCCGTATTACCGCTCTGGAATCCGAAAATGCCATTCTCAGAGCCCACAATGCGAGCCTGACAGTTTTGTCTGAAGTTAACGAGACGAATATGCGCCAATACCAGTCCCTGCTCGCCTCTCGTGTTAACGCGATCCTCCTGGCGGTTCAGACGGGCAATGAGGGTGCTATGGCGAGTGCACTGGAAGCGGCCCGTCAATTCTTGCAATTGATGGAGTGTAAGCCTTTAACCCAATGCGTTTGTCCATCGCGTCTGATCTATATTCCAAACAGTAACGGACGGCAGCCGCTGACGCGTCGGGGTAGTCGTGAGGTCCGTCCTTCTGTTCCTCGCAGTATCTGTTGTATTGCGGCTGGGTTATACTCCAATGCAAGACAAAGAAAAGAAATCTACTTACCAGTCCATTGATCTCGAATGTGAATGTCGCAAAGTCGAGCGATATGACGAGGTTCATGACCACATCCGCGCCGCCAACCTCAGGGGTCTCAGCAACGGTAGAGGCGACGAGCGGGCGAAGGTCCGTCTCAACAAGGGCTGCGGCACTTGCGGTTTGGTTGGTTGTCGGGTCTATCTCGTCAGCCGTCTCATAACGGAGAATCGCGCTGTTTATTCCGTTGTCGAAACCCGCAGTACCGCCATTGGCCACAGAACGGATCCAGTAGTTTCCGATGTCCTGGTCAGCAGTGAGAACGAAGGATTAGCGTTGCCCGGCAACTGAGTGCGTTAGCATCGGGAACCTGACGCACAGATTTGAATAGAGTCGACAGTGAGAGGCTCGACGTTGACGCTGAATGGTCATTGTGTGCGAATCGATGGTAATCGTGAAGTTGGACTGAAAGCAAAGCATTAGCGAGATTCGTCGATACGAAGATAAAATAGCATACATCACAGGACATGGAGACCAGGCGCATGCGGTATGTAGCGCTTGCAGAGGTGACGGTGATGACAGAGCTATAGTTGCGACGTCGGCTGCAAAAAGAAGGGTCAATGCGAAGTCTTGTTTAGTTGAAGGAGGACCACGTACGCCGCCAGCGAACCGCCCCAAGCCATTAATGAGCGTCGGGCACTGCGAGACGAAGGCGACACCGTCGGCCCAGCTGTTGTTAGTTTGGAAGCTGCTTAACAATCAGCAAGGTGGACGAGGTGAACTTTTGGCGACTTGCAAGCCATGCCAGTGGATACTGGAGCTGAGGAGCATCGTCTCATTGGTGAGGCTGTCGATAACATTGAGATTGAACTCGTCGCCCTTGTTCGCGGTGATTAGAGGGCCCGGAGCGCCTCCATTGACGAGGACAGCTCTGCAAAATTAAGATGAGCGCAAGAACGAGAACACACAAACAGAAAAACTGACTGTCGAGTGAAACCATCGGGAGCAACATCACCGGTCAAGTCAGCGGCGGGGCCGATTGCAGCGAGCGTTGTTGAGATTAGGCAGAACGCGACGAACAAGGAAGGGAAGACACTGGCACAGTCGATATTGGGTTGGAACGCGACGTGACAGAGGCTTTTATGCGTTCAAGACCGCTACTGCGCAATGATGATTCGGAGGTATATTGGCCAGGAGCGAGAGCTCGGACGACAGCAGTGCGAATGGCGATCAATGCAATATGTGAATGAGCGACCATTGACTGAGACGTCCCTGCGACGTCTCGCAATGTCCGGCGCGTCGTAGCTTGCGGCGGAGACTGCGGAGACTTTTTGGCAGAGTAGGCACGGCGGAAGGACCGATATAAAGTCACCAGTGGTGTTTCAGCTAACCACCAATAATTCCGCATTCACAACGATGTTCTTCAAGGCCGCCTTCTTCATCTCTGCGCTCTCCCTTGTAGCTGCCATCGTAAGTCTGCCGCAGCGCTCAGACTTGAAGAAATACTGACCTTTGCTCCAGCCTCAGGACATCCCGGAGCCCATTACCGCCACCCGCGTCTTCAAGACCATCACCAACGTCGCACCTTTTATCGTAGACGCCACGACGGTCTTCACATTCACGTGCGCCTCGAGTTTCGTTTGAAAAGGTGTTGGGCTGATTTGTCGCAGCCCGAGTCCGTCGACAAGCATTGCGTTCCCGACCGGCAGCCCTGTTTAAATCCCCTATCGAGGGTCGTGTGCCATCGACTACGCGCATTCTCTCGCACATCTAGTAGTCCAATCGTTTGAGTTTGTTGTGGCAGTAATGGAAGAATGTAACTTCACATTCAGAGACTCGGAGGTTAGACCTCGCAACTGAGTCGCAATGCACGTGAAAGGATCTGGGTGCGCAGCACGTCTTGAACTATCGACCACAGAGAAAGATATACGTCGAGGGGGATTCCAGTGAGTAAAGAGACCTTGGTGACTATGTATGCTGATTTTGAGGAGTTGTAGAGCTCGGGAATGGAATGTTGTTTTCATGAGAAGCCGGGAATACGAGTTGATACAACGAAAAGCTAATCCAAGGACAGTCCCTTTGAGCTCAAATCGTCTTTTGCTTGAGAAATCTCCTGGTGTGGTTCAGTACAAACACGAGAAAGACGATGGTAGTGAACACACACCTTCAGCAGCTCTTCGTATGCCTCCGGACAGTCTCGGAATGTAAACAGCCCCAAACCCAACGACCCCAGAGAGTATGAGCCAAAGGACACGAGCAACCACCAGGGTATCTTGCGATGAATATACGTCGATGCACACGCGGCGAACGCACCAGAGGCCAGATGTCCTCAACGATGATTTTATCCACGCCTGGCACGGACAAGAATTGGAAAAAGACCAGTGCCCAGACGGTGGTGAAGAGGGTCGAGAGAAATGCGACGCGTGTTGCGCGGGTCATTGTGGTGGACTGCCAGTGAGTGACGCCGTGACACAACCCTTGCTGAAAATGTCCATTGAAGAGCGCAACCACCGTGGTATACCCAAAGCCCCCCTTCATTGTACGTCCATAATCTATCATTAAGACACGGAAAGATCTCTTGCGCTTTTGTGTCCCCTTTTGAGGGCTGGCGCAGCATGGTAGACTGATACATTAGACAGTACAACGCGACTCCAATGCCGCTTATTAGATAGGCGCTCAGGCTGTTTGGACGTAGATCAGCTGCAGACACGGACACGGACAAGACTCACGCGGAGCCAGGACACCCAAAGCCTGTTCGAGTGCGGTCGCGAGGGTGGTGGTGTTGCCGGATTGGGCGACGACGACGAGGGTGCGCAGCTGCACCAGGACAAGGTTGTGGATATTGTTGAGCAAGTCGGCCCGCTGTTCGGCGAGTTCGGCGCGCGCAGTGAGCGCTGAATTGGCCCCGCGCAGGAGCACGACCTCGGCCTGCAGCTTGGCTACCTGCTCTTCTGCCTCCTGGCGACCTGAAAACAGATGACCCCGTGTGGACGACGTACACTGTTGTTGAGCGTACCCGCGAAACTGGAATCTTTGGCGTGGTTGGACATATTTTTTTGGTTTCTGCGTGGTTGAATGGGGCGCGATGCCAGGAAGCAGCAAAGGCTTTTGAGGCAGCGGGTCGGCCATGGGCGAATACAAGTCCCTTCGTGCCAGGTTCGTTATATAAACGGTTGGTAACATCCCCTCAATCAGGCAACTTGAACTTGAGCACCAGCCAGCGTTCTGGAGGACATGAAATAGGATTTATTTGCTTTGACTGTAAACGACCGACGTGAGTATAGTTACGGATATGGATGTCTGTATGTATGCGAGAGGCGGAGAGATATGGAAAGTAAAAAAGAAAGACTTGATGGTCAAGACGAACACGAGTACCTCACCTACGTCATGATGTGTGTGTGTATAGCAGTTTGGAGCAATGTACAATTGAGCAGCAGCAGCGAACCTTTCCTTTTTCTTCTTCGCTCGCGACTCGCGAGAATGAATCAAGTCACTCCAACACCATATCCTCTCCAGCGGTCGACGACGACGTAGAGGTAGACGTATCCCCGCCCCCGCTCCCACCTTGATCAGCAGCACGCCTCCAAGTCGAAATGCCCGTCAGCCTACTCGCAGGGTTCTGTGGTTGAGGATGGTGCAACGCTCCGACAGACGCACTCGCAACCGCGGCCTCGTGCCGATGGCGCTCCGCCATATACGTATCGAACGTCGCGAAACTGGTGCTCATATCCCGAGTGTCTCCTCGCTCGCGCTCTCGTCGAGAGGGTGCTGGCGAGCCAATGGGGCCGAGCGGATGGGGATTGGCTGGTTGCCGAACAGGAATCATCGTCCTCCGCGTCGTTGACGGTCCCGCAGTAGCAGTAGCGGTGACAGGTGCGCCTCCAACAACAGCTCCAGCGGCGACTTGAATCGGAATCGAGAAGCCTCGAATCGTCGAAGTGTCCGAATTCGCCCCCGGGCTCGGAGGAGGTGCAACGAGAAGCGCCCGGGTTGTCCGATCCCGACGATCCCTTCGCTCAGGAACCGCCGCTTCAACAGCAGTTGTGATCGTCGCTATGCTCGCAGAGACCGCCACGCTCGATGCATTGGTAGTCACATTCGCGTCCGGGGCAGGGTCGTCCCCCTCCTTTGCGCTGCACCAAAACCGATGTCCCTCGCTCCAAGCGGTGCTCTGACACTCCTTGCCGCAATACTTGGCCTTGCGACATCTCCGGCACTTGGCAAACTCGCGCGGGTACTCTTCCCATCGGCCACAAAGCACTGGAGAAGAAATATGAGTCGTTGCAGTTGAAAAAAAAAATAACGCTAGGCAAACTCACTGTTAGCACACTGCCGAATACCACCTCGACTATCGTCCTTCCGGCAGGCATTCCGCATGATCACGCCCGCCCAGTACTGGATCTCCGGGGGCAGCCTCGGCGGTGGGTTTGGCAAGTCCGTCTCGCTTGAGGACGGTCTAAACGTGAACCTCTCCACAAGCGAGAAAACGTTGGTCTCGTAACCAGGTCGGGTCGTCGCAGGGTTAGGGTGTAGTCGGCGCTGTGGCAGCTGGCGTAGGAGCTAACAGATACCGCGGGTCCCCTTCGCAGGCGCCTTGCCCTTGCCCTTTTCCTTCTCCTTCCCAATGGCAGCCGAAGACGACACCCCAAGGGCGCGCAAGAAAGCCAGTTGCTGGGTTCCCTGCGTCGTTCCCGCTCTTCCATTAACCTTCAAACCCTCCCTCACAATCTCAGGCGGCCGCGGAAGTTGCGATTTACTCCCGCCCAGAGCTCCAGGACCCTTACCCTCTCTCACAATCTCGGGCGGTTTGGGCATCTCTGCCGCCGTCGCCGCCTCCGCTTGGGCTCTCGCCGCCATTACTGCCAACGGACTCGCGGGATGGAAGCCATTCCGCTTTTTGTAAAACGCCTGCCGCACATGTGGGTACTTGCTCAAATACGCCAGCAACTGCAACGACAGAAGAACATCCTCGTCCCGATACGGTCCAGTTGGATGTACGTGATTGTGATGGTGTCGATCCTCGCGTTCTCTCGCACGGGTGGTTGGCAGAGGCGGGATAGCGGGAACGGGCGCGACAGTCTGGCGAGTGCGAGTCGGCGCAGTTGTGGTAGTTGTGTTTTGGCGCAATGGAGCTGTAGTTGCTGTGGCGGATGGAGGAGGTTGTCGGGTAGTATCGGCACGGTCTCGATTCGAGGCTACTCTGCCACTGGCGTTTGTTGATCCAGCAGGTTCCGGAAAGAGAGATCGACTGGAGGCTGCACGAACGGTGCCTGTCCGGCGCATAGTTCCAGCGTTGCTGGCGTTTCCGCGGATCGCAGCGACAACCTCGCCCTCCTCATCATCCTCATCGTTCGCCGTCGAGGTCCCTGATGGACCCGCTTCGGGGGGTGAGGCAGATGGAAGCCTAACCAAGCCCGCACGAGGTGTTTGTGTTTGCAGGCTGGTCGTTCCGGCGTCACTCTCCTCTGCATCCGCGTCGGTATCGGCACGAGTGTCGGATTCGGCACCTGAACCGCTAACGTCCATGCCCAAAGGCATCCCGCCCATCATTCCCAACTGACCCATGTTGATGCCCATGTTCATGTTCATGTTCATGTTCATGTTCATCATCATTCCCATTCCGCCGTCGAGTCCCAGCATTCCAACGTCGGCATTCATCATGCCCATGTTGAGCATCATATTCGCCGCATCACCTTCCATGCCCTCCTCACCACCAATCCCCATTCCCTGAATACCCATACCGTCCTCCACGCCCGCAATACGAGGATCGCGCGTGAGGCCCATCATCGGCATCATCCCAGTCATCATATTCATGTTCATGTTCATGTTCAAGTTCATGTTCATGTTCATCGTCGCAGGAGGCGCTTGCTCGCCGGTTTGAATCGCCCGGTTGAGTGGGGGCGGACTCGGACTCGCGCTGGCACTGGATACGCCGCGTCGTCCATCTGTCGCGGTCGTTGTTCCAGCTACGCCGAGCCCAGCTACACCAGCAGAAACCATCTCGACGTCGCCGTCTCCATCGGTGTCTGTGTCGGTGCGAGTACTTGGGCTCGGGCTTGCGCGACTGCTGCTGACCGTACTGCTGACTGGAGATGCTCGGCTGATAGTAATGGGCGACGCGACAGAGCTGGCACGACTCCGGGTTCGAGCTCCGGTACTTGCGGTGCTGCTGGGGCTGCCTCGTGCGCTGGTGGTGCTGGTGACGGAAAGAGAAGGAGATGGTGGGGCAGGCTGCGGTTGGGCTGCATGGAGTTGACCAAGGGCGTACATGTCGTCGACCGTATACGGAGGCGGAGGGGCCATGCCGATATGAGCATTTGCATTTTCGCGAGGTCCATGTCGGACGACAGTCGCACTACGATCCCGCACAATCGGGGTAACAGACTCGATGTCGTCTGCTGATGGTATATAGGTGTCGATAGCGAGCAGTGCTGGTTCCGTACCCTTTTGAGATAATGAGCAACTTGGTCGGGGTGAGGGGGATAAAGTGGACGGACCTGGTCAAGGCGCTCTCTGGCAGCGGCCTCCAGACGCCCTCTGGCGGTTGCCGCGGCCCTTCGAGAGGCACGGGCCTCGCGTGTCTCTCTCGGGAGTCCAGTCGCACTCGTGCTTGGTCCGACAGCAAACCCGCGGCCAGTCAACCAGGCCTCGAGTATACACCCTACGACATCGAGGGTACCTGCTTGGACAACACGGCTTCGGATGGGTTCGCTTCCTCGCACACCGATGTTGACGACGCATTGGAAGGCCAGACTGAAGCGATAAGCGGCGTGCTTGTCAAACTGGCCAGCGGCGGGATTGAGTTGGGGTGCGGCTCGGGGTGCCCGGTACGTCGACGGAAGGAGGCCGTAGAAGGCAGCTGGGGATGCGGGCGGTGGTGGAGTCATGCAAAAATCGTGAAGGATGCGAACGAGCCTCTCTAGGCCGCCATCCATCGTCATGATTTCGCGGATTCGCGGCGACGTCGAGGTCAGGTAGGTGAGGTGTGTGAGCGAGTTGAACAACGGGAGTGGTGACGAGGTGTCGAGTGCTAGCCAGGTTTAGCGTCCGCAATTCAAGGGCTTTGCAAACGGAGACTCACCTCGCCGGTCATACAGCTGCGATGTAATGCATACACACGCCTTGTTCTGTGCTGGGAAAGCAAAGTTGCTTTCGCGCATACTCGTCGTCGTCAGCTGGGGTGTAGAAGAGGACACAAATCGAGTGAGGGAGAAAGGAAACGCGTTGAGGATGACTGATCGGCTTGTTTGGTGATTTGTTTGGCTTCGCCTTTCACCGACTCAATTCGAATCCCTCCATCCTTCAAGTTCACCAGCCGCAGTTAACTCCAGGTGCCCACGTTACACTGCAGATACATTTTTGTGGATTATACACTTTCTACCTCCCTCCAAGGAACCCCCCGCCCTCTCCAATCATACTTGCCGACGTCTTCGCATCCAAAAAGAGCTCATTCATCTCCCCGATGTCCTCCACGTCGATCTGTGTTCGCCCACCAAGCCGCGCGAGGATCGACGCGGGAGTGAGAAGTTGCAGCGCGTATCTTCCATACAGGGTCAGGCACGGCGTCAGGAAGAAAGAAACGAACCTCAGTGACGCCTTCTCTCCCTCCCCTGCCAGCCGCTCAAGCACACCCTCACCTAGTCGCAGTCCCTCGACGTTTGCGCGCAGCTGCACGACTCTCCCAATTTGGTCTCGAGTGTAACTATCGGTTTTTACGATCATGCACCTAGTTTGAGGTGGTGTAAGTGAGGAAACGTGCAACTTGAATCGGGCAGTACCGATCCAATAGGTCCACCGGAATACCATGCGGAGAAATGATATCCGATGTCCCTCTTACGAGCGAGTTGCCTCGGTTGGTCGCAAGGATAACCGTTGGCGCCATCGGGGATTCCAGCAGGGCGTTGAGATACGTGAAGCACTCGATATCGAGCATGTGTACCTTGTGTCTTGTCAATTACCAGAAATCAAAGCAGAGAAAAAACGTACCTCATCCACAAACACGACCCCAGGCACAACCTCCGCAACACCCTGGTCCACATATCCCTGCACAACCTTGTTCACCTCCCTGCGCAGCTTGTCCGTGATTTCCGTCCGCCCGCTCTTCACCAAACTCCCCATAACGCTCATGATATCCTGCCCGCCCTGCGGCCGCGCATTCGCCGCGTCCAGATCACCCAACGTCACGTCCTGCACGAGCTCCTTGCGCTTGTGCACGTCGCCCTTGGGCAGGGGAACGTATGTTTCCGACTCGAGATCGTATGCCGATGCATAGGCGTCAGAGCGGCCGACACGCTACAGGCACTCGATGAGCGAAGCGAATAAGTAGAAAGACAAAATGCACACCTTCACCGCCCCAGTCTGGTGCTCGACGTAAATTACATCGCCGACCACGATTTTTTCCTTGAGGATCGCCTCGTAGACACTAGGGTCCATCCTCAACTGCTTCGTCCCCTTGACCGTCTTGAGTCCAATAACGACATGCGAGACCGTCTTGCCGTATCCGCTGAGCGGGTTTTCTGATTCAGTCGGGGTGAGCTCCGTCACCTCACCCTCGTAAATCTCTTTCGTCTCTTTTATCCGAAGGCCTGCAACGTATAGTATTACAAACAAAAGAAAAAAGAGCAGCAAACGTACCAATCGCGCGTCGAAACGCCTCCGCAAGCACCTCCGTCTTCTTCACCTCTGTGCTATATACCTCGGACCCCACAATCGGGCAAAACGGCACTTTTGCACCAAGCTCCTGCGACACAGCCAATGCGAGCGCAGTCTTGCCTGTTCCCGGTGCACCAACGAGCAGCAGCGCTCGTCCAGAGAACTTGCGCGATTTTATAAGGTCGACGATGACGCCGCAAGCCTGAAACGTCAGTCAGTTAACGCAACTCACCGAGACAAAAAAAACGCACCTCCCGCGCATTGACCTGGCCCACGAACCCCGCGCCGTCGGGATTGGCGCTCCCATCAGCTGTGAGCCCAAGTCCTTTTATATGCGAATGCGGGGCAATTCGCGACGAGCGGCTAGCAGCCGATGCAGCAGGAGGGGGTACAGCGTTGTGGGCAACCGGGGCAGACGTTGACGCGGCTGAAGACATGGAGGCAAGAAAAGAAATGGACGCGTCGAAATTTCGTGACAGATCACACGCTAACACGACTCCGACTTCAATGTTTGTGAATTGACTTCATCCAGCGGCGCAAGCGCCGTTTCCCTGCTATGTACATCCAGAATAAATAATCATCAAGGCCGATCCGCGGCCAGGTAAAGCAATACGAGCAGCACGACAAAAGCAAGAATTCAATCAAGCAACGATGGTGAATTGCTATCAGCATATTAGCCACTTGCACGATGCGAGGAAAGGAGCAGATACGCACCTCGGTACCAGAAGGCTTCGTTGCATCGCAAGCCTCGTTACCAAGTCGGCCATTGGCGCCAGTGACGAGGCAGACCGCATTCTTGCCGTTCTCCGGTGCGAGGACGTACGGCTTTGTGAGGTCCGTGGTAGAGGTGAAGGGGAAGAGCTGGCTGTCGGTAGTCTGAAGCAGCACGTAGTTCAACTTAGTTGGAACGTTTCCAGGCCAACAATCGAGTAGCTTACCTGGCTATCGCCATCAGCGCGACCGCCACACGAGAACATGATCACTTGGTCGCCAGCAGCGCGTCTAGGATAAAATGAGCCTCTGGGGACGTGCTAAGGACACAAACACGAACCTATCGTCGAAGTTTAAGCAGCCGTTCATCTAATTTGCGTTAACATTTTAGATCAAGAAATCTAAAGAAAAACATACGAGCGACGACACGATCAACGCAGAGTTCTGTGCATTGTTGTGTTTGCCCTTGGTGATCTGCAGCACCAGTTAGCCCCGACACGTATACACAAGTCAGAGAGACGTACGAAATCCCATTTCTGTCCTTCACTACCGTCGCAGTCGAGGACTTGGACGGGAATCAGGTTTTCTCTGAAGTCGCCCTGAGTGATGTCGACGGAGAGACATTTGCCCTTCGAGTCCTTGATTTGTAACACCGGTAGCACTACGGGTGGCTGTGTTGTCGAACGCTTGGCTTTCGGCGACAGCGGATGGCTCGAGGAAACCTGAAAAAAGGTTATGAGATATAAGAATAAAAAACTCTCATTTCAAGGACCTTTGGCGCCGGACACCGCAATAGGTCCAGTCGTGGTGGTAGAAGCTTTGGTGGTAGTTGCCGGGGGTGCCGTGGTAGTGGCCTTGGTGGCGATGGTGGTGGTTTTAGCAGCATCAGCAGAAGAGGTCGCGGGCGGAGCCGCCGAGGCGCCACCGATAGTGAAGAGCTGGTTCGCTGCCGGTTTGGTGGCATCACAGGCGGTGTTATCAAGACGTCCCTTGCCGCCATCCACAAAGCAAACTTTGTTCTGGCTGTTCTCCGGCGAGAGAACGTAGGGCTTGGTAAGATCGGTGCCAGCAGGGAAGGGGAACAGCTGGCTGTTGGTGGTCTGACCCTCGCCATCTGCGCGACCGCCACACGAGAACAGAATGACCTGGTCACCCGCGGCACGTCGGTCGTCAAAGTTCAAGCATCCATTAATCTGAAAGCCCTGTCAGTTCCTGAAGGCATCCGTAGGCTCAGGAAACGAACCAGAGACGAAACAATGAGGGTCGAATCCTTTGCGTTGTTGTGTGCGCCAGAGGTTATGAAATCCCATTTCTGCCCATCGGATCCGTCGCAGTTCTTCAGCTGGACGGGGACGAGGTTCTCGCGGAAGTCGCCAGTCGTAACATCGACGGAAAGACACTGTCCAGCGGAATCCTTGATCGTCACACCAGAAACTGCGCGGGTTGCGGTCTGAGGCACTGAGTGAGCCTCTACAGGGTATATAAGGACTCATGAAACGTACCAAGTCCTTCTTCTGCGACTCTGCGACGGCGGTGGGGTTGAGGGTCCCTCCCGCTCCGGAGACCTTGATGGGGGCATTGGGGTCAACTGCTGTAGTCGCAGTCGCCTTAGTTGTGGTGGCCTGGGCCGCGTTTGTCGTCGAAACAACTTCAGCGACGGTGGTCGCGCCACAATCGGCCGTGACGGTAACTGTGACAGTCACGGTCTTGGCAGCTACGGCAGCGGCCTGGTTGATCTTCGCGCCTTTCCTATGACGGGCAGCCAAATCGAGTGAGCCAGCCCTTTTGGCGACGAGCTGGGCAAGCATCAGGCATGAACGCGATTCATAAACGGGCCACACACGTCAAGACCAGAAGAACCAACGTCGCGGCGTTCAAGGGGCACAGCGAGAGTCGCACTGGCGGCGAGGAGGGTGAAAAGAGAGGACACTAGCATGTTGAGGACGAGCTAGACGTGTATAAGGACCGTAGGGACTCTGTCTGGCAGAGGAAAAAAGAGCAAGGGAAGAATGGGAAGAAGAATGGGCGAAACAACAACATCGTCCGCTTTAAGTAGCGAGTGCGCCGCGTGATTGATGATGCCGTTGATGTTACCGCATTTGGGTTCTTACCTCCACCAACAGCCTTTCAAGCTCCGCTAGCGACGTCTGACCGTCAATAAAGCGCTATTCTAGACTGTGATTCCTCGAGGTCCACACTGCGCTGTGTGCCCTCTCCACAGTCCCAGTCCCATCGGCGAACGCTTGCCAAGGCTTTTGATTGCGGCTTTGTGATTGGAAGCTTGTGAACAAGTCGCCATGAGCAAACTCCTCTTTCCCTAGCTCTTTCCCTGAACCATTCATCGCGCCTCTCCTTGCACGCGACGTAACCTAGCAACAGTAGCCAAACTCAAGCCAAACTTCAACGTTATCCTGGTGCCTTGATGATCGCCGCCTCGGTGACATAAACAACTTTGCATCACAGATTCCGGTTTCAACGCCAACACCGACGCGATCTGCTATAACATCCAGAGTCCAGACAGCACCAGAAAACTCGGGAACCTTACGTACAAGTATACTACTGCAGCTGGAAAGAGAGCTCGGATCTTCCTCAACCAATCGTTTCAAGTTCCGATTCGCAGTTCAATCCCCGAGCATATCTTGATCTTGGCACATCGCTACGAAACTGCGCCTACATATGACGATGATGATATCAGAGTCCTTGATGTTTCTCCAACGCTATCAGCGGGATTCAGGATAACGCGCACCCAAGATACGCGTCAGACGCGTTGCCTTTGAACACCGGAGACCGAACAGACAGTCATCAGAACTTGGGCCATCGTTTTCATCACAAGCCACGTCGACAACGCCGCCACAACAATATAGAACCGGCGGAGAACTCCAGCCTAGAACTCTGCTAGACCGGGCCTCACACATCGCCGAATAATTCTGGTTGCCACGCCGCCACTGTATTAATATTCAAGCTGTCAGGCTCTGCGTCAGGGCTATCTTCCAGGTGTGGGAAGGTTCATACTTCAAGTTGTACCGCATGCACACCCCGCCCGACGTCGACGTCGTCTGTCTCGGCGAGAAGAAAAAACATGTATAGATACACGTATGTACACGGAGAACAAATACACGATGAATGTACAACGGAGCATGCCCAAATTGAAATGAAAGTTATACCGTTCAAAGCACTCATCCCACATGGCGACTCCGCCTCAGTGACCTGGTTCCCACTCGGTTATCCGCCGAGTTCTTGAGCGACCATATCTGCGCAACGATCTCGCCTGCAAAGGGTATGGCAATCAGCATCTGGAACAACGCGACGAGGACCGAGCGCGCCGAGGCACACGTGTGTTTCGGCGGCGAACGGAACGCGGGCAGAACAACTACTCACTCGCATGCTTAGGACTCTCCGCCTCATAGTCATACCTCTTCTTCCCGCTCGACCCACTCCTCCCCAGGACCAGCTTAAAGAGCGCACTGCTCTTTGTCGACTGCTGGCAATCTGCAATACTGCGGATATGGTACGACAGGTGTTTCCCGCTGTCAAAGACCGCCTTGGTGGCTTTGTTGGCTGTCGGTAGGATCTGCGCGATTGTGAGTACGAGAAACGCAGAGAAAGGAGGACAGAAAACAAACATGAATATACAATCCATCGAACGCTAGGGTACGCTCTTGCTTTGCGACAAGCATCGGCATCTTGCGGTAGATGACATACTGCTTGTAGACGTTGTTGTAGTCGATAGCGGACGTCGACGAGTACTTGACAACCTCAGGCGTGTCAGACATACGCTTGAGAATCAACGCTGCCAAACGGTTAGTGGTTGAATCAAAGGCAATAGAAGCAACTGACCGTTGGGATCTGTGGTCTTGCCAGTCCCGCGCACGACATTATCGCCAATGAGCGTCCGTCGGATGAGCACCAACTCCCGCTTGCCGCCCAAGCTAGCAACGGTCCGATCCAGAGGAATCAAAATCCTCGTGTTGTCGGTTTCCAGTAACAGGGCGTAGTTCTCTGGGTTATCGAGCTTGGTCTTGCTGCAGACCTTCTCGAGCACCTCCTGCATGTATATCCCGGCGGACACGGAAATGGTCGTCCCAATGTGAATGGCATCTGGCCCATCTTCCACTTTGATGCGGAGCAAGATTTGTGGGCCATGCCCAAACGACGGGCCAAGCGATGTCGAAAAGGGCACGGAGCCACCCAACGCGGATCCGAAAATACCACTGCCGGGAAGCGCACTGCTTGCAGCAACAGCCAGGGTGAGTGCAGATGGTTTCTCCACTTTCTTGGCAGCGGTGACACGCGACGGGTGCCTTTGGATGTTGCTTTCGATGAGACGGTTTTGCTGGACTGCAAGAAATATGAGACCTGTCCATCGAGGAAGAGGGAAAGGTTACTTTGAGCGGGGGTAGCCTCGAGGACTGCATATGCGTCCGCATTGAACTTGGCGATTTTGCCAACGCGATCCGGCGCTGTTGGGAGGTCAACAATAGTAAGAAGAACAAGCAGATATTTCGTACGCGGGAAATCATCATCGACCTCTCCGTCCTCTTCCGCTATTCGCATTGTCCATCCCACAGCAGAGAGCCGTGTCGCTTTCTTGTCCTCGTCATTTTCTATACCCTCGTCCAGCTTCGGTAACCAGCCCTCTTCCCAATACGTCCATAATGCAAACCCAATAACCTCCTCCACGGTCGCATCCTTCCGTACACTCAGATCCATAGCCTGACCCCGGGGTGCTCGTGCCGAAGGGACGTAAACTTGGACATTCGTTTGAGCGCCCTCGCCCCGTCCTGATACCGCCGCGTATAGCTCTGCGAATGGATTTGTGCTCTCCCCAGAAGAGACGAGCATCGCGGTCAACGCAGACCGTGGTGTATTCCGCGGTATCGGGGTAACCTTCTTCCGTGCAAAGATTAATCTCGGGTTTTGACGAGGAACTGGCGTGGTTGCCTTGGATGCGGGCGGGGTTCCGCGCAGGTATGTCGGGTTTGCGGGAGCCCGGACCAGGAGTAAGCATCTCAAAATGAGGACCACGGTCAGGCGTAGGCCCTTCGGATACTGGGCTTAAGCGGGCGCGGGCGCGGGGAAGCGCCAGACTTGCGGTAGATTGAGATATGGGGACAGAAGACGCGGTCGCAGAGAATACAGACGTGACCTCCGATACGCTGTCTGAGGTCAGCCCTGGGGAGCGGCTTGCAGCAAAGTCACTGAGTGGAAGATTAGCAAGTAGGTTTGCTGTAGTGGACAGCACGCACGGGTCAAAATCGTCTCCATCGTCCATAGGCATCGGTGGCATTCGAAGGTCCGAAATCGGAATCCGACGAAGAGTCGTCCACAACGACCTCTTCCTTCGGATGACGACGAAAAATCGAGGACCGGAGCTGCTGCAGGGTGCTGCACCTCCAGGGTGCGCGTCGAGCAGCCATACGCATCCTTCTCCGTCTCTCCATCTCTGCAGCGCCCTTGAATTTGGGAATGAACTGCACGACTTTCGCGACCGGTGCTTCCTCCGCGACAGTGGGTTCTTGAATCTTGACCTCTGGAGCGGATGAAGGGACAGCAGCTTCGAATTTATCGTCTTTGTGCTCTGAGAGAGAGCTGATGGAAGGCATCGCGCTCGCCTGTCGAGTCTTGACGAGGCGTTCGTGTAATGGACATGCGCTTCGAGGTCGAGTTCCGCTTCCCATTGACCCGCAAGGCCAAGTCCGCCTGTACGCCCACCCATGATCGTCGTGCTGTACTTGAGACGAGCGCCGGGAAAGCCCGACGGACGTTCGTCATCACTGAGCTGGGGACTGGAGGGCATTGCGAGCTCGGGCCATCGGTCAATGTCGTTGAGAGAGGCGGATATGATGTAGGAATTGGTGTTGTATGTCGGCGCGAGGGTGATTAGTCGAGGGCCGTATGGGTCCGAGTCGACCTCTCTGAGGTACGACAAACGCATAGAGTGGATGAGGAAACTGCTGGCGGTTTAGTGAATAGTAACGACGTTGAATATTGGACGGACCTGGTGTCGCTGATGAGCGACATGGTTCGAGCGCTGGCCGTCCGTCGTCGCCTCCGACGGAGGGTGTGATGAGCACGTGACACATGGACTCCGACTCGGATACGCGTCCAGTGGTGGCATATATCGCCTCCCTCGAGTTAATGAAGGTTTCTAAGGATCTTTCGTTTCCTCTGGTGAATAACTCACCTCATTCAGATCTCATCTCTTCTTCCCTCTAACCCACAAAGATCAACTCTGGTGCACACTCTCGCACGCGCACTGGGACTCTACGCGCGCGACTTTTCATCCAAAAGAGCTCTCGCAATCGTTGCCCCCGCAGAAAGCCGAACCTGCAGACCTGAGCGTCTATCACACGCGTGAATACCTCGACTTTGTTCTCAATCCGAGCAGCATTCAACAAAACGACGATGCCATTTCGCAAACAGAATACGGTTTGGAAGAAGATTGTCCTCTGTTCACCGGCGTCGGTGAATATGTACGTCTCATAGGCGGAGCCGCGATAACAGCGGTGAAGAAACTGCAGCATCCGCGATGCGAGCTGGCCATCTGCTGGGATGGTGAGCTGCAATACAGATACAGCAATGCAAAATTGTAACGACCAAAGGTGGTCGTCACCACGCGAAAAAGGAGCGCGCGGAAGGATTCTGCTACGTCGCTGACTGTGTTCTCGCTGTATTGGCTCTCCGCCGGATCGCTCCGCCGACTCTCACCAGCCAGCGAAAGCCACGCATAATGTATCTTGATCTCGACCTCCACTTTTCAGACGGGGTATCGCAGGCATTTCACCAAACCTCTCCGAATATTTTGGTAAGATTCCCTTTGCAGGCAACATTGCTTGTTTTTTGAACAAACGAACAGACTCTCAGCATCCACCACACAGCCCCGGGCTTTTTCCCAGTCTCTCCACTGGCTCATCTCCCAACACCAACGAGCGATCCGTTCACGCTTTCTCTTCCTTTACTCCAAGGCGCCTCCAATCCTACCTTTCTCCGCGCCTGGCACTGCATCGAGCTCATCCACACCGCCTTCGACCCCGATTTTGTCGTACTCCAGTGTGGAGTCGACTCGCTTGCCGGCGATCCTTGCGCGATATTCAACTGGTCTCTGGGACCCCAAGACGCGGAGGGTTCCCTCGGATGGTGCGTCTCGCGCGTCGTCAACAACTGGCGCGGGAAGAAACTCTTATTAGGCGGAGGTGGGTACGACTCGCCGAACGCCGCAAGAGCATGGGCGTATCTCACATCTATTGCGCTGGGAAATCCGCTGCCGCTTGACACACCCATCCCGAGCGATGAATCGCACGAATACTTTCCCGAATACGCGCCTTCCTTTGTGTTGGATGTTCCAGCAGGGACGATGCAGGACCGCAACACTGATGAGTATCTCAGAACGGTCGAGGAGGCGTTCAAGGGGACTGCTATTGCTATTCAGGAGCGGTTGGATGCAAAATAGTTGACTTTGTTTTTGTTGTGCTACACTGTATTGCTTAGTGCGCGACAAGGGTGAGGACGCTGACGCTGAACCCAGGCGCATTGTACGTGAAGGTCTTCC
Organism: Mycena amicta; assembly: GCA_029282125.1. Taxonomy (NCBI): domain Eukaryota; kingdom Fungi; phylum Basidiomycota; class Agaricomycetes; order Agaricales; family Mycenaceae; genus Mycena; species Mycena amicta. Next base: position 382,926 of record JARIHP010000037.1, on the reverse strand, counting down.
CGGTTCTGATTGTACTGTTACGCGGCACCAGAGTGTTTGGCGCAGTTGGCGTGTTGCTTGCGTTCGCGGCACCAGTCAACACCTACAGACTATTACTTCAACGAATAGGGAATAAACAAATAAACGCACCTGAGCAGTCCCAGTTGTCGCAACAGTAGCAAAAGGCAAAACGAATGTCACTGGGTTGGCCGTTGCAACAGTGTTCGACACCTATACCCTAGTTCAACCTTGGAGGGCCGAGAGTCTCGGCTAAACACAGACCTTGATGATAATTTGCCGCGTCGACGTCTTCCTCACAACACTCCAAAAGATGGTCCCAGCGGGAGTGGGGAGCGTGCTAGGAATGTACGCGTCTCCGCGGTTAAGACTAAAGAGCTGTACAAATTTAATCAACAGTATAGAAACTGGGAAGTAACTACCTTTTGCACGTAGTAGCTGCTTGAAGGATACACGCCGTTCGCGCTGGAGAAGAAGTTAGCTACCGAGAAAATCTAAACCATGCGTACTCGAAGCTAACGAGATTTGGCGTCTAGACAATCTCAGCACGCAGCGCCGATTTTAGATGAACTCTCACCCATTGGGAGTCGACAACGTGCTTTAAAAGAATGAGCTCTGAATGGATTCAAATCAAAGTCCTGACATTCAACAACGGCGCATATGAGGCGGCGAACACTAGCGGCGCGTTGGATCAGCATGTTGAACTGATGGCAGATTCAACGGACCGATGTCGGCATTCCGTTCGAGCCCAGTCATGAACGCAGCTTCTCCCGCTGAGCTCTGCATTGTAGGAAAGGTCAGCCGGCCTTGATCCGGGGTGCCAAATATGTTGCTCGAGTTGGTCGAGATAGCTGCGTATTCGCCCTGAAATACTTTTCAGAGGTTCGAATGCACCAGGCACTGTGAGTTACCTCGAAGTATGTGGTCCCATCGCGCTGAGTTGGATTGCAGCGAGGTCAGGTCTACTTGAAGGAGGGAGGTACATACCGCAAAACTATCATAGAAGAAAGAATTCTGTGCAAACCAGGCTTTTCGGGAAAGTTAGTTCAACTTGATGCATAGGCAAAAGTCACCAGAATGCGCGCACTGGGGGTCTGATACACATGTACATCATAGGACTGCGGTTCTGATATGTGTTATATGGGACATATAACAGGATGAGCGGCGCACTGGGGGTCAACACCGGGTCGCCGACGTCAGTTGTTGCCAGGAAGCCTATTCAACTCAGTCTGGGAATCGAACTTGAAAGAAATTCGGCTCACGGAGCTGCGGGAATTGGGTCTGGAGTGCCGTGACGATGTCTTGCCAGCGGTAGGTGTATGTCGATGGCGCAAAGAAATCCTAGCGGTCTGATCAGCCTCGAGGTCATTCAAAGCCACATCCATTGACCTCATTTCCGATCTCAACGTAGGCCAGCGGGTAAGGAGCCGGGTGACCAAGGGATGCTCGCAAAGCAGCTATCTTATCTTCAGAGAAGTTTCCCAGAATTGAAAAGAAATATACCGGGGGCACTCTTTTTTGGGTCTCCGATGACAAAGTTGATCTGAAGACAAGATAAGGTGATATAAGATAAGATAGCCCAGTAAACGCACTTGGTCGATGGCTTGCTGAATGTAGGGTCCAAGATCTGCTTCTGCGACGCTGGTACCTCCCAGGGCAAAGCCAGACCACACAGCCATTATTGCCTGCATGCCAAGATCCTCGCACCAGTTCAAATAATCCATAAGGCCAAGGCCACTGTAAGTAGCCTCTCAGTAAATCACGAAAGATCTAAGAGAAATCGCAACTCGGTGTTAATATATCCCCAATCGCCGACACGTCCCGGACGGCTCAGGAGTGGCCCAACCTATCGATGTCGGACCCAGGACTCAAACAAGTGCGAGGGAGCTACCGTTGCGTTCCATTGCCAGCGTTGTGCGACGGTTTGGCCCTAGACGAGCGATTGATCAGGGAGAAGAACGAGTTGGAAGAACAAACTTCCTATGAGAAGTGGTCAGTGTAGGCTATGTTAATGGAAATCTAACATACGAGATTGTTTCCACCTGTTCGAGAGTTCTCTCAGTAAGAATGAACGAAACGGACAGAAAGACGCACCGGGAAGCCCTGTATATTCGATTAGCTACGTTTGACGCAGTAACAATGTTCACTGACGGAAGAACGAAGGGCCCATGTCCGCCAACACTTGCGCAATATCGGCTCTCATCCCATTCGCCCGATTTTTGAAAGTCGGTGGGAAGAGCGAGAACAATGCAAAATTGAGCGTCTGGCCCGACGCAGCAGCACCATCCAAAGTAACCACAAAGTTATTAGCCACGGACGCTGCAGAAGCAGCAGGCCGCAAAGTGACCTCGACAGTCTGCCACGCCGTCGTCGCAGCCGAGATGGCCACTTTTGTCGAGACCAGCGAAGCACCAGCCGTCGTCTGCAGTCCCACCGTCGCAGCACCTCTGAACGCAGAAGCAGTGGGGAACCGGTAATGGAAAGACGCGGTGTATGTCGTTCCAGCGGTGACTTTTATGCCAAAGTAGCCACTATTCGCGACGCCGACTGCGCCGATGCTGCCAGTGGGCACTCTGACTTGCAAAGAGTTGGGGAGCGCCGAGGAGACGGGTACTGAATCTGCAACAACAGAAATGGCGGCTCCGTTTATAGCGCTCCACGCGTTAAGAGCTGCCGCGGTATCTAAAAGAAAAAGGTGAACATCATCGTTGTGGTTCAAGATGGGTTTGATGCGCATCAATGCGTACTCACTTGGGGTGACTTGTTGGAAGGCGCGATTCTGGAGAACTGAAAGTTGAGGTCTATGAGATGAACCTTCCCTGGATTCAGTCCACATACGTTCCGCATACAAGCCACCATCTCCGCTCTACGAAAAATCGGCATTTTGTAAAGCAAAAGCACACCTCAAATACGAACATGCTATCCAACCGGCTTAGTCCTCATGAAAACATGAACAAAAGAGCACCATACCGAGATATCCTCAAACATTTGCCCCCCTTCCGGCATTACTCAGCAAACAAGTGGGTTAACGGGCGATGCAACGCACACAACGTAGTCGGAATCGGGTGACTGGTTGTCGCACTAACCGTCACTGTTACAGCGGCGCGAGCAGCCGCTACGCAGGCCAAGAGCTTCAGTGTACTGAAGAGCATTTTCGCGGTGAGAGCGTCCGCGTATTTTGGGGCGATGCCGCCTTATATTCGCCCGACGCGAGAAGAAACGAAGACGGAATATATCCAGCCAATAATGAGCCTGCTGCGGCACCTTCTGACGAGGTATGGCCTGTCATATGTACTCACTTGGTTGGATCCTGAGAAGACGAAGAGCGGCCATGTGAACTCGAAGCCATCCGGACCCGAAGCACTATTTCTGGGAAGAAAATCGTCCACGAACCCAAATGCATCATGTGTTGAAGTTGAACCCAGATATAAACTGGCATGAAAAGATAAATCTACCCCAACTCTACCAGCGTCACTGTGCATTCAAAGTGATCACCGTAATACTAACCGCAGGCGCTGTGTAATTGAACGTCGCGCCGGTCGGAATTTGAATCGTCCTTGGTACGATCAGGTCCGGCACCTCAGGCGTATTGCTGGTCGTAGCAGCTCCAGTCATCACCTGGGCCGAACCGACTGAGGAAACGGTTTCGAATGGTAAAACGAAGGTCAGGATCTGCGGGGGCAGCGGCGTTGTTGGAAATCTACGTTATTGAGCAAAGGAACATAAAGTCAAAACGTGGATAACACCTTGAGGATGAGTTCGTTGGTACTAGTCCAGCGAGTAACGCTCCAGAACAGGGTACCGCTCGTAGTGTTGTCAGGCAACGTGCTGGGCAAGTACTCGTCGCCTCTATTATTCCCGAAAAGCTACGGCAACAAATCAGAATTCAACCCTCTCAACGACAGAAAGAACTACCCACCTTTTGCACGTAGTAACTCGTCGACTTGAACACATTCCCCGCGCTGAAAGATGCATCAACAAAAGCTCCATGAAGCTGAAGTAAAAGCATACTCGAAGCCGACGAGGTTCGGCGTCCACTGAGAGTTATTGACGTGTCCAAGAAGCGGAGCATACGAAGCAGAGAAAGACTATATCCGCGTTTCCTGTCCGCAAAATCTCGGAACAGACACAGGCAGGAATGAGAAAAACGCACGTTCAAAGCCCATCATGAACGCAGCTTCGCCGACGGCGGCCTGCAACAGTCGGCCAGAGGAGACGTCCTTGCTCCGGCGTCCCGAACAGATTGCTCGAGTTTGTCGACGTGGAGGCGTATTCTCCCTAGATTTTGCTAGTTAGAATTGCTATCGCGGAGGAGAGAACAGGAAGAGTTACCTCGAAGAACAGCATTCCATTGCGCTGCAGAGTCGATTGATCTCGAAACAGTGAAAAGATAGTGGACACGTACGGGCATCGAATCGTACGAGAACGAGTTTGTCGAGAACCATTCTTCAGAAGATACTCAGTTGAAATCCTCCCAGAGACGTACACGGAATTATCTTACTCGGGTGTTTGGTACACATGAGCATCATAAACTTCTGGCGTCGGAGTCAAAACCGGACCCGTCGATTTCGAGGTAGCCATGAATTCTCCATGACGTGTTGGTCAATGGGTCAAGTAAAAATTGACGGCGTACGCAATTGGGGGAACGTCGCTGTGAGATTGGTGACGAATGAGTTCCATCGAGTTGCGACACTGAGGTGGTGAACGAATATCCTCTGGATTTTTATCTGGGCTTACGTTCCAGGAGCCTGCCCGACAAAGTCCTGAATGCCATTAGTTACACATGACAGAGCCATATAAGTTGACAAACCTCGTTTCCGATTTCGACGAACCTAAGCTTGAATGGTTCCGGGATGGCCCTAGAGAGGCTCTCAGAGCGGCTCTGAACGACGTCAATCATTGAGTCGATTATCTTATCTTATCTTACCTGGTTCACTTGTCGCAGGGATCGCCGATAACGAAATTGATCTGGCATCTACAGTTCAGATGTGTTCATGAGGATGCAGAGACGAATAACCTGGTCGATCGCCTCCGCGATGAAAGGATCCAGTGCCGCTCCAGTAACGCTCGTCCCACCGAGAGAATATCCTGTCAGAGATTAGGCGAACCAAGAAAATCAGGGTCAGCTGTACCATCCCAAACAGCCATGAAAGGCTCCATATCCACATCCTCGCACCAGAGCAAATATTCCAAAAGTCCGAGGCCACTTATCGACGCTTCAGATAAAAAAGGGAGACTCGACGCAGTCAAACGCACTCGGTGTTAATATATGTCCAGTCGCCAACACGTCCCGGTCTCTCAGAAAGCGGTCCAACCGTATTCCTCCACTGCCAGCGCGTGGCGGTTGTTTGACCCTCAAGGTTGTTCCCACCGGGAAATCGGAAGAAGGCGGGACCGGCGTCCGCCAGAGTCTTGAGCTGCTTCAGCCTTGTTCTCAACTCTTTCAAAGGAAAATGGCACACCTGATGCGATATCCGCGCGCATTCCGTTTTTGCGTCCCTTGAAAGTCGGAGGGAACAGCGAGAGGAGCGCAAAATGTACTTCCAGCCCAGCCGGCGCTAGCGTTTCCGGTATTCGACACTGTCACGGCGAACCGATTCGCTGTCGACGACGGCGTGCGTTCCGGCTTGAGGATTGCGGTGACCTCTGCCCAACCGTCGACGGAGCGCAGTTGCGTGGTATACGCTGCGAGAGTCGCGCCGTCCTCTGCAAGGAGAGAGATGGTGAGCGTTGGGGGCAAACCATGTTCAGGAGAGGAAGGTTGGGACACGGTAGTTAAGGGAGGCAGGTGTATTCTGTGTCTTGGACGAAGTTTATCCCTGCGAAAGATCAACGAAAGTTTGGTTGAAACAGCGATAAGCACCCCAGTAGCCGGTATTGGCAAAACCAACATCTCCTGTCGTATTCGGCGAGATAGTTAAAACAAGCGAGTTGGGGAGCGCGAACGAGAGTGGAGATGGATCAGCTATGACGTTTATCGCAGCTTCCCCAATGGGAACCCAAGCGTTCAGGGCCGCGGTGGTGTCTATTTCGAGTCAGCCTTGCTAAGGATAGAGAGCGCTTCCCTTCACTTGGAGTGACTTGTTGAAATGCGCGATTTTGCAGCACTGCAAAAGAAATCAATGGTTGAGAGAATGTAAAGGATGGCAGGCTTGCGACTTGCGTTCAGCGTAGAGCCCACCGTCTCCGCTCTGATATATTTCGTCAGTTACAGGGTGCCGCTGGCATTTCAACGTACATGCTATTCAGAAAATCAGGGAATTTTGCAAGCGGAGATAAGATAACAGAAACGCACACTGATGTCCTCGAACATCTGCCCCCCTGGAGCGAAAGGTTGTGTGAATGGAGTAGCCCAGTAGAAAGAGCCCACTTACATAGGGTCGTCGGTATCGGATGGCTTGCCGTGGCGCTGACACTAATGGTGGTCGCAGCTGACGCGCCGGCTGGCGCGAAAGCAAAAACAATTGCTGCAAGGAAGATCATCGTTTGCGACCCACCGAAGCAAACGACGACGGAATTTATGCCCCAGGGCTAGGACGGCCCGTTGTCTTCGTCATAAGACGCGAAAGATGGAAGCTCCAAAAGTCGGACCGTTGTTCGGTCGTGTGATACTCCGGCGGGACATTCGCCTACATTCGCGCGCCTTGTCGCATTCTTGCGCACAATGAGGGAGTTGGCAGGGAGTCTCAACTTCTTTGATCGCCGAATTGATGCCGGCGAGATTGGGTGACAGTTGTCACAGTTCGTCCATCTTGTCTCCAGGCGGCGGAGTTCCGAGCAATCTAGGTGCTTCACGGCGGCTGCCAGCGCCGCCTCGGCGGGTTTCGAATTACTGTGCATGGGGCGCTGAGCTTGAACTTAAATCGCGGTGGGACAGCGCGCTCGTTATTCTTTCCTTTCTTCATGCACGCCCTAGGGACGCCGTCTTTGCTTTTGTTTCTTTCTGCGCTGGCCAATGCGTCAGTTAAGCGCCACTGGCGACCGCCATTGCCCATGAAGGGCATTGACAACATTCAAAACTCGGAGGATAACGAGCGAGTATGCGTCTAAATCTGTGTGCCCGGGTCCTTGTTGAATGCATCTTAGTATACCACCAATCTCACCGTCGCAGGCACCAGTACGTCCTTCAGAATCACCACTCATACCCATAATTCAATTTCATGAAGCTTTCAATGCCATCCTTGATACCGGCAGCACAGATATATGGTGAAGTATTGAGGCGCCGTCCATTCTGACGCTGTTCTCATTCCCTGTCCTTCTCAGGTTTTTCGCAAATAATGGGCTTGCCGACACGTTCCAGGACACCAAGGTCCCCATCGAGCTTCAATTTGGATCCGGCGCTACTGTTATCAACGGCACAATCGGAATCGGTAATGTAACCGTCGCCGGAACCACCTTCCCCAACCAGGGTTCGTTCTCCACTCCCAATTCTCCTATTAGAGGCTGACTTTCCTCTAGCATTCGTCGTCAGCTCCGAAGCACAAGCAGTGAGTCCTCTATTTTTTGCTTCTTCTTCTTCTTCTGCGCTCAGAGCTAACAATCAGCGAGAGCGCCGACATTACAGTGGAGTGTGACTCCGCGAGTGTATGTGGGCTTGTTGGCCTTGGCTTCGATAGCCCTCAAAGCGCCGTCATCCCCGCAACGCTCACTGCTGCGGGACAAGATGGATCCACTGAGGGCAAGTCCTTGCTCTCCAACATCTTCGACTCGTCTCCGGACAAAGAGCGCATTTTCGGACTGTCGCTGTCCCGCGCCGGGGACAGACGGGAGAGCGCAGAGGCGCGGCTGGACATCGGAGAAGTTGACGCACAACATCAGGACGTGTTGACCGCGCCAGTGCTGCCCTCAGATCCCCAAGGATGCTCAACGCTGGAGTATTCCGTGCGATGGCATCTCCGTCAACGGCGTGGACTGTTCCCTGGACCTCAGTAGTGAAAGGAACGACCGCAAACCAAGTCGTCACCTTGATCGACTCGGGCACGACGAATATATCGCCGCCGATCGAGGTCGTCAATGCCGTATACAGCTCCATTCCCGGTGCCGTCTTGGCGAAAAACGCAACTCAGCTCATCATCCATGAAAGCGCGACTCTGGATACCTGGGTGGTACCTTGCGGGACTGCTATCAGAGTAACCGCAAAGTTTGGGTCCGTCTCGTCAGTTTACGCGGTCGAATTCGAGCTAACCCGGAGGCAGTGGACAAAGCTTTCACCTGCACCCTTTGGATATTACCGATTTGAGCGTCCAACTGGGCCCAGATGGGAAGAACTACACAGTTTGCGCAGCTTCTATGACCGCTCTAGATCAAGGTATTCTCGACGTTGGTGTCCTGGACGCAATCTTTGGTGATTCCTTCATGCGCAACGTATATTCGCTGTGAGTCGTGTTCATCTCTCTATACCATTGAGCCTGATCGCTGTTCGAAGCTTTGGGTTCGGCAACGACACAACCCCACCGTACATGCAGTTTTTGTCACAGACAGACAAACACGCGGCCTCCGACTTTGCTGGCGTTCGGCGCAAGCTCCTCCGCGATGGGCCGCCAGAGTTGGATCCCCAGGCCTTTGTCGAGTTGTTTGGTTTTACGGGGGCCTCCTCAATTTCCGGCTCCGAGTCAGTCAGCTCAAAACTTTCCGATGATCTCGCCTCAGTCTCTTCGCCATCCTCCTCATCCTCGTCCGATCCCCTTCTTCGCACCTACGGGCCCTTGATCATTGGCCTCCTCGGTGCAAATTTGCTACTCGTGCTGATCCTTGTTGTTGTGGGCATCATGCTGCTCGTGAAACGGCGAGGCCTGAGCCGAAAGGGTGCGTACTGCTCCAGTTAGATTTGTGACGGGCAGTGGTTCGACGATGGTCGACAAGCCGTACGGAGCTGGGCCGCCGTAAGCTTTTCGGTCAAGAGCCATAGTGTATCATAGTTATATATTGGAGTAATTGCTATATGTATAATGAACGCAGCCGCAAGTTCCATGTATGTAAGGGGATCTTTTGCCAACATCCTGGGTCACACGAGCTCCCCCGAACTTGAACTTCGAACACACATTTCTGCCTCCGTCGGCTCTGGGGAATGGAATCTATCAAGCGGCCATGCCTCTGAGCGGAGAGCGATTTTCAGGCGTTTCCCGTAGGACTCAGACTGCTCGAGCTCGAGCTACTTAAATGCCGCGGCAAACAATACTAGTAACATGTGACAGACGCCGTAATGATTGTGGGCGCGCAGCGTGGCCGTGTGTATACTGTAGTATTTCGTTCAATTCGGCATGTCACGGTCACACTCGATTTTGGGAAACACCGGCAATAATTTTTTCTCGATTTATCCGATTTTTGGGCGATTTTTGATGAAATCAAAAAGTCGTGATCCGGCCGAATTGAACCAAATACTACAGTATCTGCCTTTCGACCACCATGACTCATGAGCTTAGTACCGACAAACATGAGCTCCGATCCCCGCACCCTTCTCTCCAATGCCACGAAGCAAACATCGCTCGATGGGATCGATGTCGCGTCCCTCCCTGGCGCGTATGCGTCGGGTCTTTTCCCCAGCCAAGACCTGTACTCCACGGGCGAATGGGATGTGAACGGCAACAAGTGGATCTTTGCCCTGGTTCTCGATGGTACAGTACTAGACATGGCTTCGCCGTCTTTCAATGGGCTCATTTTTCCACAGGCCACGGAATCGACAACGGAGCAGCAGAGTTCGCACTCGAGAAGCTGCCGTCCATGGTTGAGGCTGGACTGCGCGAGGCACTGACCTCCTCCAAAACCACGCTACTCGAGGACGACGTTGTGTCCAAAATACTAGCTGATCCGTTGCATGCCCTCGATGAGCGTATAAAACGCGACTTTCTTGCACTACTGCCCATTAACCGCAGCCTCTTCGAGCCCAGCATGGTCAGGGACGCGTCCGGCGCCCTTCGCATCGAGTACGAACGTGCCATATCTGGGTCTACCGCCTGTTTTGCGTTGGTGGACCCTGCTCATCGTGTCCATGTTGCTAGCCTCGGTGACTGTGACTGCTGTATGGTTTCTCCTGCCACCACCACGCTCATGTTGCTAATCCTCACGTCCAGTCCTCGTCCACACCCCGCCAGGGGAGGCACCACAATACCACGACATGGGTTTCCATCATCGTGGCTCGAACCCCGTCGAAGCTGCGCGCATTTTGGCGGAACATCCCACCGAGCCCGACTGTGTCAACGTCCAGTCCGGCAAGTTGTGGTCTGGACTGAACTTGAGTCGCGGTCTGTAACTCTTTTACTCATTTCGCTATGCTGAACGGCCCACAGGGCTTGGGGACATGCATTTAAAAATCCCGGCTGACGACGCCCTTCTCCTCTTCCACGACCTCGACGACCCATCCCGCGCCATAGAGCTCAACCTCTCAAATCTGACGCCACCCTACTTGTCGAACATTGCTGAGGTCTCGCATTCTGCTGCCATCCCCGGACAGACGCACCTCGTTATCGCCTCAGACGGCCTAGACGAGTTGGCCGGGCGCGGCAAGGTACTCGGCCAAATCTGTGTCGATGGAGTTGCACAAAGCCCAGCTCCCAACTACAATCGCGCGTCGGAGGTTATTTGGCATGCGTGGGGGGGTAACACCGAAAGAAACCTCCATCAGTTGCTGACCACTGGGAAGCTGTTGCGCGGGCGTGTCGATGATATAACCGTTGTTGTTGCTTCGCTCTGAAAATTGCTCTTTGCTATCATTCGCTCCCGCGGCAAGGCTCAGCGGAGGTACTGACGCGTAAAGTAACCCGAGAACGGTTTTGTAGCGCCGACTTGCTGCATAGTAGCCGCCGACTTGCTGCATAGTGACGTCTCATAGATCCTCATGCTCATGCTCATGCTCAGCGAAAGCAAGTAAAAAGCAGGATGTATTTGCACAATTAGATACGTGCAACAAAGCGCTGTGAGTGGGTAATATACAAGCCCGTCTGATCTATGTACAGTATTCCTAGGCGGTTAATTCAACGTCGTTGCGTGTTTAAAATATCGAATGGATTCTATATGTGGCTGCCCTCTTCGCAATTACGTGCGCGAATACGGCGGAAGTGACGAGGTTGGCGACGGCGATGGCGTTGGGAAGTTCACCTCCATGAGCTTGGCAGCGAGTATCTGCTTATGCTCAATAGGCGGAGTCTGGGGCTGCGAGGTAAGCGGTGTAGTCGGCGCCGAGCGGTTATGGACCATATGTGCGCGGATGAGGTGGCCAGCAGCGAGGGCGGAGAGTAGAGAAAGCTCGCCTGCCATGACCGCAGAGGCGACGACCCTCGCTAGTCCCTGCGAGTTCTGCCCAGGTCGAGTTGGATGTGCGCCACGCAGTCCGAGCATATCGAGGACGGCGCCCTGTGGTGTAAGGACCGTCCCGCCGCCAACCGTACCGACCTCGATGGACGGCATCGAAACAGTTACCAAGAGGTCCTGACCGTCGTTCGTCGGCTCCATAAGGGTCATGCAATTGGAACTCTCTACGTTCTGAGCGGGATCTTGACCGGTTGCAAGGAATATGGCGGTGAGGATGTTCGCCGCATGCGCATTGAACCCGCCAATCGATCCCGCCATCGCGCTGCCAACGAGGTTCTTCTTGAGGTTGAGATTGCAAAGCGCCGCAACAGTCGTCTTGAGCACGCTCTTGACAACCTTACCAGGAACGACGGCCTCTGCGACGACGCTCTTGCCACGACCCTCTATCCAATTGATCGCCGCGGGCTTCTTGTCCGTGCAATAGTTCCCGCTGAGCGCCAAGACGACCATGTCGGGAAACTCCTCCTGCAAAACCTCGAGCGCCTTCTCCGTGCCCTTGGAAATCATGTTCATGCCCATCGCGTCGCCCGTAGACGTTGCGAACCGCACAAACAGCGTCCGGCCCGCCATCGCCGTCTTGAGGCTCGTCAACTTTGCAAAGCTCGAGGTGCTCTCGAACGCAGACTTGAGCGCCTCGTATCCATCCGGCGACGCAATCCACGCTTTGGCGCGAGCCGCTTCGACAATGGAGGGAAAGTCGATAGCCGGTCCACGAGTCATGGCGTCCTGTGTGAGCACCGTCGTCACTCCGCCGCCAGCATTGAGAGCTTTACAGCCGCGAGAGGTGGACGCAACGAGAGTTCCTTCGGCGGTGGCCATCGGGATGTGGAAGGGCACCCCGTCGATTGTGAGTGGCCCGGCGATACCGAGAGGCAGCGGAATATAACCGACGACGTTTTCGCAACATGCTCCAAGGACTTTTGCGTAGTCGTAGTGTTGGAAAGGAATTAGTGACGACTCGAGGGACTGGGTGATAGAAGCGCGAGCTAGATCAAATGAGAAAAGATGTACAGCTTCGAAGATCGACGAAGCTCACAAATTAGAGCCCGGCGGACTCGAACAGCACGTTCCAGGCCGCAAGTCTCTCGCGCCGGAGCAAGCACCTTCTCCAACTCGTACGCTGCGATTTTGCCGTTCTGCGCTAGCAACACGATCTCTTCGTCACTGAGCTCCAGTAGACCGTTTGACTTGGGCAGGACGGCCATGAGACAGATGAGATCCGAGAGCGGGCGTGGCGATCTTGACTCGTCGCTTAATGACGAGTCGTCGGCTTCATCGGTATCGTCGGCTATGACAATCTATTCGAGAAGTCAACACTAGCCAAAAAAGAAAAGAAAAGAAAATAGACCCACCCGTCGTCTCACTGGTGTCCTACCTCGGAGTCCACGACCAGGAGCACGCAGACGGCGGTCGATATCATCAAGCGGGAGGGTCGGAATAGCACCAGTGCTGGGCGTTGGCGTCTGTCCATGCAAAATGGAAATCGGCATCGGAGGAGGCCGCTGTGGTTTGTGGGTAGCCCCAGTGACAGCTGCCGCCGTTGCCTGAACCTCCCTCGCCCAATCACGCGCAGGTTCCGTCGCCGCTTCTACATTGTGTTGCTCCGATTCCGCCTCGAACCGAACCGCACTCGCGCCAGCCGCATTCGAAACACCGCGGATAAGATACGCATTAAGAAGGACGCTGATCGCCAGAACAGCGATGATGCCCTTACTGAGCACTGGGTCACCGACAAGGCTCGTCCAAGCCGACAACACAATATCGATTCGGGCTGAGAGTGGTCGTGCCGTAGTGGATCTGAGCATTACAGGTGGCCGGAAACGGACCAGCAGGCGGGGACTAATCGCATTTGAAGGAGATTCCAAGAGGGTTGGCGTCAGACGGGCGAGGACAGCCCAGTCCAGCGGGGTTGTTTGTGCAGAAAGTCCCGGACGAGCTGGAACCGGGTACAGCGCAAAAGGCGCAGAGAGGTTAAGCACCTGGAGGATGAGGCATGCTGCAAGGAGGAGCAACTTGAGGCGAGCAATGGGACTTTCTGGCTCTGCAATCTTGCTGCCTGCCAGCGACGTACGCAGAGGAACTGCGGGGCCATTGGAGCCAAACAAGTGCTGGGACCATGGAGCAGCGCGTGAGGCATTTGGTGGCTGCGGTAATCGGCGCACTTCTACCATAATGGAAAGAACAGCAGCGAGGAAAGTCGACATCATCAGACAGTCGAAGGCGAGGAGAATCGCGGCGAGAGCACAGATCTCAGAAAGACCAGCGACTTTCGAGCTCGCACCAACGGCGAGGACGGCAATCTCGAGGATATAGTCGCGGATGATGGGATAGTAGGTCGCGCTGAGAGCATCCAGAACGACTTCGCCGGCGGGGGTAGAGCCTGCGCGGAAGGCACGAGGATGTGTAAACACGGCTCGGGCCAGACGGAGTGGCTTGTCGAATCCGACGGTGCAGACGAAGAACGGAACCGCCTCGGTGAGGGCGACTGGATGCATTGGGATTCGCATGAACCTTGCGACGGGCAGCGCAAACATGAGCGCAAGGAACGACGAGGAGAGTATCGCCAACGGGAGGGAGAACGACGACCCAAGCGAACGCGACCGCGAAACGAGGAGAAGGAATGTAGCGTGCATAAAGACATATCCGGCAAGCACGAGCAGAATGTCTGGAGTTGGGGTTGTCTGTGAAATAGTGAGTAAGCAAAACGGAGGGAAATAAACTAGTGCATTACCTTTGCCAGCTCGTAGAAGCGAACAACCAGAACCTTGGCCGCGTATGCAAACCATTTGCCCGACCGCATATGAGCGATAGCCTCTCCAGGCACCTCCGCCTCGTACGCAATATCCCAGCTGTCCGCCGGCAGAGACTGCAACGGGACTTCTCCATGAACCTGAATGGTTTGCGTCCATGAGTCAGGCCCGGTCTGCAGATGAGAGAATCCGGGATTGGCCCAAGAAATGTGCTTGGTCGCGTTTTCGAGCGAAGGCGCGGCCAGACGCGTGCCAGTAAAGACGATTTGCTGGAGATCAAGTCGGGCGACGTTGTCGTCGCGTTGCCAGACAGCTTCGCGGACAGGCAGCCATTCGTCGGTGAAGAGAGCGTAGGCGGAGCGAAGGGGAGCGGGCGGTGCGAGGAATGCGCTATGTTTTACCGCGCTGAGAACCTACGGGAGTTCAGCTACGACTACTAAATGGATGAATGGGGTAGACTCACCTGCAGATAAGCAATGGCCCCAACGACGATGATGAAAACAAGGGTTTCGATGGGTGAGTACGCTGCAAGAACTGTTAGCGGGCAAAGAAGGCGGGAATGAGACGAGCGGACCTGCATGGATAGCGAGCGGCTTGAGGAGGGATCTCATATTGGTGGGATGCGCATAGCCGTAAATTCGAACGGTGGGTGGTACGAGGATTATATCGGGCGGTCCAAAATCTGTCACAGTGTGATCATTGATCACTCGTTGCAGGACCCCTGTTTACCCCAAATGAGGTCGGATTCCGAAAATCGGCCCCTGGGGCGTTTTTGTCCGTGTTGTTGAAATATTCCCACGCTTTCTGAGCCCGTTTTTGAATGTTTCACGACATTCCCGACCGAAAAGGTAAATTTTGGCCCAAATTCTTTGGAAATCTTGTCCGGAATCCCGGATCATACCTCCCAAGCCTTAATCAGGGGTCCTCTCGTTGCGGCCGCAAAGATAACATGACTCTTGTTCTCACAAAACACAATACAGCCCGCCATAAAGTATACGTTTCACGGTCCAAACTAGTCTCCTTAACTCGAAGAGCTGTAGGGCATCTCCTGGTGGACCACTGGCTATCGCATTCGCAAGGCTATCGACGTGAAAATCTCGTTTTCTTGGTCAAGGGTGCCTATCCCGATCTGTCGATAGTGCCTTGACCCTGCACAAGCTCCGAGATGGCTCACAAAAAGACGAAACTACAACGCCGAGATTAAAGCCTATTGTCTCCCTTGTTGCTTTCGATCACATCGATGCCTTCGCCACTGCCCGTTTGGAGAAATGCTCGCCTTGCATCAACTTGAAACCCGCGGTCATGTTGTCTGCGGCCGGAGACAGAAGCTGTCGTGATCACTGGCACTCCTAGTGCGACGTTATCTAGCGCGCCCGCCCACAGCTAGTCGATACACCACGTCGTCCTCTCATTCAAGATGACCTGATCTCTCCGCAAAAGCCTCCTTCCGTATCATTGAGGCTAAATGAGTCATACCCAGCCGCAGCCGCAAAACCAGCTCCCCAGCATTGTACCCGCGTTTGGTACGTACTGGTAGGGGTTGCATCGAGACAAGACCTGTCAGTCCTCTTTGAACACAAACCAAGTCACGATCACACGCTTGCCCGACTCCCGAATGTTGTACGGGCGTAGCACCAGAGCATTCGACAAACTTGGGAGATGCAAAGGCAGCAGCGGGTTAATCTTGTACTAGTAGCGCACGATGTTCTTCAACATCGCTTCAAGCTCGAAGCGACTTGTTGGGAGGATTTTCTTTGCAACCGGATTATATTCTCACCTCGCTGACCAGTATACATGTAAAGTGAAGCTGAACGTGTCTTGCCGGCACATCTCACATAAAAAGGATGAACGAAAAACACTGGCACGCGAACAACCGCACCGATGTGCTACCAGTAGTGGTTGGGGCTAAATATGCCAGTGAGCAATTTTCAGAGCGAAACAACAACAACGGTTATATCATCGACACGCCCACGCAACAGCTTTCCAGTGGTCAGCAACCGATGGAGGTTTCCGTCGGCGTTACCTCCCCACGCATGCCAAATAACCTCCGAAGCGCGATTGTAGTTGGAAGCCGGGCTTTGTGCAACTCCGTCGACACAGATTTGGCCGAGAACCTTGCCCGGCATGTTCCGCTCGGCCAACTCGTCCAGTCCATCTGAGGCGATGACGAGATGTGTCTGTCCGGGGATGGCAGCATAATGCGAGACCTCAGCAATGTTCGACAAGTAGGGTGGCGTCAGATTGGACAGGTTGAGCTCTATGGCGCGGGACGGTGGACTGGGGCGGCGATCAGGGAATCGGCTCGGTGAGACGCCGGAAAGCCTCCGTGGACGTGGTGGTGGCTGACAACAACGATGATGTGACTATCTAGAGTGACCGTGATGACTAATCTAACTGCTATCTACCCACTATCTACTCCGAGCCCAGAGCCACCACCACAACGGGTCGTCGAGGTTGTGGAAGAGAAGAAGGGCGTCATCAGCTGGGACTTTTAGATACATGTCCCCAAGCCCTGTTGTGTGTTCAGGATGGCAAAATGCGAGACAGGGTTACAGACCACGACTCAAGTTCAGGCCAGACCACAAATTGCCGTTCTGGACGTCGAAACAGCCGGGCTCGTTGGGATGTTCCGCCAAAATGCGCGCAGCTTCGACGGGGTTCGAGCCACGATGATGGAAACCCATGTCGTGGTATTGCGGTGCCTCCCCCGGCGGCGTAAAGACGAGGACTGGACGTGAGGGTCAGCCACACGAGCGTAGTTGCGGAAGGAGAAACCATACAGCAGTCACAGTCGCCGAGGTTAGCAACATGGACACGGTGAGCAGGGTCGACCAGCGCCAAACAGGCGGTAGACCCAGAGATGGCACGTTCGTACTCGATGCGAAGGGCACCAGACGCGTCCCTGACTATGCTGGGCTCGAAGAGGCTGCGGTCGGTGGGCAGTAGGGCAAGAAAGTCGCGTTTTATACGCTCATCGAGGGCATGCAACGGATCAGCTAGTATTTTGGACACAAGGTCGTCCTCGAGCAGGGTGGTTTTGGAGGAGGTCAGCGCCTCGCGCAGTCCAGCCTCAACCATGGACGGCAGCTCCTCGAGTGCGAACTCTGCTGCTCCGTTGTCCTCACCGTGGCCGGTGGAAAAATGAGCCCATTGAAAAGACGGCGAAGGCATGTCTAGTACCATCGAGAACCAGGGCAAAGATCCACTTGTTGCCGTTCACATCCCATTCGCCCGTGGAGTACAGGTCTTGGCTGGGGAAAAGACCCGACGCATACGCGCCAGGGAGGGACGCGACATCGATCCCATCGAGCGATGTTTGCTTCGTGGCATTGGAGAGAAGGGTGCGGAGATCTGAGCTCATGTTGGTCGGTACTAAGCTCATGAGTCATGGTGGTCGAAAGGCGTGGCAGTCAAGTAACTTATCTAATCTGTGATCTGTTATCTAATCTTGCGAATCCATCTTGCTTTTACTTGCTCTCTCGAGTTGGATGAAGGATAAGGACAAGAATGTCCTACGCGGTGTCAACCATGAAGGAGTTGGTGGCCACCAGAATAGCTAATTTTAATTTTAATACGCGTTGGACGATCGTCTCCGGGGGAAACTGAGTTAAGCGTCTGGTGATGGGTTGCAGCGTGGATGCAGTCGAAGGGTGAGCCTTGAACAATGTACTACCCGCGGGAGAGCAGATAAGAGCAAAAACGGACGGATTATTTTCCTAATGAAAACACTACAACTACGATATCGTCGACACGCCCATCCAGCAGCTTCCCAGTAGTCAGCAACCGATGGAGGTTTCCGTCGGCGTTACCGCCCCACGCATGCCAAATGACCTCCGACGCGCGATTGTAGTTGGGAGCTGGGCTTTGTACTCCGTCGGCACAGATTTGGCCGAGCACCTTGTCGGGCGTGTTCCGATTGGCTAAGTTGGCCAGGCCATCTGTGGCGACGACGAGGTGTGTCTGTCCGCGGATAGTGGCATGTGAGACCTCAGCAATGTTCGATAAGTAGGGTGGCGTCCGATTGAAGAGGTTGAGCTCTATGGCGCGGGACGGGTCGTCGGCGTTGTGAAAGAGAAGAAGGGCGTCATCAGCCGGGACTTTTGCTAACATGTCCCCAAGCCCTGTTGTACGTTCAGGATAGTGAAATAAGGGAAAGAGTTACAGACCACGACTCAAGTTCACTCCAGACCACAACCTGCCGTTCCGGACACAGTCGGGTTCGTTGGGATGTTCTGCCACAATGCGCGCAACTTCGACGGGGTTCGAGGCGCGATGATGGAAACCCATGTCGTGGTACTGTGGGGCCTCTCCGGGCGGGATAAAGACGAGGACTGGACGTGAGGGTCAGCCGTATGAGCGTAGTTAGTGGCCGGAGGAGACACCATACAACAGTCACAGTCACCGAGGCTAGCAACATGGACACGACGAGCAGGGTCCACCAGCGCCAAACAGGCGGTAGACCCAGATATGGCACGTTCGTACTCGATGCGAAGGGCGCCGGACGCGTCCCGGACCATGCTGGGCTCGAAGAGGCTGCGGTCGGTGGGCAGTAGGGCAAGAAAGTCGCGTTTTATACGCTCATCGAGGGCATGCAACGGATCAGCTAGTATTTTGGACACAAGGTCGTCCTCGAGCAGGGTGGTTTTGGAGGAGGTCAGCGCCTCGCGCAGTCCAGCCTCAACCATGGACGGCAGCTCCTCGAGTGCGAACTCTGCTGCTCCGTTGTCCTCACCGTGGCCGGTGGAAAAATGAGCCCATTGAAAGACGGCGAAGGCATGTCTAGTACCATCGAGAACCAGGGCAAAGATCCACTTGTTGCCGTTCACATCCCATTCGCCCGTCGAGTACAGGTCTTGGCTGGGGAAAAGACCCGACGCATAGGCGCCCGGGAGGCAGGCGACATCGATCCCGTCGACCGATGTTTGCTTCGTGGCATTGGAGAGAAGGATGCGGAGATCTGAGCTCATGTTGGCCGATACTAAGCTCATGAGTCATGGTGGTCGAAAGGCAGATATACACACGGCCACGCTGCGCGCCCACAATCATTACGGCGTCTTGTCACATGTTATTGTTCGCCGCGGCATTTCGAACGCGAGGACAAGCTACACGGCCAGAGTCGGGCAATTTGCCGCCAAGCTACTGATCTCAGTCGTTGCATGGGTTGCCCGTCATCGCGCAGGCAGGTCAGAGCAGCGGGAATGTTATTATAAAATACAAATATATAGAGCCGCAAGCTAGTGCTATAGGCATATCGTTTGGTAACGCGACGACGGACATTTTTAGCTGAGGAATGCTCGCGGTGGGTATCTTTGTCGACGTCTGAATTAGATTTTCTGAATGAACGGAGGTGAGTACAAAGAAAAGAACTTGAAGATAGAGCAAGAACTGCTTACCTCGTCCGAATCCGCAAGGGATAATCTCCGCATACGCCGAGGCCGACATTTTGAGCTCAAGATCGAGCTGGGTATCTTTGTCGACGACTGCATTGTATGTTCTGGATGGATATATCAGTAGACGAAAGGGAGGAGGAAAAGGTCACACACATCGTACGAACTCCGCAAAGCGTAAAACAAGAGCTGTGGCCGTTTGGCGAGCTCTGCTTTCTCTGGATGTATGGTCAGCCGAGAACAACATTACAGGACCAAGGCACACTTTATAAATCCTTCACAGCACGTCGTAGAGATACTAGACGAGAGTGCCGTCGAACATGGCAGACAAGGGCGCAGGTATTGCCGCTTGTACTTTGAATTCTCTTCGTCGTCGCACTCAGAAAACGCCTCGAATATCTGCGACTCGCAATTAGCTCGCTGTGGAGACGACAAGGGAAAAGATTGCTCACCTTCGTCCGCCGAAGCGCCGCTTTACGTCGAATCCAATGTGACCAACGCGGAGAGCCGAAGACGCCGAGGGCGCGCCACGAGAACCACCGCGTGTTGGATCGACACCACACGCATTAAGAATTATAGGATAGTGGAGGGGGTACCGGGGTATCCTAATAGCAGCAGACGACGAAGAGCGAGAGAGCAGTCGAGGAGAGATGGAGAAATCGAGATGGAAGCGAGCGAGAGACGATTCGATGCAAAGCGACATTCTGAGGATGAACGTTGCACTCGACTGCTCTTGACGCAAGTCTGTGCTGGCACTCGGGAGCGACTCAGAGCAGGAAGACACGCCGCGACTGCTGTGTGACTGCAGCGGAGAACGGCTGGTTCTCCTTGTCGACGACGCGCTTCGGTGACTTGTTGCTGCTGAGGGCCTTGCGCTGTGGTCGGCTGCGAAGACGGTCCTTGCGAGAGAGTGGCGGGAAGGCCGGAGAGTTGACCATAAGCACACGACTGCGAGAAACATCATGAGAATGGATGTTGCTCAAAGAGAAAGGAACAGCATACCTTCGACGGCGGATTGCTTCGTGGTCATCGACCTTCTTGGCGATTGACACTGGACGCACGAGCTGAACGATGTCGTGGTCCGAGTCGGTGTCGTAGTCCGAGGGACTGTCGTAGGAGTCGTCGTCGTCGATGATGGCCTGAAGCAACTTCCGTTGGAGAGGAGTGCCGTTGAGACGGGCCAGAGGAAGGTCGGGAAGAGCGGCGGCGGGCTGAGGCTCAGATACGGGGAGCTTGGGTTCAGCCACGACCGCGGGCTCGGTGGAGATGTCCAGAAGCGAAGAGAAGGCGACTTCGCGCAAAGGTGAGCGCTGAAGAGGCTGTCGACGGGCAAGGGATGATTGTCGACAAGTAACCCGGGGCACCGAATCGCCCTTGAGAGCCGATACACGCAGGTGCACGGTCTCGCAGTTGAGACGGCGCTTGACGACGGGGACCTCGAAGCCTTTTTCGGGTTGGGCGATCTCGAGATGGAGTAAACGAGATGCAGTCTCCTGGTGAACGCGAGCCTCGACAGCACGGAGCTGAAGGGCGGCCGAAGTGAGAATCTGTGCAGGGGTGGGGGGTGCCCGCTGCTTAACGTCGACGAACGAGAAAGCCTTTGAACCGGCGATCTGGAAAGAACTGTGAGCAACTAGTGGGCGGCTGGGAGAAAGCGTACCTCGATGTCTGCGATAGGAGAGCGTTTGTCCAGTTTGCGCTTGATAACAGAAGACACAAGCTGGACGAGGGCGAACCCGATAACGAATAGACCAAGAGCGCCGACAGCGATGAGAGCTGGGGACGAGGCGGTGGGGGTGGTGGTAGGAAGGTAAGGCATTGTTAATGCTAATGCCGACCCTTGCTATTGGCATGGGTTATTTATCGGACTGTACAGGGGTGTCTCAGAGTGCGGAATGGAGAGCGGATGCATATTTTGAGACCGCGGATGCAATTCCCAGCATTCTTTGCGATTTTAGAAGGATTTTGTCAAAGGTCATCGTGGTCGTCGTGGTCGTGGTCTGAGAGAAACAGGTCGCACGACGCACGTGTGACTTTCGCGGTCACCTGTGTAAACACGCCAATTTTCTGACCCACCACTTGTCAAGATAACGAGCGATTGTGATACAGTATTAATAGGTATCGGCTTATCTCACATCGGCTTATCTCACATAGAGGCCATTCTCCTCTGCTCCGCCGAACGAACACCAGAACACTACTAGTACGACAAGTACTGTGCACGAATTTATCCGACTGCCGAGTGGCTTGTCGAGCCTGCAAGCGATTACCAAGATAGTACTACTTATGAGACGTGTCCGATACTGAAGCCGACTCACGACTTTTCGCCAGGTATGGCGTTCATGAGTTAATGTAAGATCGTTCATTTCAGCAGCTATACAATCCCCATAAATCTTCGTCAAATAAATCATCAGTGTTCATTCCTCTTAGTTTCGCTCGTTCGTTCGTTCATCACACATCCTCCGCCCCATCATCTCTCCGCTTATTCCGCGTTTCGTTCTCGATCCGGGCCACGACCTTGCGCACCTCCCTGTCCCAGTCCGTCCGCAAACAGAGAATGGACCCAAATACCGCAGAGTAGACGAGCGAAAACGTCAACCCAATCCAGAGTCCGTGAAGGCCCATGCCGGCGTTGAAGGCCAGTGCGGCGCCGAGAGGGATGCCGAGGATGTAGTATGCGCTGCGCAAAAGGGTTAATCGTGCACAAAGCAGGGGTAGGAAACAAACCTGAGGTTTAACAACGCGCCGGTCATCTGCGACATTTAGACGCTGTTCGCAGGAAACATTTGAAAGAGCTCACCTGCTTCCCTTTGGCGCGCAGGATCCCTCCGGTAATGGCAGACGTCCCGTCAAATACCTGGAACAGCGCAACGAGCGGGAAGATGGAGGCAACAAGCTCAACGACAACTATAGCCCCATGATAAATTTCACAATGGTAATAGTGTGTGAAAGCGAAAACGCACGGGGATCGTCATTGAACAGGTATGCCCAGGAATTTCGGAAGACCATGAACATTGCGCTGCAAATCTTGGTGAGAAAATTGCCTTAGATGACGAAGAAAACGTACCTGAAGACTAAGGCAATGCCCAGAGCCATCAATAGCGACACATGTGCAGCGACCTTTGCGCGAGAAGAGTTGAGCTCGCCGAGAAGGTTTCCGATACTGGCAGATTCTCAACCCGGGGCTTTCACCGTGTAGGACGGTACATACCGCACAGACGACGCAACGCTCAACGCAAACGGTGCTTGATACGTCGTTGACGCAGAAGACAGCAAGATCGACTGCGTTGCGAGTGAAACCGGGCCAAGTCTACAGGAAGGTCGGTCAGCCGATGAAGACAGAGAAAAATGAAGAACACTCACAACGACGCAGCGAGCGCAACCAACTCCCAAGCCCACCACTCTGAGCCCACTTGCGCCACCCCAGCGAGGCCGAGATTGGCCAATATGCCTAGGCTAGTGAAACTGCGTCGCGAAATGGGCATCCATGCCGAGCGGGGGGCGATGAAGACGGCGTAAATGATGTTCATGAGACAGACGAGGTTGAATGAGCATACAGTTGCGATTGGCGCGCCGATGTAGCCAAGACGGACGGGTGGTGGGCCCCAGACTGTAGATCACGGTTAAAACAGCGAGGGCAGGAAGCGGAACGATATACCAAGAATGTAGTTGAGGGCGGCATTTATCGGCGCGACAATGCAGATTATTCTGGTTGGTACGGCGAATAAGCCTAAGCAATTTGTGGATTAGCTTAAGCTGCATTACTATCGGATGCAACGAACCTTGCGATTGAAAGTATCGTCTAGAGTGTTGTTAGAAGCGATTCGTGGTGTTCGGGGATCATACCGGCTGATCAAGTTAAACGCATAGGCTGCGAACGTTGGTTCAAGATCGAAGGCAATTTGAAGGGTTCACATACCAGGCAATCCGAGGGACACCCAGCGCAGATAAAGAGCCGCGAGACGCGCGACTTCTGGGTCCTGCTTGAGGACGAGAAGGATGGCTTCGGCGTTCCACCAGATACAGTACATGGGCTAGCACGTTTGAGAAGAGCCGACGCATGTGGGGAGCATATCGACGCACGATGAGGGAGACGCCCATTACAACCGCTTTTGGGAGAGAAAATGAGCAAATGAAAAGACGTAAGAAAGGAAATTTTCTAACCCATCCGCTGGGACCAAAGACCGACTAGTCGGGGCTGGGAAGACGTCCAGGCGGAAGGGAGCATCGTATCGAGAGCGGTGACCATTCCCTGCAGGATTGAAAAACCTGAAACACTGCCGGTCATGGAACCCTGCCGAGGCGTTCAGATTGAATAGCAGAAGAGGTGGACGAGAACACACCAATGTAATGCCCGCAAGAGCCGTCGTGGACAGATGACCGATGCTCAAAACAGGAGCCATCACCAGACTGTATTCTAATAAATGAGTACCGAAGACAGGAAGTCTGGCGGGAAGGAATAAGAATTGAAATCGGAGATGAAGAGCCGGTCGACGCACGAGTATCTCGTTAGAATACGAAGCTCCGACCAGTACACCGCCCCAGTGGAGAGCTCTGCGTCGCCTGCATCGTCGTCGATGTTTTCGTGAATTCGGGGGACCTGAGCCTCGGGGTAGAGGAGCGGGGTGTTCTCCGTGGGATTTGGCATTGATTTGGGACGGTGTGAGCTGGCTGGGAGAGCCATGGTGGGTCGAGATGGGCGTCGAGCGATGGTCGTGTGACTTCCTTCAGGCTCAAGTCCTTGCTCTGTGCCGCCAGGGTGAGCAGCGGCAAAGCGAGATACGGTTGCGTAGTCGGAGGGAAGAGAGCCAGCGACGGCGGAGTGGGCGTACGACGCCATTGGAACTTGTCGGCCGATGGTCCAGAGCAAACAGTGGAGCCCGAAAATCGCGCGTCCATTTATATTCGGTTACGGTGGCGTGACTCGATGATGCATGGAATTAATCAGAAATCGTTATGTAATTGTTCCCACGCGATAACCTCTTCTTGTCTTATCAGATGCTGCAAAAGAGACCTTTCCACGCGCCAAATCTCTGTGCAGTGTTGGCGCTCAACATGTTACAATCGTAACAGCATGCAGAGCCCAAGTCTTTAGATTGTGTGCCACTCTTGCACCGAGGTACTTAACTTAGATTGGGAGCGCATTGGTGCCGCAGAGTCGTTAACACGACTGATAACAGTAGTCTTCAGTTTGACGAAATCTCACGTTATCTATCGTCGACGTCGGCCGTGGACTGGCACTCTTTGGCGCCTGCTCCGCCGTAATCTTGGGAGCATCACAGCCGGCACCATTCTCCATGCTGGCCTTGATTTGCTTCCTCCTGCGAACAGGTCAGACCGAAGTATGCAACTCGAAGAGTACGTATTTTTACCTTGGATTGTGTGCACATGTCAGTAGGGCTTCTAGTGGGCTTCGCCGCTGGCACCGAGCCATAGTAACTAACATAGATCGGGAGCGCATTGGTACCGCAGAGATCGAGAGCCGAAGAACCCCGAGGCCAGCAATGGGGAGGAAGAGCTCCACCTGGAAGTACCGTTCTGGACGACAGTATCGCTGTCCCTCCGGATTGACGACATGCCAGTGAGCAAGAAAAATGGGGTGGCTTACTATTTAGCTGCAAAACCGAGTGCGACAAGTTGAATTAGACGACAGTTGGCCATAGACATCTTGCAGGTGCCTACCAGATGTCGAGCTCCATCCAGCTCAAAAGTTCTATGTAATTGGGGTAGGGCGAAGCTCTGCCGTCCACCAAATGGGTTGCGACGTGCGAATCCAGACGACATTTTCTCCTGGCACAAATTGGTTGGACTGTAGAGACGAGGCCACCGAACGAGGATTCCTGGTCCAACAAATTCCACCTAAGGCCACGAGTGGAGAGGACGGTGGAGTCGATCCCGACAGGAAGCAATCCACACGTCGGACCGACGGACCTGAGTGGTCTACAGGTATTCGATGCTCTCCTGCGTCCAGCACCCAGCCGACATTGTCGTCCGTGACAGCAAACACGCGCTCCCTCGTCTTGCCGCAGCTTGAAGAGATACGATAGGGTGTGTATTGTCTGGTCCAACCGACCAGAGAGCCCTCCGAGAAGAACGATGTCATATTTTGTAGCTTCCTCCATTTCCTTGACCTGGATGGCCGCGACGCATTTCTCAAGGTCCGTGGAGTATTGGTCGGGGTCTTGAACGATAGGGACGCCAGTGGGTAGTGTAAAAGTCTTTCACGTCCGGGCGTATCGAGTCGAGGTCGCCCTTGATCAGTTGCGGAAGATACAGCGTTCGCTCGTCCCCGACGAGAGTGTCGAAGAGCCGATTAGCCCCGCCGTCCGCGCAACAATGCCATTGTGATGAATTCCACAATCGCAGGAACAGACCGCGAGAGAACGGCTGGTTGAGAATAACGAGAGCGCGTGTCGTGGTTGGGTCAGCAAGCAGAAAGTCGACATTCCAGGTGGTCATGTAGGTCGGTCGTCACACGTTACCACTTTGTTCCGTCTTCCGGCGTCTGCAACTCGATGGCGGATTCAACCGACGACGACGTTGTGGTCCCTCCCCTGCGGCCACCACTGCACCGTTCCGCGTCCCCCCGAGACCTCGAGCTCGACGAAAAAGACCTCGACAGAATCCGCCAATGGCAACAGGCCCGCATCGACAAAAAGCTGCGCGGCGAATACGAGTCGGCCCTAATCCATCTTCAAGACATCGTTGCGTTGTCTTCCTTCTTTCTAGTTTCCCCGGCTAACCATACCATACCAGATCAACAGCAACACCGACACGCCGTCGCAAATCTCGTCCGTGCGCGTCGAGGGCGGGAAATACCACACCCGGCCGTCGTTCCTCAAGTTCCTCATCGACCCGCTCATCCCGCCGGCGAGCAAGGAGAACGACCTCCGGAGCACGATCCAGGCAGCGGGACGCATGGCGGATGTCCTCAAGCTCACCGACATGTACAAATCCGTCGACGCGCGTCTGGAGCGTGCAAAGTCCCCGCTGGCAAATCCATACGACGTCGACGTCGTGCTCAAGGCTCGGCCACAGCCCGAAATGGTTCGTCAACGCCAGGACGGACGTCGGCGAGAACGAGGGGAGCACGGTGTGTTCTGTTTTCACTAATACAGTTTCAAGTTTGCATTAACCGTATACGTAGAGCCTCGTCGGACGCGTGCGCAACGTCTTTGGCGGCGCCGAGAACCTGGCAGGGCAGTCCTCTCCATCGGCACCACGACGCGCAAGGCCGCCAACGCGAGCTTCACCGTCCCCCTCACGCCGTCGCTGCATACCTGGGGCGAACTGCAGGCCTATGTCTTTCGAACGCGACTGCTCCGACTTTGCCAGCGCCACCGAGGCCGTCCGCGGCGCCAGGGCTCTTGTCAGGGTGAGCTAGGTCAGCCCCGAACGCGTTTTGTTTTGACTTGAACTGTGTTGTGATGATCGATTAGAGCGGGATTCCTCGGTAGTGGGGAGCACAGGTTCGCATACGAGGCTGTCTTGCGGCATATCGGTGACCTCAAGCCAGAGGCGTCAATGAGGTTTGTTGTTCGTTTTCCCTTTTTTCAAAATAACAGACTTGGTGTGCAGTATTCGCGAAGCCGCCGGGCAAACTGTGAAATCCGCCCTCTCGCATACTTTTGTGGTGGACACGCGGGACGACAGCCTCGTACCCACCACGGGCTTCTACCTGCGCACGGCGCACGAGCTCGCGGGTCTCGGCGGGGACGCGGCGTTTGTAAAGTCGGAAACGCATGCGCATGTATCGAGACCGCTCTTTCCTGGTGTTGTGCGTCGTTTTTCTCTGCCTGTGTGCCTACCACTCCAACTATCGATAGTCATTGTCCTTCGCCGCCCGCTCCGGCGTCCTTTGGGGTCTCAACGGCAAACCCACGCTCTTCCCAGACCGGTTCCAGCTCGGCGGGCCCAGCTCTGTGCGCTCGTTCCGACTCAACGCCCTCGGCCCGCGAGACGACCGACTCCCATCCTCATTGACCTCGCTATCGCCTCGTCGACTCACTCGGCGGCGAACTCTACTGGTCTGCGGGGCTCAGCGTCATCTCCGATTTTCCCAAAAAACCACAGTGGCCCGTCAAGACGCATGCGTGGATAAACGCGGGAAGGTTGGATGATTTTGATAAAGCCCGCCCCCTCCGAGACACGCTCGCGCGGCCCCCCGCGGTATCGGTGGGCTTTGGGCTTATATACAACCTTGCGCCAGCGAGGATAGAGCTGAATTTCGGGCTGCCGGTTGTTGCGAGCAAGAGTGATGGTGCGAGAAGGGGGTTGCAGTTTGGTATTGGGGTCGAGTTTTTGTGAATACATAGATACAATTTCATTTTACAAAGAGCGTGTGTTGTTTATACAGACAATAATTTAACCTGCAAGAAAGAAAGGCGTCAGTCTGGCTCATCCGCACCTGCAAATGGCCCGGCCGCGAAATCAAGGCGTACTTAATATGGGCGCCTTCTGGATCCACTCGCGCTTCTCGAGCTCGTCGATGATGAACGCTGCTACGCCTCCTCTGGAGGAAAATGCGCGGATGTTGCCGTCGCCCATGTACCCCGCGATGACTTGGGTGTAGCCGTCGGTGGACGACGGGGCAAGACTGCGCATGCTGATGCTGCCCTTGATCGGGAGTGTCCGTTCGTCCATGATGAATCCAACAACCTCTCCAGGTGGTGGTGGTGCTGGGCGTTCCTTGGTGTGCAGTGCCAGCCGTATCAACGTCCACTCGAGCTCTGCGCCGTCTGTGCGCACGACATCGCCCACCGACACAATATCCTTGACGACATTCCTCGCCAACGCCGCGAACGTCGTACGCAGGAACACCAGCGGCAAGCTGAACTGGTCGCTCGGGTCACGCACAGACGGGGTGGTCAGCGCGATAAGCCGTTTCACCCCATGCAGCTTCATCGTCGCTATGATCCGTGCATAGGCCGCTGCGATGGGCTTGTTCGGTGGGTACAAAGGGCCCTTGCGGCCGGTGGGCCCGAGAGCGGTGATCACGGCGTCGACGGTGACACCGCCGTAGCCCGAGTCCATCGCTTTCGAGAGGTTGTCCGGCTCGTCGAGCTGGCCTTCGACGACGATGACGGAGCGGTCTTGGACGATGTCGGGAGGCAGCTTGGTTGCGTCGCGGACGTAGAGGACGAGCGTGGAGGAGTGGTACACCGAGAGGAAGCGTCTGGCAATGGCGAGGCCCATGGCGCCCGATGCGCCGAAGAGGACGACGTGCATGGTGGGCGAAATGATACCACGGAACCACGGTAAACGCCGAAGGATAGCGGGATGTTGCGTTGGAGACCCACAGGAAACAGCACGCGACCTGATGTGACGAGCCTCGTGCCCTGTGACCTGACGTGGCGCGGCTCTGGCCACCAAGCTCTTGCCAAACAAATGTCCATCGCTTCCCCAACCGTCCTCCCTCGACCGCCGCTCTTCCCCATCCTCCTCCCCGATGCACCGCACCCCTATCCCGGATCCCAGTCCCGCTCGGCCCACGCAACCTACACCCGTCTCAAGGCAACGCGCAATCTGCAGCGCGAGATGGACGACCTCAGTGATGAGGAGAACGAGATTGAGGAAATGGTGTGTGTGGTCTGCGTCTGCTGCGGGTTGATAATGAGTATCAGAACGTCCTTGTTCGCCAACGCGGATTCGCCACTCTCATCCCCATCGGCCGCAACTTGACACAGCAGGAGGAGAAGAACGATGTACGCCGTTTGTTCTGTCGCCATCTCAAGTAAAAGAGCTTTCTTTCTGCAGGCAGAAGAGGAAGAGTCGGACTCGGAGTCGGGTCAGTCGAACGGGCCGCCCTCGGTCGGCGAAGATGTCGGCGAAAACTCGACCCAGGATCTGGATGCGAGTATGGAGGATCTGGACGAAGAAGGCGTTGACGATGACGATGACGATGATGACGACGACGACGACGACCCTGTGGAGGAATCGTCGGACGTTTAGCTGTAGCATTACTAGGTGAGTACGCCCCAGAATATGCCGAGTCCAATTGACTTTCTCTAGAACTTTACGATCTTTGTACTACTCTCTACTCGTTCTCCTTGTACTACTCTCCTCCTTGTACTACTCTCTACCCTCGCTCTTCTCGAATCTCAACACAACCAAGTGAACGCGCTGAGTAGCTTCTCGTCGGGCCCAGACATCCTCTTTCGAGTTGGCTGTGCTTTCCGGCGATCTGGAAATGCGAACGACATAGCATTGTCATGTTAACAGCACTGAACACGAGGCAGCTAAGATTAGTTACATCCACTCCCTCGCCTCGACCACCACCAGCTTCAAGGACATACCCCGACCCGCCTCGAACTCAAGTCGAGCTTTCTCTGGAACTCCGTCAGCACCAAGAGTCAGGACATCCGAGGAGATGACTTCACGAGCAAAGATGTGCGTCGCAGAACTTTTCCTTACAATCGGATTTTCTAACGCACAACAGGTGGTTCCAGGTCATCTTCAAAACCAACGAGTACACCCTCTCCCAAATAAAGGGCTGTCTCGCGCTCGAGATTGGCGATCTTCTCCTCAACATTCTTCAGCTGCTTTCGCATCGAACGCAGGCCGAGCTTCTCTACACAGACAACAGCCTAGCAAAAGTCGACATCCTTTTCAAGACCATCGACTCGCGGCAGGGAGATATCGAGCTGTTGTGCTCCTTCTGCTGCCAGCTCGCACGATTTGTTGGGATGAAACACATGCTGAGATTGGACCTGGATCGTGCAGATTTTGAAGAGCTAATTGCGAACGAACTCAACTCACCGCGAGTGGCATCCCATGCCGAAGCTTTGGAGAAACACTCGGAGTCTGACTCCGCGCCGGAGGTGGGTGTCCAGTATTCATTTACAATCTGGCCTGAATCCGACGTAGATGGTGCTTCTTCACGATATTATATTCACCGAGGAGCTGGAAAGCGGTCCGACGTTCTTTGTACACTCCGCCAAGCACAAAGGACGGCCCGTTATCGTGAAAGTCTTCAACGCGACCAAGAACTTGAATTCTCGCCAGGCAAGTGCATCTTGCGCATTAGACTACTCGAGTCAATCTTAAACCGCTACAGCTGGTTGAAAGGGAAGTCCAATTAGCGAGAGCACTAATGTACGTGTATGTACTCCTGATTATCCTCCATCCTTGACATCGGAGTGCAGCCACCCAAATCTCCTGCGATTGGAAGGAGTCTCTGCCGCATCGTCTCCCACCCAATTTATCACATATCAACCTGGTTCGCACAGTGAGCTCTCTGAAACGAGTTCTTACAAAGATAATTAGGTACCACCGCGGATAGACACCTGGGGATAGCGTTGGACGCAAATCTCGAGACGAGTGTTGCTCTCGCTTTCCAAATGGTGAGTTAGGGCTATTCATTTTTGCGGGCTTTGAAGTGAATTCCTGCGCTAGGTCGGAGAACTTGCCGTATACCTACCACTTGAGCTTAGGTTGTAAGCTGACCGCGTGGGATTAGGCGGGACTCAACTATCTACACCTTCAAGGCATCCCGATGCAATGCATTCAGATCACGGTAGGGCACGCGGCTTCTTGTACCCACAACTCAAACAACTCGACAGCACTTCAGTGTATTGTTTGATTCCGAACAAAAGTTCCTCATTGCCTTGGACCCTACGTGGCTAGACGAAGCACCGCTATCATCTTCGCCAGCTGGTATCGACGTTCTGTGGGGACATTTCAACGACTTGTGTGAACTGGTATGTGGTTCTTTCAATCTCTCTTCGACGATAAATCCAATGGATCTCAGGTGCTGAAGTCCGCTAATCAATTGATTCATGGTGCACAATCTTACGACGCGTAGACAAAATAATCATTTCTTGTTAGACGATGATGTCGAGAGAGTCCCGGATTTGGTCAACCTTTCCGATCCCACCAGTGATGCGACCAGTCCTGGCAATTCATCTTCATCCGATGCCACTCACGGAGCGGAAAAGGAGCCACGCGAAACAAACTCGTCGCCTACCCCACCTCGGCGCGAGTTCGTTTGGAGGAAGCTGGATCGCGGCAACCAGACCTTAACCCTGATATCGCGGCGCCTTGGATCAACCTTCATGCGACTAGCACCTTCACTTAACCGTGTGCAGGTTCGAAACGATTCCAGGACAAGTTTCCATCGCTGCGCAGGATACCTTCGGGAAGAAATCGTTCTTGCAACAATGAGTAAGGACAGCGCAATTCTGTCGTACGACACCGCGAGCCCACTCGAAATTTGCAAAGTTTGTCATCAAATCGTCGATAAGAAAGAGAAGTTCCACTGTATCTGTGATGATTACCGTAAATGATGTTCGAGTTATCCAATCCAATCCAATCCTGGAAATGAGTCTTTAACCGAAACTATAGATGATCGATCTCGAGAAATATCCAAGTGTTCCAAATGTATCCGATGGTATCACCCAGCATGCGCCCGTGCCCTCGGCGTTTGTCCCCTGTGCCCGGTGGAACCAACTAGATGGAATCGCCGCTTCATTTGCCCAATTTGTGAATATATTTGCTCGACCAGCCATAATCTCCACTGTAGGTCTCCATCCTGCCGTCTCCCTCTTCACCATTGAACTGGTGCCAATAGATCACTACAAGTCGCATAAGAAAGAAACAAAAATTCAGTGCACCAAGTGTGGCCAGGGATTTGTCACCCTGCAGGTTTGTAGGCGGCACGAAGCTAAGTGCCCAGTTGATCCAGCCAATGCGACAAGTGGAGCGGTGAGCGCTTCTCTACGATCTCAAATAAGTGGCTAATTTACTTTCAGAAGTAATCTGAGAAGCATCGGTGTTTCGTGCTCTGATACATCTCCTCTAAAAAATTTAGGTGAGTGCTTGCTTGCAGCCTTGCACTACTCGAATATATATTCAGATCCTCGGTCGCGTTGTAAAGATATTGCCTTCAGAGTCCCGAGTAGACGGGCGTTTTAGAGAAGATTCAATTGCACATATGCTCTACGCCAGACTGCCTTGTTTCCTCGGGTGGAAAAAAAATCGAAGCGTCTTCTTTGCCCCGATAACCTGCTTCATGGCATTCATCTCCCGCCAGTGATCTTCCCAGTCTGGCCAGCTGAACACAGAAAACATTCAGACCTGCGTGGTCGACACAAACCATAATTTCCCCAAAACGCAAACAATTATCCTTCAAGTTCGTGACGGTAAATAGCCGAAGACTAGGTGCTTATTATTCAAAAGCAAACGACAAGTGGAGCAAGCAGCAGGTAACTACGTGCGTACAACTTGTCTTTCATACATGCCCGAATTCCAAAAAAGAAAGAAAGAAAACCTATGCTGCATTCTTCAAACAAGCTGAGGCACCTCCATCCGACTCGGATTTGGGTGCTGTGCGGACCCATTGACCTGGGTCTCATACGGCGAGGGCGAGTCATTCGACGTATTGGACGTCGATGCAGGTGAGGGGCCAGACAATTCAGGCCAGGAGAATCTACATTGACCGAGTCAGAAGTCAGAAAGCGTACCCAGGTATCATCATAGTATCCCACCATGCTGGATTCTTCAGCGCCCGCATCGCAGCCAGCATCTGCTCCTCATCAGACAGTCCCAGATCGTAATGCATTTGCTGCGTGTGCGTCGCTTGGGAATGATGCACCTCCATCCGATTCGGATGCTGCACGAACCCAATGACTCGGACCTGAGGCGCATGGTTCGCTCTTGAGGACGTCGAAGGAGTATCTGTGCGAGGATTCGGGTCTGGCATAGGGCTTGGGCTTTGGTGCCACTCGCGGCGCAGGGAGACGATGGTGATGGGCAGAGAAGCCTGAGCGTGGTTGTGGGCGCGCAATGTGCATGAGGTGCTCGGGGAACATCTCGTGGATGCTAGGGAGGACGATGGAAGGTGAGCCGTTCGACGTATCAGACGTCGATGCAGGTGAGTGGCCAGACGATTCGGGCCAGGAGAAACTACATCGAAGCGAATAAGGAGGAGATGCCAACGCAAAAACATGGTATGACGTACCCAGGCATCATCACATTATCCCACCAGGCCGGATTCTTCAGCGCCTGCATCGCAGCCAGCATCTGCTCCTCGTCAGGCAACCCCGTCCCCACTGGCAGATCCAGAGCCTGCGTCTGCGTCGCCTGTTGCGCATACGCGCTGCGACCATGCCCGTTTCCGTGATCCTGCTCAAGACTGGCGCCCGCACCAGCCATGGGCGACATTGTGAACATCGAGCTTGTATCCAACTGCGGTCCAGCTCCATAGGAGGAAGTCATTCGCTGTTGCGTTGGCGGTGGCTGGGGCTGCAGACGTCCTATGGCAATGCCATAGGGATTCACAGTGCTCGGACGTGGTTCCATCCTGGGATGTGCATTTGATGCGGCTTTGGTGGTACAGAGACGACAATCGTCTGTTTCCGCACCGGCGGCACCCTTCCCGCATGCGGCATGGGACCACCGCTTGCATGAGCGACAATGCACGATGGGAGCAGAACCCACATCTGCGAACCTTGATCAAATAACTCAGCCGCAACCAAATGCGCCGACCTGAATTGCCACAGATACACTCGAACACTTCGAGCCGAACCTCTTGATGACAGACCTTGCAGATTTCGAACGGGCTCGGCGAGTCATAGGTCAAAATTCGCACTGTTTCGACTCCGAGTTGCCAGCGTGATTTCTTCGCGGAGGTATCCTGCGCAGCGATGAAAGGTTTTTCTTGATGTGCTTCGAATTTGCAGTCGGTTAAGTGAGGTTGCTGAAGGTCTGAAGGTCGATCCGAGATGCCTCGATATCATAGTTAGGGTCTGGTTACCGCGAGACAACTTCCTCCAAACGAATTCACGTCGAGGTGAGATAAGCCGACGACCTTGGTTCGACTGCCAGTGGATTCTTTTTGACTCCGCGACTGCCATCGGGGAAAACCAAGTTGACAGGACCATTCACATCACTGGTAGGGGCTGGAGAGGTCGACCACATCCGGGTCTCTTTCGACATCATCGTCTAAAAAAATGTTATTTTTGTCTAGTTGCTGTGAGATTGCGTACCGTGAATCAACCGATTAGCGGACTTTAGCACCTAATGTCGGTCGGATTTTTCCGCCGAACCTGAATTCGAAAGACATACCAGTTCACAAAGCTCATTAAAATGTCGCCACAGAACGTCGATACCAACTTGAACTGGTGAAGACGATACTGGTGCCTGGTCTAGCGCCGCAGGGTCCAAGGCGATGAGGAACTTCTGGTCAGAATCAAACAATACGTTGAAGTGCTGTGGGGTTGTTTGAGTTCTGGGTACGAGGAATCAGGTGCCGTACCGTGATCTGAATGCGTTGCACAGGAATACGCTGCAAGTGTAGATAGTTTAGTCCTGCCTACGTTCCGTGCAATCAGCTTCCGGAGACTTCCAAGTCCAAGTGGTAGGTATTTACTGCAAGTTCTCCGACCTGGCATAGGAATTCACTTCAACACCGGCGAAAATGAACCTAACTCACCATTTGGAAGGCCAAAGCGACACTGGTCTCGAGATTTGCGTCCAATGCTGTTCCGAGATGTCTATCCGCAGTGATGGCTGGATGTCTAATGAGGATCTCGTTGGGAGATCCCTCAAAACTGACCAGATTGGTATGTAATAAATTGTGTGGGCGATGCCGGAGCAGATACTCCCTCCAATCGCAGGAGATTGGGGTGACTACAGATGCGCATCAATCCTGGTGATTAATGGGTGGTGTTGATGCATACATTAGTTCTTTCGCCAACTGGATCTCCTTTTCCACAAGCTGTAAGCGAGTTAGACGTCCTTGAGCGTTCCGATGAACAGCAGAATAACTTGCCTGGTGAGGGTTCGCAGTCGCGTTGAAGACTTTTACGACAACGGGCCGTCCTTTGTGCTTGGCGGTGTGCATAAAGAATGTCGTACCGCTTCCCAGCTCCTCGGTGAATGCAATGTCGTGGAGACACACCGTCTACATCCATTCAAGCCAGATCCTAAGTGAATGCTGCGCACCCACCTCCGGCACAGAATCCGAGTGGCTACTCACAGCTTCGGAGTCGGATGCTGCCCGTCGCGCGGAATGTGGTTTGACTCTCCCTGATGTAGAAGAAGTTCGGCGGTAGGGATGAGGTCTTGCCTTCCGACGGGCGGTCAATCTAGACTGGGCGATGGAACGGCGCAAGCCCTCCCGACGATATGCAGCTGCAAACACGTCAGTATCCAGAGCACACGCCAAAATGGAACTAACCGCCAGAAGGCCCAAGAAGCTCGCTCGAAAGTATCTCCTCGTAATTGAAA
Organism: Mycena amicta; assembly: GCA_029282125.1. Taxonomy (NCBI): domain Eukaryota; kingdom Fungi; phylum Basidiomycota; class Agaricomycetes; order Agaricales; family Mycenaceae; genus Mycena; species Mycena amicta. Next base: position 347,261 of record JARIHP010000037.1, on the reverse strand, counting down.
CCATACACGTCCAATCTCAGCATGTGTTTCATCCCAACAAATCGTGCGAGCTGGCGGCAGAAGGAGCGCAATAACTCAAGATCTCCGGTCCGCGAGTTAATGACTTTGAAAAGGATGTCGACTTTTGCTAGGTCGTTGTCTGTGTTGCAAAGCTCGGCCTGCGTTCGATCCGAAAGCAGCTGGAGAATGTTGGGGAGAAGATCCCCAATCTCGAGCGCGAGACAGCCCTTGATTTGGGAGAGGGTGTACTCGTTGGTTTTGAAGATGACCTGGGACCACCTGTTCTGCGTTAGAAAATCCAGCTGCGAGGAGAAGTTCTGGACGCACGTCGTTGGCCGTGAAGTCATCTTCTCGGATGTCTTGACTCTTGGTGCTGACGGAGTTCCAGAGAAAGCTCGACTTGAGTTCGAGGCGCCGGAGGCGGGTCGGGGTACCGGTATGTCCTTGAAGCCGGTGGTCGACGCGAGGGCGTGGATGTAACTATGCCTCGTGTTCAGTGCTGTTAACATGGCAGCGCTATGTAGTATGTCGTTCGCATGTCCAGATTGCCAGCATCGTGCCGGCAGGTTGCAATGACCACAAAATCGGGAGGCGACTTTTCGGCGGTTGGAGAATTCACGTAGTTTACCGATTTTAAGCCGGCCGCGCCATTCACCAAGGAGGTTTCAATTATCGCTGCAGTCGTCGAGCAGAGGGTGAGCACGGCTTGGTTCGTGGTTTGAATGTCAGGAACGTCACGCGTTGTGTGACGATGGGACCACTTCCCCTAAGTAACAGCGACTGTGGGCCTCGACGACCAAGCTCGGAGCCTCTGGCCCTCTCTTCTCAGCGCGGAATCGGCAGCACTGTCAAATCCCATAACCGGCGCTGCAAAATACAACGACCCTCTTATCGGCGTGCGGGTCTTAGGGTTCCTTTTGCAGGATTTGTGGCAACACCACGCAGATGTCTTTGGCCTCATTCCGTATAACCGCCTCTGTCGGGAGATTGAATTATGTCTATCTAATCCTGGGGCTCAAGCTCAAAACACCAAAATCTATGAGCTGGGTCTGTTTTATCGCAATCATCTAATGCGCGTCTGTGAGTCGTACATCCATTCCCTGAATACAATCAAACCAATTTCAGTCCGGTCGGAAGGCGGGCCATTGCCCACCGTCTCCGAACATCCCTCCCGCCCATCCTTGGAGCTGGTTAGGCAGCGAATCATACAAGATATGCGTACTCCAATAACGAAGCCCGACGCTCGCAAGCATGTACAGTCACGGCCAAATTATAGGCCGGATTCCTTTTCGGGTAATCCGCCTTAAATACCTTCCTTAATCCTTTATTTTGTACTCTTCTACTGTCTCTGAGGAAGTATTAGGGTATAATACTCGAATCTATAGCCCCCTGGTGAGTTTTTCGAATCAAAAATGTGTTTGGGGCAAGTTTGCGGAGGCTTGATGAGGGTCGGCACTTGGATCGGATTGTGCCCAACCTAGCTCAGAACGAGGCACAAACGTTTCTTTTGGATGACTATATCTTTTTGCTATGGAATACACCCAAATAGTACAGGTAACTGGGCAAAATGGGGGGTATTAAGGCGGATTACCCGAAAAGGAATCCGGCCTATAATTTGGCCGTGACTGTACGTGCATGCGGTCCTCGCACCTCGAGTCAAATACTGATTATTCTCCAGGCACTCGTCCGCGACGGCTATCGTTGCAAGGTCACCGGAACATTTGACTACGAATCATGCAAACTCCACTCCCAGTTGCGTACTGAGGCCAACGCCCTGGGAGCGGGTCTGACAACCCTGGAGTGTGCCCACATCTTTTCGGAGTCGGTACAGGACGGTGATAAAGTAAGGTTTTCTTGATTTTCGTTGCGGGGCAGTCTGATGTTTTCAAGTAAGTATGCCGCCAGCGCGATGGCTATTCTCGAAACTTTTGGTGTCGTTGGCAAAGTTGAGAATCTTGTTGGTGGCAACGTCAACAAGCATTTCAATATTCTCAGCATGTCTGAGACCTTGCATCGGCTGTTCAACCGCATCGAGTTTTGGTTCGAAGAAGTGATTGGGGAGGCGAGTATATTTGCTTTTGATCTCGTTCTTTCTTAAAAGCATTACTTTAGCTCGACACATACAACATTTGCGCCGCCGACCCCGACTTCTTCACTGTCCTTGGGTCTCCCCCGAAGCGCGTAACATTCAAAGTAGATCCAGCGCTCGTCAAAGATTGCACGGATAATGGCAAACCTGTACCTGCACTCCCGTCACCCTCTCTCCTCGCCATCCGCGCTGCTTGCTCGCGTGTCGCCCACATGGCCGGTGCGGTTGAACAAGCCGACCAGATCCTTCGCGATATTGAGGATACGTCGGTTATGGCGGAGGATGGGACTACGGCTGAGCTTTTCACGTTGCGCCTGCAGCAGTCGCTGTCTACTGTTCTTCTCGGGGCTTAGCTTTCTTGGTCGGAATGTGCTTGAAGTTGGACATGGTCGAGCAGAGTGTGTGTGTATTCATTTCTGTCATCAATGTCGAGTTTGCGCTGTTCGCGTCGCGCGGAAAAATTGCAGTCTCATCATGCCAAGAAAGGGTATTCAAACGACTGACAGTACAAAAGAGCGGTATTCAAAAGACAGCGTGAATTAGCGTTTGTCCATCCAGGTCCAGGTCCATCCTCCATCCACCCTTCCGGGATTCTCAAGATAATCGCAGTCAATCAAGGAAGCAGCTTCCAAAGCTCCAACATCCGGTCGAACCTGCATGCGTGTGGGTTAACGAGCGGGGGCGACTCGATACAGATACACACCTAGGGGTCCCCAGTCCAGTGACAGGATCGAATCCAGGCGCCGTAGCGAATCCTTTCGTCCCGCATCCAGGGTTTGTGCCCGTCGTGATGTCGTTGAACGCGCCACGGAAAGCGGGGGAGTAGATCTACATCGTGTATGTCGAGAACACAGGAAATATATATCTGGAAACGACGCACAACAGGATTGATAAACCCAATAGGCTTCTTCCCAGCCGCCAAACGCGCGTCGTTGATCATGGTGAGCAGTGCGCCGACCACGGGGGCCGATGCAGAGGTGCCGTATACGAGGAAGAAACCTCCGTCAACGGCCGTCACGTAGTTGGCGCCATTCGCGCTGAGATCGGGATACGCGCGGGACTGCGAATTTAGGGTCAGATATCAAGGCGAAGACGACGAACGGACGACGCACCAATCCCGTCGAGTTGTAGGTGGTGTTTGAGTACGGCGGTGGGTTGGCGGAGAGGTATTCCGCAACAACTCCCTTCTGGTAATCTACAGACCAGTGAGCATCATTTATGTAAGAACGCGAGCACCCACCAGGAATGGCAAAATAATTACTGAATCCACCCCCGCTGAAGATCACCTGCTGGCACGCACTCTCCGGATCGGCTACCGTCGAGCCAGGGTTAATCTGGGTCGCGCCGACAGCGGTGACGAAGGGACACGTCGAGGGGAACGACGGGTTGAAGATCTTGCCGCCGCGCGTCTGCGAGCCGTCGGGATTGAGACAGAGCGCGCCGTTACCCCCGACGCCGTTGTCCCCGGACGAGTAAATCACCGTGACACCCATGAGGCCGAGCTGCCGTGACGATGAGCGAATTGCATTAGGCAACGAGAGGACGGACCTTAGCATATTCAGCGCATTGTCGAGCGGTGTAGGCAAACGAGAGATCGGCCTCGTTGTAGCCGTATGAAGTCGATATGACGTTCGCTGGCTTGATTGTACCGCAGTCCTGGCCTGGAGGGCACAATCAGATTGAGCAGAGGTTTATTGAGAAACACTCGCCGGTATAACCACCAGGAAGAGGGTCAGGGTAAATTCCGTCGTCGTTCGGGTCATCTCCGCCCTCGAAAGTGCAGAAGGATTCATCGAGTGCGTCAAGCAGGTTGTTAAAAGATGCGCCTATTGGTGAAAACCGCGTCAACAGAGCCGCTGCATACAATAAAAGACAAATCCTGTACCCATTTGGAGATCCCCGACTTGATAGAGCGTGACGTCCTGCTGTGCAGAGACCAGATTCATTGCGTACTGTAAATCCAGATTGGATTCCCCGTTAAAGTCGAAGCTCTCGGAGGTGTTTTGTACGAAGCCTTCTCGGGCATTATTAACATGCTTAAAGATAGGAAGACTACACACCTCCGTCAATGGAATTGAGCACCGGCCGCGCACCGACCAGCGAAGCCGAGAAGTTGGTCGCAAACTTGTCGAGGTCCTGAGGCACGTATGCTTGCGGCGTGTACTCCACGATACCATACGAGTTTTTATCGGCAGCGACGGGGACATAGTTGAAGTTGTACAAGGCGCGGAGGCATGTGGGAGTGATCTGAGAGGCACAGTTCTCCGTCCCCGGCAGAATGAGGTCGATGGCTTCCGTACGATATTGCGGGAACACCGTGCCCGCGCCAGGCTGGCCGATGGAGATTAGTGTCGAGAATGGCGAGTTGGAGTCATCTGTGCGTTTCGAAAGAATGGCGTTAAAGTCGATTGAAGGAGTGACGATTTGGATGTGAGGTGCGATGTGGGCGGGGAGGTGGTATTGGTCACAAGCTGCGGCGAGGTCGACGATGAGGGCATGCACGTAAACGGATTCAGGGACGACGGGACATACCGATGTGTTCCTTCGCAGACGCATCATGAACAAAAACGTGGTACTCTGTCGCAAGCAAAGCCTCGGTCTCGGCCACGGTCGCATTGAGCGCCACCCAGCCTTTGCTCTTGCTTACGCGTACACGGTCTCGCTCGAAGCCGTTCTCCGATATCCAAGAGACAACCGCATCCACGCTTTCGTCGCTGGGGGCGAAATACTGCGCGACGCGTGCAGGAGTCCAATGTTGGCCGTAATTGGGCGAGTCTGGGTGCGAAACATCGTGTAGAAGGGATTCAAGCGAGTGCATGTCGGAGTTGGGCTGGGTTAGACCGAACCGAAGGGGTAGAACCGCGTCGGGCGAATGGCGGCGGGCACGCGACCATCCATGAGGAAGATTCGTGCGCTTCGCATGCTGGACGGAGGGCGACAAAGTCTGTGCAACCGCGACAGCGAGAAGGGGGAACAGGACCAGCATCGTTGGAGTGTTATTGGGGCCATGGCGGTTTTTATCAGGGTTCGTTTGATGCGGCGATCTTGTCCAAACTTGTCCTTTCTTCTATTACGACGACCACGAGCTAACCATCTTCAACTTAAGCTCGCTGCCGCCCAGTGGAGCCGCAAGGAAGCCGCAGTAATCCACGTCCTCACTCTCCTCTGCAGCAAACCACGCTCCGCACGAGCAACCTCTTTGCGCCGACCTATCTGCCGCCGTCGACGTCAAAAGCCTTCGATTCCATTCATCAGTATCTCGTACCCGTCTGCCAACGCCGAACGTCCCACACATTGTAAGCAATCTTAAGAACGCGTCGTTTGCCCTCTGATATCTGCTCTGACGCGAGGCCGACGATGAATTGCTCCTTTTATTCGACATTTCCTCGAGGCCTTGAAACCTGCTTCACGTCTGCCTTATCTGCTGGTCAATATCCAATCCAGGCCGACGTCCTTCTTTCCCTAAATATCCGGCGCCATGCTTTTCTCTCGGTCGGGTACCTATTCCGACTCGGATGTCCACATTGCACTCTTGGCGGATATTACAGTTTGAAGTGTACGGTAAGCGTGCGAGGGCAGCGCGTAGGAACTGGTCTCAATTTTCCAGTGTCGTTGAAGCTCCGAGCTTCCGAAAAAAAAAAAAAATCTTGCAACACGGGCGGCCGTTCCGCCTAACTTTCAGCGCTTAGCGGTCAACACAACCCACTTGGCCTAAACTCTGTGAGAGGACTCCCATGAACGAATTACTCTCCTCCGACCGTCAGGAGTGCCCACGAACTTTGTACGACTCGGACAAGATCTGGATAAAAAACTCAGGCTGCAGATTCCCGCTTGAGTCGACGCTAAAGGCGCTCTAGGAGCTCACAAGAGAACGCTCTCAATCTCATTTACATCGACCGGTATGTTACATCGCCTCATTTAAGTATTCCCAAGCTACTTGGTACAGGAAGTGTCCTCAAGCATGCAATGGACTGCGTGAACTTGGACAAAGGCAAAATACATTGACTGCGAACGAAGACGCGCCTCCGGGCGACGGGTCGGGATTGCCCATTGGCAACCGTCGATCGCAATGTTCCGTGGCGTATTCCACTGCGGTTCGTTGCCGGGCTGACGACGCTTCGTTTGCATGCAGCATGGGCACACCATACGATATGGGTTCGAACTTCCCTGATCTCGGATCCAGAGTCCCGCACTCAGTGTGCTGCGCTAGAAGCCAATGCGAAGGAATTCGGGCTCTCATACTTTGGGCTGCAAGACCAAGCGTCAAGGTTGTTCTCTTGTTATTATATCTCTCTTCGAGTTCGTGCTTATATACTCCCAGGGATTTTTCATGAGGGTTTACTAGCACTGTACGTCCGCCGCTCAGAATTCCGACTTTGTTTGAACCCGACTAGCTACAGGTATCACATGCGTCTGCGAAGACTCACACATATCGAGTAAACCATCCACTAACGCCTTCTATAAGGTCTTTCCAGCCCACTGTGCCTTCGGAGCGCTGGCATTTGGCATCGGCACCTCGGGAGTCAACGCAGACCGTTCTGCAAAAGAAGAGGAAGAACATGCGCATCTCCGTCAACGGCACGGGCGACTCGGACGGTTTCACCTCCAAGGACCTCCACATTATCGGCGTCATTAGCGCCTCGGGCGGGAACGGATGCGCTATCGATTACGCCAGGAGTGTTATCGGCGTGGAGGCCGACATGAGTGCATGGAGCTGGCTTCGCGTTCTTCAGCAGCTGATGTTTGTTCTTCTTCGACCCTCCGTCGTTTGCGAGTCCTCCCTGCTTCCTCGTCGTCCCTTGCGCAGACCAAACTCTCCGTTTCGACACGCCGCACGAATCATCGCGTCGTCAATGTCCAAGAATTTCAAGACGAGGGTCATTCACAGATGGGCGTTCGGCGTACTAGGATCTGCGTCCAGGGGGACGGTGGAGAAGCTTGCTCGCCGGTGGTAGTTGCCGTATTGAGGCATTGGTTCGTCAGCAGCAAGCGTTATGTCTGTTTTTGATACATGTTTGAGTCTGCCTAAAATATACAGCCTGAGTAACTCTAAGTGTTATGTAGTTTCACGTTCCGCAGATACGAGGCAATAGGAAGATTTTTTCGCCGCCGAAGTGAGCCTCGCCGTCACTCCTGGCCGAGTCGTCCCCTTCCGAGTCCGAATCCTCGATAAGCTTGAAGAGCGCACTCCCCATCGCCTGTGCCGTCTCGACTGCTTCTTCGGCAACGGGAGCCTTGCCGTCGCTCCAGTCCAAGTTGTTCTTCCAAATCCAACCAACTTCCGAGTCCGAGTCCGAGTCGCCATCAAGACCGTCGGCACTCCCCGTCTCGACTGAACCCAATTGTAGTTCAGTCAGAGAAGCGGTGAGAGCCGTCGAGGGCGACGGCGACACATCTTCGCCTAGATAGGAACCCAACTCCTCAAACTCTGAATCGCGTGTATCGCTCGTGCTTGTGCAGACGTGGCACGTCCGGATGGTATCGCCCAGAACGGGATCATTCGAGAATGTGGCTGTTGCGGGCATCAACGACAAGTCCAGCGAAATTGATTCCCATTGGACATGGGCGAGCTTGTGAAGAACATCCGTTTCTGAAACTGTTCAAGAGCGTCAGTCACCACTGAAGGTTCGAAACGCATCGCATACGCACAGCTGATGCAGCGCCAGACATCGCGCGCCACCTCCACACGCAGCCCAGTAATGTTCTTCCCTTTGAATTTCGCTATGTCGGATTTTTTAGACATCGACAGATGCGCTTCGCCACCGGTTAGGCGCTTGAACTCCCACCCCAGCTCTCCACGGGGGACTTGGACGCCTTGGGCGTTCCTGCCATTATGCAAAGTCAGGGTGCCGGGGATGTAGCGATGGTGATAGTGAATGCCGTGGATGCCTGGCGGGGTCGGGTGCTGACAAAAGATATTTCGAGCGGCATGGGCCACCTCATGGAGCAAGGTGCGTAGGAAGAAAAACGATAGCATGCTGTGGCTCCGATGAGTATTCAAGCAGATACAACGAGATGAGACCAGCGCACTTCAATTTCGCTATCGTATGTTCCGGTGGTCTCTCCTGCGTGCTCTTCTCGTCGAGGGCGGCGAGCTCCTCAATGAGCCGGGCGGCAATGCCAATGCGCGTCAACTTGCGCCGAGCTTGGACCGACAGACCAAAGAACGCTGGGGCTCCAGGAACGTCTCTTGCTACCGTGCCAAATGAATCTGAGAGATTCCTCAGCTCGATTCCCGGTGGCTCGGTGTATAGCCATTTGGCTAGCTCCTCCGTTCGCTCCCTAAAGGCAGTCGATTTGGCTTTCGTGTTCCGAGGAAGCGTGAGGCGGGCGAGGGTGTTGCGAACGCCGACGTCGTTCACGCAAAACCACTGTTGAAACTCGCCTAGGAGTTGGAAGAGGATTGGGAGCATTTGAGGTGTGAGGAAGTTGAGAGTGTGTCTTGCCGCAACGCCTGGTCCGAACTGCACAGACCAGAGGGCCGGAGGTGTGTTGGGGTTGAGGGGAGCCATGGGTTCAGGAGAGATGCAGAACAAGAGCGAACAAAGAGCGAAACTGTTTCAGTCACGGTGTGACTCATGCGGTCTGATCCAAGTCTTTACACATGTGGTTGGAAGTTGGAAGCGTAGGCTCGAGCTAGGACCCACGACGCTGAAGCCTGTTTTCATTCAAGTTGGCATGAGGATTGCAGAGGCGCGCGGGCAGTTCGAGTGAGATTCGTCCCGGGCCAGTATGACTTGAGTCACCATAACGCCGGACCAATCGAAAGAAACTCGACAACTTCCACACTGGCATCGACGACAAGACCCTCACCGACATAATCTCTATCCACGGCCAGTGCAGCGAAAAGCCTCCGCCAGGCTCCCGGGTTCAAGGCAAAGCTTAAGGAAGCCAGCTACGTCAAATATCCAAATACGATAAGTCAGTTTAGCTTCGACCTCCTCAGTCTAGGTCAACCTGCTGAGGTCAAGGTTGTGAGCGTCGCACCAGGATCGGTCTCTATGCCGACCCGAGTTACTGGATCTCCCCAAACCTTCGCATCCTCCAAGCGGAAATGCTAGAGTACGCAGCGAAACCCCGCGTCGTTTGCGTTTCTATGGCCAGGAATGGACCCGTTCGTTCCACTGGCGAAACGACTCACTTCTCCGGAGCGATGGGAGGTCAAGCAGCTAATTACATCGAGTACGTTGGATGTGTTGAAGTATCCAGACCTAGACGAAAACTTTCACAACCTGTCGCTCGTGCGGAAGCGGACGGAATCTGGATATCGAAATACGCGAAGACGGGCCGCATTCTCAGCTGGGCAGACGACATTCTGTTCGGTCTGCTCAAATGTATGTTCTTTTTCAATCCGTCCTGAAACTTTTGACCTGTTGAGGGCCTGTTAGAAACTATCCAACGCCGTTCTGATCTCAAATCCGTGGCCACTCTCGACGCCGAAGAGTTCTCCGAATTGTTCCCTCCTCACAGTCATGCAAATTCACCTCTCTGAGCCGCCCAGAGATGTTCTCCTGCTCCTTGCTGGAGATCTTGTTCGAGCGAATGGAAGCTCTAGGACCGAAGGTACCCGGACTACCCATCTACTCTACCGTGCGATAACCTGCTTGTACGATTTAGTGTGGTGTAACGCGACATACAGTAAATTTTGCTTGTTTTTTGTGCTTGTACCGTGAGCGCCAGTCAATCTCCGGGTTTCAGACCATTCGCGAAATCATCTTCCATATGACCACCTAATTTCAGGCCACCTCAGATTCGGCCTTCTTCTAAACGGGACCAACCTCCAGTGTCCGCCGTTCTAAATCGCGGACACCTACAAATCTACCACCAAGAAATACATACGTTCACCGGCCTTTGCATCACTATCCAAGGGGCTGTCACTGGGGTTCTCGGTCAAATCAGCTGTCAGAGCTGCTCGACATCAATTTGCCTTATTGGGATAAACCATCAAAGCCATCAACATCGCTTGTCCCGCAGCTAGCGCCCGCACCTACGGCTCTACGTCGCCCGCGCAATACCATACGACTACCAGAGATACCATTCTTCTTCTCCTCCAGCCCCACCAGACTCTCCTCAACTCGACCCAGAGACAATCTCAAGCTTGCGAGTGACGGTGCTGACGCGCGTCCAGAGCAGCGGCCCATCGAGTATTTGGATGGAAGGAAGGATGGCAAACATGGGCGCGAGGGGCGCGCACCATCGCGGGCGGCGACAGAATCCGCAACGAGCTCAAGCTGTCTCCGGCTACCGGACCAAATAATCACCGGATGCCCATTTGGGAATTTGATGTTGTTGTTGTTGTGAAACGGCTTTGTGGTCCCACGCGTGTTGAGCAGCTCTGACAGTTGATTTAGCCGAATACTCCGCTGGTCGCCCCTTGTCACTATCGTTGATTTCCTGCACCATTCTCTCCTTATTAGTGACTCAAATTGACAATTGACAAGCAGAAGGTGTGCATAGATATCGTGAAAGTCGTAAACTGAGACTGGGTGCTTCACTCTTCTACTGTTCGAGATCCGGGATCGACTGGCCAACCGGGGTCGTTGAGTGACGAATAGCTCTCCATCCTGTCATGTGATACCCTGGGTCGATAGCGCATGGTACCCGTGTTACCCGGCCGCTGGGGCACCAGATCCGTGTATTCCGTGCCGAAAGCTGAAAGACTGGGCATGTTTCTTCTGTGCGTAGGCTGTTGGTGACGAGATCTGCAACCAAGGTGAGACTATGAACTCGCTGTTTGAAGAGGACACATACTGCATCATTGAACCACTCTGGTACGAGTAGCTAAAGGAGTGCTCAGTGGAGGCATTCAAAATGGTTGTATACTCACGATCCCGGGTTGCCGGCATGCTCAGAACCGTCGCTATAGTGGGACGAATGCGAATGGTGCGACGGGGGGCGACTTGAGCTACTCAAGTCAGTTCAACTGACACCCGACTTTTTTCCAACAACTCACTCCGCCTGTGCTGGGTTTTGACTGCTGTGAAAAGAGTGTATCGAGGACGGTGCGAAATGCCGCCTTTCAGGACAAAATAATGGATCAGCTATCACAACGAACGCAAAAATGGCTCACAAATCTGGGTTGGAAACTCCCCTGGGACCGCTGCAAGAAAAATATGAGACGACGTGATTGACTAATATTGTATGCTTACGGAGCGGCTGGAGTGGGAGGGACCCTGCGACGGATTGAAATTTCATGTAAAGTCAGCGTGGGGTGACATCAACATACATTTGAGAACTTGAAGGGAGAGCTGGATGGATAACCCTGCACGAAGGTGGGGTAGCCTGAGGGTGCTAGTAGCGGTACAAATATTGATTGAGCAAGGCGGCGGCCCAACGGAGGAAAATAGCGTACTTCGAGGGTACCTATCGGACCGAGAGTACATCGGAGCTGGTGCCGATCCGGATGAAGCCTCAGGCTCGATCGGAGGATAGGTCGTGGATTGTTTCTGAAATTCGGTGAGAAAGGGATAAAGGGAGTGCAGAAAATAAAATAAAAGACCAAATATTCGTTCCATATACCATCCAGAGTCTTGTGAAGGCTTGTTCCGCGGGATTTGAAGACCTTGTTCGGGAAGAAGGCCCTCAGCCATCGTTTGACGGTCCCATCTGCGGAGTGGACGCGGTCGAGGAGTCTGGCAATCGAGTATGAGTGAATTAGTTGCATGTCAGACGAGCACCACCTGCGCAGTTGCTGGACAGTCTCTGCTTTGAGAGTGGGGTTTCCTTCGTCTGCCAGATTGTCAATATATCCTTGAATTCTCTCCTCGAGCTCCGTTTGCTCGGCTGGAGTCATGGTGGTTGGGAACGACTGTATGAATATAAGTTCGTCTTCCAGATTCAAAAGTGTGAGCGAACCTAGAGGAGGAAGTGAAGAGTGTTTTGAAATTAACGTCTACTACGCCCTGCTATTTAAGCTGGGTATGGGCGCTTGCGATGCCGACTCGTGCCATGAGAAGCTAGATCTGCTGGGAACAAGATCCATCGTCTGAGGAGAAGATCCAGGTAAACATGACTTGTCTAGGGCATAAGGGTGGTTGTGTACGCTAAGCGTGTTTGATGCCCGTGATCGCCGGCGGCACTGATTCCTGCCACATCTTGCTCACCGCCATCCACTTACTGCACTTGACTCCCCGGCCGTCTCCCTCCGCGTCGTGTGGGTGTTTTGTGGCCACATAAAAAAACCCATGTCCTTCTCTACAAACGAAAGATGCCAAGATGAACTGTTCTGGGTAGAAAACCAACCGTATCTCCTCTCTGTGGGGTACAAACTGCGTCCAAGATACCATCCAGACTGGAAGCCTTCATGGATACTTGACCCGAAGAAGTCGCAGCTGGATTGCGAAGACGATCTCGACCAGTTGGTCCGTCTGATTACTATATCTTCGGCCAAATCTCACAAGCTCCGCAGAAATCCACCGTTCTGGACGCTATCCGAATCAAAGACGGGAAGAAAGTTGTTTTGAAACGTGTCGAAACGACTTCTCTGGAACTACAGATGCTACAGTTTCTGGCTTCCGAAAACATGCGCAAGGATCCTCGAAACCGCACTGTCCCGCTTTTGGATACGATTTGCCTACCTCATGACCCCGGAACAGTCTTGATGGTCATGGTACATGGCCGCAGATTCAATTATCCGCCATTTCATTGCCGCGGAGAGTTTTTTCATGCTTTATTCCAGCTGTTGCAGGTATGCGAAGTTTTTTTCTTGTGATTTCCTCAATATAGATGACCTCCTCCAGGGCATGGAGTTCATGCACGAACACAATATTGTCCATGGGCAGGTGACGGTGCTAGACCTGTTGTGCCGCTCACAGTCTTGCAGGGATACTGCAATCCAGAACATTGTTATGGACGAAACCCGTGTTGTCCCAAAGGGCTCTCATTTTATGGCCGACCGCACTCACAGCGGTCATTCCTATCTTTTCTCGTGGAAAAATCGCTGTTCGGTCTCGCCGGTTGATTATTATTACATCGATTTCGGCCTCACGTTTCATTTCCCAGCGGGAGTCAAGGACGCCACGATGGTGGGATACTACGGAAGCTGGCGCAAACCAATTCCGGAACTCTCTGCCACGGTTCCATATAATCCATTCCAAGTCGATGTCTGCCGACTTGGTCTGACCATTCTAGAAGTTATTGAGGTACTTTCGATCCCTCGTTATTCAGAGTCATCGGCTAATATTTGCTCTAAGCCTTATCCAGCTCTCGCCGACTTCATTCCCCTCGGAAAACTCATGTGCGACCCCGACCCTACTCGAAGACCCACTCCGACCGAAGCCCTAATCAAGCTCAACGAGCTGAAAGCGAGCATAAAGCCGGCTCGATTGCGTGAAGCTATCGATCGCTTCACACGGCGAGTGTTTGGCGCCTATTGGGCGGATTTCCGCTTAGCGTAGCAGTGCTCGTGGGATTTACACTGGCTTGAATACTCTACGCGGAGGAAGTTCTCGACTTGTATTCCTCGATATGGCGGGAATTATCTCAGTTCTCGAATATAGAGGCTGAAAGCATAACTGTATGCGGCGCCCCATCCCCGGCCTTGACTAGGACAAGTCTACTAAAAGCTTCCCACTTTCGGCTGAATATTCGGACAGATTGGCGCACAGCAATACACGAGGCAAGCCACGCATATCTCTAACATTCACATTTGGACATCTCGGTTCTTCCGCCACACTACCTCGAACTGCTGATCAGACGCGTTCCATTCCCCATCTTTGTTCTTGCGCCGCACTACCTGAATACAGGTTAGCTGTTGAAATCAGACGCGTCTGTATCGTGATATCTTGGACCATGGGACCCACCACGTTCTACGCCCACAACCCTGAAACGCGCCTCTCAAAACTCAATTAGGCGTGTCCACGATGGAGACGCGCACCGAACTTCTATCTTGGCCGCGGTCCCACGATCCAGCGCTCAGCGCCGTGTGTGTGCGATATTTGAGATCGGATTTCAATCGTTTGCATCTGAATACGGTTGCGAACACGAGTTCTTCTCAATAAGATATTCTGCGCGTCCACAACAGTGGAATTTCGCGTCCTGGGTGGAAGGGAGTGGCAATTGGTTCGTGGTCAAATTTCCGCTTCAAGTTGTGAAAAATGGGCTTTCTGAAGGGGTACACTGGCAGTTGAAAAGGAATATACGGTTATCGTCCGAATGTCCACTAAATACCCAACTCAAACATATTATCGTTACCAAAATACGCACGGGCTCCTGCTGAACCAGGTTCATCGTCCGAGTCGCTGTCCTCCGGCCGTACTACGTGAACTAGGGTCCACACGTCGTTCATCCCGATATCCTCCCAACTCGAGTCATCTTCCATGCTCTCGCACAGGGAACAGCCTCGGATAGTCCCAGACTCGGATGCTCCCAGAACAAACCGCGTTGAGAACGTCGCTCGCGTGGGCATTGCCCGAAGTGTGGTCGAGAGATATTTCCAGTCAACGCCTGCCAGCCGGGATAGAAGCTTGGTTGCAGTGACTGCTAAAAATTGTTGATATCTGAACGCGATGGAAGGAAGACGTACAATCGACATAACGAAACACTCCTTGCGAGACCTCGAACCGCATACCAGTGACGGTCTTGCCTTCAAAAATATCGACAGGGGAAGCATTGGCGACAAACAAGTCCGCTTCTCTGCCATGCCGGCGGTGCAGGCCTGGCGCAGTTGGCTCGTCGGAGAAGACAGCATGGGCAGCGTGAGCGAATGCGTGGAGTACGGTCCGTCCAAAGAAGAACGAAATCATGCTGCGACTCAGATGAGCATTCAGAAGCATACAGGGTAGACGCAGCACACTTGAGCTTTGCGATCGTGTGCTCCGCCGGCTTTTCCCGCATACTCTCTTCACGGAGTGATGTAAGCTCTTGTATGAGCCGTGCAGGGATATATAAGCGAGCTCGCTTTCGCCGCGAGCGCTGAGACCGCGCCAAGAAGCGGATCTCTGTCCTATCAATGTAGTCAGACCTTTCCGATACGTCCACCAGCTCGATGGGTGGTGGACTGGTGTAGATCCAGTGTGCAAGGGCTTCGACGCGCTGTTGGAACAGCGCAGATTTGGGTTCGGTGCCTTCGGGGAGGGTCAGCGCGGCAAGAGCGCAGCGGGCGTCGTCGTCGAGCAGCGCGAACCATGCTTGAATATTGCCGAGCAGCTCGAAAAGATATCGATGAGATTTGGGGTTGAGCAGTTTCATTGTATGGTCTGTGGCGGCACTCGCTTGTGACCAGACCGCCCATAATGCGCGCGGCTGCTCGAACAAGGCCATGACTGGGCAGCCTGAGGAGGTATGAGATAACAAGAAGGGATGATAGGACGGCAAGAAGGAGCGACACGGACGAGGTCTGCGTCTACAGGATTGTCGTTGCCTAAAGCAAAAGAGGGACTCGGAGGTGAGCTCCTAACCTTCATGCAAGCCCACCAACCGATCGTAGGTCGTTAGTCTGAGTAATCTATGCTGAAAACGGGACACTGTTCAGCGGCTGAAGCTTGTTCATAATATACAGCAAGGATGTTGTAGTTAGATATAGAGCGGGATGTAAAAAATGCAAGAGGTCGCAAACTTAACCTTTGTTCTTCATTCCTTCGGCTTCGCGGCAGCACACTTCTGCTTGTGCTCCTTTTTCCAATGCTGCTTCTGACATGGCGCATCACAATACCTAAAACGCATCATGAGATATCACAGCAAAACAACGAAAGCAGCCTCACCTCGTTTGCGAACACCCGCCGCATTTACGTAGGACCGCAGAAGGGTTGCCACACCACGAACACCGGTACAGCTCCGCCTGCTTCCACGAGAACGGGACCAAGAGCGGTGACTTGTGTCCGTGGTGGTGTCCGTGTCCGTGATGCTGATGTGGTCCGTCGCCGCTTTCCAGGTCCATATTCTCCATCCACGCAGCCAAATCCTGCTCAATCTTTTCCGCGCTGGGATCATCGGATTCGGTCTCCGCCCGGACGGTGGAGATAAACCCGGCCCATTCAGTCAAGGCGCCAGGAAGGAGCTTTACGACGGTTTCTTGGGTCTTGCGGAGCTGTGTTTGGGGCGGCCGAGTACCCATCCACTTGGTGAATTCGTCAGCGATTTTGAGTTTTCGAAGAGAACCCTAGATAAGGTTCGTTCGTCAAAAGAGAAGGCGAGTTATGGTAACAGCGAACCTCAATCTCATGGAGGTCGCCACTAATATTCTCGTCCATCGTGATCCGAAGGAGGATATTCCAGTAGAGCACGTTCTTGTGGTGTCGATTATCCGGAGGAGCCTGCGCCAAATAGGTCTTCGAATCTTCCAACGCGCTCGTGAGAAAAGCGATTCCCTCGGCCCACTTCTCATCGCCCTCTTTCGCAAGATCCTGCAAAATGCCAATCCCATAGTCTCCCGCCATCTCTACCGCGCGCTGCATCATCTGAAAGCGCACGAAAGGGGTCAAATAGGTGCATTTCATGCCCTTCTTTGCTGCCCGCAGTCCAGCCACGCGATCAGCTGAGAGCGTGATAATATAGTAAGCATATGCGAAGTCGGGGTTGCGCTGCAGCGCTTTGTTTGCAATCTTGACAGCCTCCGAGACCCGCTGGCGCATGACGAAGAACTTCATGTCGAGAATGTCGGCCATGTCCGCTTCAGCGGGGACGCCGGTTGCGCGGAGGATCTTGGCGCATTGCGGGAGCGCATCGGACCATCTGCTGAATGGGAGACCAAGATCGTGCATCGTCTCCCGACGGCCAGTTACTGGATCCTCTGCCTCGTAAGCGCCGTCTCCTATGGAGAATTCGGTTCTGCCGACGAATCAGAATAAGAGGTCAATAACAGGAGCGGAAAGTACCTGAGGATTATCTCAGCGAGAGTTTTCCCAAGAGTGTACATGTCCTTCGTCTGCAGTACACCCATCATGGCCTTTTGAAAATCCCCCGAAGTCTTCGTCTGGATGAAGATCTCGCACTTGTTGAACCCATACGCCATCAAGATTTCGTTCAAGTGCGGGGGCGGGGCTTGAGTTGCAGCCCGCATGAGCGCCATCGGGTCGAGCAAGCGCTGGTCGTCCTCTGCACCGTGAATATGCAACCGCACCAGCCCTCCAAGGCATGTCCCACGGAAAACCCAGTCTTTGCTGCGCAGGCCCGCGACGAGAAGGTTTAGTGTTGACTGGGGAAGCTTGCAATGCTGTGACGAGACTGCGAGGAAGTTTATCGCATGCTGGACGAGCTCGTACCCAGGGGACGGTTGACGGAGAGCATCGGTGAACGCCTTGACGGTGTCATCGAGGGGTAGAGATTTCCCGAGCCGCGGATCCTTCTTCACGCCGTCTTCAGAAAGTGCCGCGGTGACACAATGGGAGATGGTGATAATGGCCTGTTTCACGGATCGCTGATCTTCGGGAAAGTCTTTCATGACCTGGAGCAGCGGCCTTGTACAGTTCTTGGCGAGTTCTATACGAACGTCCAGGCCACCATGGTGCGTTATCGTCGTCAGTGACTGTAATGCGAGGTTGCGGCACGATGGAAGGTCGATTAGTGGGAGGATTTGGGCGAGGAACCCTTTGAACGTTGAGAGAGAAAATGGAGGACTCTTGAGAAGCACACACCCTTCTGAAAGAGCTTATTTCGGAGCAGCGAGTCGACGCACATTCGCGCATAAATGCCCACAATACCGCCCTTGATTCTCTCGTCTGCGGCATTCCTCTTGTACGCCTTGTCCAGCCGGCGGTAGATCGCATCGAACTTTGCGTGTACTTTCTTCAAGCCGCTGCTCCTGGATATGTCTTCCTTCTATTGATAGCGCTTGACGAAATCAACGACGGCAACGAACCAGGAATGTCAAAGTGGCTGCAGAGCAGATTTATAATGGGCGCCCATCCTTGAGTGCTATCGATGTTGGAGACGAAGGCGTCGAGTTGGCTGTTGGAGCTGTCGCTGTCCGACGCCACGCTAGCAATTCTCGGAGGCATGCAAGAGAGTCACTGCCGACCAGGTAATTGGTAGGTAGGAAGGAGGTGATGGGTGACAGGAAGTGACGTGACCGATAAGATTGTACCCAAGAACAGAATCCAATCTGGTCGCAATGCCTCCCTCACTGCTCTTTAGCCTTTGTCCGTACAAACCACCCTGCCTCCTTCTCCTCGATCTTGCCATCCGGCACACAAAACAACGCCCACCCTAAGATACCCAACTCGCTGACAACATCAGTCCGCACAGCGTGTTCTTCCCCAGGTACCCAGTACCTTCAGGCGGATCGATTAGCTCCATCGGATTCCATGCAGCTCGCCCAGCCTCCGAAAGTGTGTCCAGGAACAATGGAATGGCGTGCTTGTAGACATTGTTCCCTCCGCCCCGGGCCTGGTTAAGAATAACCTTGCCAGCCTGCTCCCGCGCGCGCTGGACACCATCCTCCAGTGCCACCAACCTCAGCAACTGCTTCGACTCCTCGTCCTCAACGAACCGCTCAAGATCTGTTGAACCTTCTTCCCGTCGGCGAACTGGAACTGCAGCACAATTGAGGGGCACTTGTTTGCTGGTGAACGCTCGAGAAAGAAACGTATGGTGTATTGCGCAGAGGTGGGTAAGCTGTCGGAGTATACCGTAGACAGCGGATATCTCCGACAAATACTCGGATCCTTGAGGGAGGCGCTCGATTGAAACTGGTCAAAGGGTTGGAGAATGACGAGAATGGCGTGCTCGAGATGCTCGTATTCGAGAAGGGGCTGGTCGAAGACGTTGCGTTCGCCCGGTTGGACGACGAAGAGGATCTCGGCGCTGGTCGCACCATATGCCGCATGGGCTGCGATCAAACCCTCGACAAAACGAGCGGGGGGTATCGTTTGCAGCCAAGTCCTCGGCCTTCATTCCCGGGAAATGTGGGTGGACGCAAAGATATACCGGTGAAGGGAAGCCGTATGTTGCGAAAGTACCAAGGAAGACGATATGGTGTTGAATTCGACCAGTTTCAGACCGAGCTGCTGGTCGCCGGTGTGCAACAGGTAGTCCGAGTTGTAAGCGCTACAAATACTCTTAAGACTCTGCCCAAACCGAACAGAAATAAATGCACCTGCTCGTCTCTCAATTTCCTCCATCCCGTCGATAGTTGACCCACGAAATGGTCGACTTTGCCCACACCTTCGACCGCACCCATGACGCGATCCAGCAGCTCGACATCCATTGCGATGGTTGTAGGTGCTCTGTAGAGGCGACGCGCGAGCTCGGAGAGCCGACGAGGAAGGGATAGCCCGGGGAAGAGGGAGATTGGAGCAATGATAGCGGCAGCGGTGGTCGGAGGAAGACAGAGTGAAGGAACGGCGTATATCGCGGCGAGAAGGGAGGGACTCGAGCTCGGTGTCAGGGAGGGTGGTCGGCCTGAAAGTTGAGGGACATGACGTGTGCTGAGCAACAAGTAGCCTGCGGCTAGGGGAGGACCGCCAACGACGTTAAAGTTTCACCATTTGCGTCCCATCTAAACCTGGTTCAGTCCACGAAAGAAAGAAATTGAGCACGCACGGCTTGTCGCAAACACTGTGCAAACAACGCAAACTCTGCCTTGCACATGTCCTTCCTCACATCCGTGTACGACGCGAGGATGCATTTCCCGTACATCGACGCTTGCGACCCGCAAGTTGTCGTGGTGTGGACTGCAAATCGGCCGAGTGGGGAGGTCCCTTTGGATGGGCCAGCAGGGTTCATGGCACGAAAGTTGTACGTGGAGGTGATGTGACAGGATGTGACCCGGCCCGAGCTTTCAACTACAACCATGAAAAACAAGCTGCAGTACACACTCAAGTCTCTGTCGCAGTCTGTGGCGGCGTCTTGCGACGCTGAGAATGGCCTTTTCATCTCCTCACTCACTCAAACCTTAGAACTGGCAGCGTAAACGCACGTCAGCTCAAGCTTTCGCAGCTGGCAGCCCTCAACCGCACCTCTGACTTTCGACCTTCATTGTATACACTGCGGCATCTCAATGGCAAAGGCACCAATCAACCTTTATGAACCTTTGCCGTCGATGCCTTCAATTGTCCGCACGTATGCCTCGTGTCCCCGAAAACAGCCGAGCCTTGTTGTCCGTGGCCAGTCAAAGCCATTCTATAAAACCCTCCGCGACACAATCAAACTTTCTCCACACGCACACTCGCCATGCTCCGACCTACCGTCTCCTTCCTGCTGTCGCTTTCCCCGCTCCTCGTTTCTGCAGCTCAATCTTGCGGGCTCAAGCCACCCTCAGGCACGTCGACGGCGTCCGGGGCCAGCAGTGGCATTCAGAACGGCTGGCAACTCTACTGACACCGTCTGATGTTGTCGCATCCTGCGTGGTACCCCGGTTGGCTCGCCACAGATTTTCCACCGTCGTCCATCCCGTGGGACCGATATAATGCTATGACGTTCGCCTTTGCGTATGTGCCACACAGACATTCGATGATTGACTATTCACACCTTTCACTAGGACGACCACCTCTGATCCATCTACCTTGGCCCTCGACGACATTAGCGCACAAGCTTTGCCAGATTTCGTCAGCGAGGCCAAGAGCAATGTTCGACGCTTATGATGCAAATGAAATCCCTCTCACCGCAATTTCAGGATGTCACCGCTCTGCTCTCCATCGGCGGATGGACAGGGCTCAATCTTCTACTCGTCTGCGGTCGCAAGTGCACAAAATCGCACCGCCTTCGTCAACGCTATTCTCGACCTTGTTTCCAAGTATGATCTCGATGGCATTGACTTTGAGTGTGTCTTCTTTATGCCAAGTCTTCTCTCTCAACACCGCTAACGTTCGCAATCACAGCTGGGAGTACCCCGGGCGGCAAGGACTAGGCTGCAATGTCGTCAGCCCCGACGATTCTGCGAACTTTCCTCGCCTTCTTACAAGAACTCCGTGGGACTTCTGCGGGAAAGAACCTGGTTTTGACGGCCGCTGTTCGGCCTCACTCCGTTCGTTGGGGATGACGGAGAGCCGATGGAAGACGTCTCGCAGTTTGCCAAAGTTCTCGGATCGCATTGGTGAGTGTCTTTCTGCCCTCCCGCTTGGTGTTGTATGAACGCGTCGCCCAGCAATTATGAACTATGATGTATGGGGCTCGTGGTCCCCCACCGTTGGCCCAAATGCGCCGCTGAACGACACTTGTGCACCCTCAGCAGATCAGCAAGGTTCTGCTGTATCAGCCGTCAAAGCATGGACTGCAGCGAACTTCCCAGCGAATCAAGTCAGTCGGCTTTGTCCTTAGGCCAAGCAAACATTCACTCAACTTTTTGGTTAGATCGCCCTTGGTCTTGCGTCCTACGGACACAGCTTCAGCGTCGCCCCCAAAGCGGCAATCCAAGGCAGCTCTTTGGCACTTTACCCGACCTACGACGCATCCGCCCAGCCCATGGGCAGTGCCGACTCGCCCGGCGACAGTACCTCCCTAGATCCGTGCGGTAATCCCGCTGGTGTGAGCGGAATCTTCACGTTTGCGGGGCTCGTTCAGAGCGGCTTCCTCAATGATAATGGGACAGGCGGCAGCCGGGCATCAAGTATGTTTTCGACAAGTGCAGCCAGACGGTGCGATTCTTGTGTTTGTCCTTTGACTGTGGTTTGACGAGGCCAAACAGCCATTCGTGTACAACCAAACATCGGAGGTTATGGTTTCATATGACGATGCGACTTCTTTTGGTGCGGTTATTCACTTACCTGGCTGCCAGTATGCTCACATTCCCTCCAGCCGCCAAAGGACAGGTATATCAACGCGGAAGGACTCGCGGGGTTCGCGGTTTGGGACGTCACAGGCGACCAGGACAACATCCTCCTCGATTCGCTGCATCAGGCGATGGGGATCGTGTCGGTGTGTCAGTGAGTAGATGGAAGAAGTGTATGCTGTGCGTGTTTACGATCTCTTTCTGGGTATCCCGGGTCTGCTGCAGGCGGCTTGCCCTAGAATTCGCTGTACCATATGTGAAGTAACATCTATTGCTTGAGAGGGTTTCGCATCCGAGGCCACGGCGAGATTGCCTTTGGTAAGTTTACTTAACGCGCTCACTTTGAACCTCCGAGGTCGCTCCGCGTCCCTGTCCGCTCAGTCCATCTAATTCGACTAGCAGATATCAAGGCACGAGCACATGATCGGAACATTCTTGCTAGTGTGCATGCAACTAGTGCGGCTGGTGGCGATATAGATATCAAGACAGACGAGGTGCCCAGCTCTTGGCTCTCTCTTCTCCCTCAGCAAGATGCCACAGAATCTGGACGCGTTACTGCAAGACCTCCTTAAACTCCGAGTCTCCGGCGGGCGACAGCACGACACAGACTCGGTCCTCCCGTTGCTCTCTTCCAAATACAGTATCAAGAACCACCCCACCTCCAAGGGTTTGAAGATACCCAAACGGCGCCGTCCCGAGGTTTCACGGCTCGGTATGTTTCTTTTTTCTATCAGTGCTTGATTGTCCTTGCCGTCAACTTCCACCAGGCGCACCAGAATGGTACAACAAGGACCCGCCCCCAACTCCGGAGATGCCTGGCACAGCACCCCCGTCTCCCGCACCGCCGTACACCTCTGCCCATGCCAGCTTCATACCAGCAGAGAAGTCCGGTTTGAGCTCGGGTTCGCCTCCGTGGTTGGGATTGGTGCTGTATAGCCACGCACCACCCGGTTCAGCCAAGCCTATGTACCACAACTCTGGTGCGTGGTATTCATCTGCTTTAGTCGGCTCAACGGCGACTAGCGAAAGTTGCGGGGGAAGTGCGTTTGATGCTGCAAAAGCCGACCTCGCTTGGGCAGTGTCGACGTCTGGGTACAGTTTCATCGCATTTGCCTTCACCAAAACTGATCTTCTCGTTTCAAAGCTCACATTAGACCTGGATAGTGTCCTGGATATCGCTCCACCGTCGTTCATGACCATGACTGCCTGTGTTTGGAACCGCAAGATGGGTGATCCGCAAATCGCACAAAGACACGAGCGGGGCAACCTTCAAGGGCAAGTTTCCATGCGGGCACCTACGTCTTTCCATTCGAGTTTCCTGAACTGCCAGCGGACGTTGTTATCAAGTATCCAGCCGAAGAACGTTTCAAGGTGATTTGATACATGGCTTTTTTATCCTTGCGCTCAAACCCGCCGGGTAGAGTAACGCGCGCGCGCCCCTTCCTCGTGAGAACGCTTTAACCTATTGTTGCTGCAATACACTGACTGCGTGAAACGACCAGCCAACTTCTTGATTAGCGCCTTGACTGGGATTCTCTGGGAATATCAAGTACACCATCGGCGTCAACGTTACACGCGAGGGTTTCGCGTCCGTAGATGCGGATTTCGACACGACGGTGCAGTATCTCCCGCTGGCCCGGACTGATAACACCACGCCCGCAAACAATGTTCCCATTCCTCCCAACCCACGGAGATTGGCCGTTTGTCCGGGAGGTCGCAGCTGGGTGGACTCTGACGCCGTTTGGAGGTCGTGGCAAATTTGTGGGAGAACGCGTCGAGGTGGAAGGAGTGGTAAGTTGTTTTGCTTTGAACATATTGTAGATGCTGAATGGTGCATAGCTGGGCATCCCATATCCAGCCGTCTACACCGCCGGACAAAACCTTAATTTCACTCTGCTTTTATGGGCCAACAATCCGACTGCGCTGCAGGTCCTTGCAGACCCGGGAGCGATTGAAGTCGGCTTCTTCAAGTCGGATATCACAGCTCTCAACGCCATCGATCCCAAGAGCGTCTCTGGCCGAAGTCTTGAGCGCCTTGCTGGTGGAAATATTCGGGTACACGATGAACAGTCAACCTGCTGAAGATGTGGACCACGACGCCAACCGCGTACTAGATGCAGTCGAACTACGAGCGGCCACCATCCCCGACAGGATCATTTGAAGAATTAGACGATGACGAACCTGAGTCCAGCGCTAAGAACGTTGTACGTCTCGATGGGAAGGTGCGAGTGCCAGGCCTGTAGCCACCCGAGCTTTCGCTTCATCAGTATGGGTCGCCAGGTGAGCACCACCGACCACCTTATTATGCCCTGACACCGTTCGCGCCAGTATCTGTTGGGTGTTCGCATTAAACATGCCAAGTATACGCAAATCTCACCCAAAGGGGACGGTCTCTGGGCAGAGACTCCCGTTTGGTATGTCATTGACCGCTTCAGCCAAGCAGACCCAAGTCGGCAGGTTGACTACGCGAAGCTGCCGGTGCAAGGCCAGGTCATTCCTATTCCTGATGGAGTAGTTCGCCGGCCCATGGTGGTTGGGGAGATAACCACGCGAAAGAGACCGATAGCATGGTCTCCGCGAATCAATGCGTTTTGAGGCACGCATAGTTAATTACTGTAGCGCGTTTACACAGGTGACCGCGAAACTCACACGTGACTTCACACTTGTTTCTCTCAGACCACGACGACCTTTGACGAAATCCTTCTAAAATCGCAAAGAATTCTGGGAATTGCATCCGCGGTCTCAAAATATGCATCCGCTCTCCATTCCGCTCTCTCCATTCCGCACTCTACTGAGACACCCCTCTCCAATCCGATAAATAACCCGTGCCAATAGCAAAGGTCGACATTAGCATTAACAATGCCTTACCTTCCTACCACCACCCCCACTGCCTCGTCCCCAGCTCTCATCGCTGTCGGCGCTGTTGGCTTGTTCGTGATAGGGTTCGCCCTCGTCCAGCTTGTGTCTTCTGTTATCAAGCGCAAACTGGACAAACGCTCTCCCATCGCAGACATCGAGGTACGCTTTCTCCCAGCCGCCCACTAGTTGCTCACAGCTCTTTCCAGATCGCCGGTTCAAAGGCTTTCTTGTTCGTCGACGTTAAGCAGCGGACACCCCCCACCCCTGCCCAGATTCTCACTTCTGCCGCCCTTCAGCTCCGTGCTGTCGAGGCTCGCGTTCACCAACAAGACTGCATCTCGTTTGCTCCACCTCGAGATCGCCCAGCCCGACAAAGGCTTCGAGGTCCCCGTCGTCAAGCGCCGTCTCAACTGCGAGACCGTGCACCTGCGTGTATCGGCTCTCAAGGGCGATTCGGTGCCCCGGGTTACTCGTCGACAATCATCCCTTGCCTGTCGACAGCCTCTTCAGCCCTCACCTTTGCGCGAAGTCGCCTTCTCTTCGCTTCTGGACATCTCCACCGAGCCCGCGGTCGTGGCTGAACTCAAGCTCCCTGTCTCTGAGCCTCAGCCCGCCGTCGCTCTTCCCGACCTTCCTCTGGCGCCCCCTCTCAACGGCACTCCTCTCCAACGGAAGCTGCTTCAGGCGATCATCGATGATGATGACTGCTACGACAGTCCCTCGGACTACGACACCGACTCGGACAACGACAACGTTCAGCTCGTGCGTCCAGTGTCAATTGCCAAGAAGGTCGATGACCACGAAGCAATCCGCCGCCGAAGGTATGCTGTTCCTTTCTCTTTGAGCAATATCCATTCTCATGATGTTTCTCGCAGTCGTGTGCTTCAGGTCAACTCTCCGGCCTTCCCGCCACTCTCTCGCAAGGACCGTCTTCGCGGCCGACCACAGCGCAAGGACCTGAGCAGCAATAAATCACCGAAGCGCGCCGTCGACAAGGAGAACCAGCCGGTCTCCGCTGCAGTCACACAGCAGTCGCGGCGTGTCTTCCTGCTCTGAGTTGCTCCCCAGCCCCAGCACAGACTCGCGTCAAGAGCAGTCGAGTGCGACGTTCATCCCCAGAATGTTGCTTTGCATCGAATCGTCTCTCGCTCGCTTCCATCTCGATTTCTCCATCTCTCCTCGACTGCTCTCTCGCTCTTCGTCGTCTGCTGCTATTAGGATACCCCGGTACCCCCTCCACTATCCTATAATTCTTAATGCGTGTGGTGTCGATCCAACACGCGGTGGTTCTCGTGGCGCGCACTCGGCGTCTTCGGCTCTCCGCGTTGGTCACATTGGATTCGACGTAAAGCGGCGCTTCGGCGGACGATGGTGAGCAATCTTTTCCCTTGATCGTCCCTTGTCAGCGAGCTAATTGCGAGTCGCAGATATTCGAGGCGTTTTCCGAGTGCGACGACGAAGAGACTTCAAAGTACAAGCGGCAATACCTGCGCCCTTGTCTGCCATGTCGACGGCACTCTCGTCTAGTATCTCTACGACGCAGCTGTGAAGGATTTATAACGTCATGCCTTACTCCTCTAATCTTGTTCCTGGCTGACCTATACACCCAGAGAAAGCGGAGCTCGCTCGCCAAACGGCCACAGCTCTTGTTTTACGCTTTGCGGAGTTCCTACGAGGTGTGTGGTCCTTCTCGTCTTCCCTTTCGTCTGCCGATATATATTCATTCAGAAAATGTAATGTTGTCGTCGACAAAGATACCCAGCTCGATCTTCAGCTCAAAATGTCGGCCTCGGCGTATCCGGAGATTATTCCTTGCGGAGTTTGGACGAGGTTTGCAATCCGTACTTCATCTTCCTTTCTTTATGCTGATTTACATTCATTCAGAAATTGCAGCTCGTCGCGTTCTGACGGAGTTTGTACGAGGTTTGTGACTTTTCTCATCGTCTTGCTGATCAGATTCTTATTTGTCGATAAAGATACGCACGATCCTTGTGCACCACCACGAGGGCTCATATGAGGTATGTCGTCGTTTTTCATCTCCACTGCTCTATACTAATCCATTCTATTAGGAATGCAGTGGCCGAGAAATATACCGTGTGCACCGTACACCTCGCGTTTTGTTCACCAAAATAATGTGCCAAAGGCTCTAGCTTGCGGTTTACTGTATTTTATAATAACGATTCCTGGTCTTGACTCGTTGGTGCCTGGAAGGGAATGAATTTTATTTTGAGACTGTCCTTGTACACGCTCCCCGCGTTTCACTCGCCTCCAAGCTGTCCAGTAGGCATGGAAATGTGAATTCGCACCGAGTTAGGAACAAGGACGAGTAGGCGCAATCGTGCCTCCGGAGTGATGGGCCGCTTAGGCTAATCATTCAAGAAGTCGTCTCCGGCGCTCACAACCCCGGACTTTATCTGCCATCTACCCCACCGTCTATGGCCAACCCATCTCAGTTCCCGACCACCAACATGATTGGTCCTCCCCCCTCGTTTTACGACCCTAACGACCCGCAATGGCACTACAACCAACAGCCTACACCCCAGCAGCAGTTCCAATTCTCGTATCCCTGCACCGGGGACCTTCCTACGACGAGCTTTTGGCCCAGTATTACCCTCAGCATGTCGCACACCCTTCAGCTGTATATCCTGGGCCATCCTGGGCCGAGCCACCCACCACCTCCACCTGTTCAGACTCCTACAACTGCGAAACAACACCACCAACAATCTCCTCCTCGACCATCTGCCTCTGCCTCTGCTCCAAAACGCAAGCGGGTCGCAAAAAAAGCAACGCCGGCACCACCGCCTGCGCTGTCTACGGGGTACTCGGACTCGGACTCGGACGATGGCTTCGTCGGGTCGTACAACGGTGGATCTGGGGCGGGCATCAGTGTCGGGATGGGCGGTCTTGGTGTCCGTAGCAAGGGTGCGCGTCTGTGAGCATTATTTCCCGTCCATCGCCGAACCAGCGCTGATTGTTGCTTGCTGCCATCCTACCCGCTTATTCTCCACCCTTGCCTCTTCTTTGCCAAATGCGCTACCTTGTAACCTTTTTGCGTTAATCGCCTCGGACACGACCCGGCTCGACGTCCTCTTCTACGACCCTATGATCGAATTCGCGTCGGTCGCCAACTCATCATGCTGACGACGACGACACATCAGTCCGGGCGCCTGCACGCACTGCAAGAAGCTCAAGATGAAGTGCGAATTTGCCATGTCTGGAGAAGGAGGTCAGTGTGCTTCATCGGGATACCCGAAGTATACTCACCCCCTTCCGATTTGCGCAGAGATGGACAACACATGTCGCCGATGCCGTGCAGGCGGTCATGTCTGCATTGTAGAGGGACGAAAGCCGCGAAGTGCACCAAAGTGAGCGATCTGTCGTTTTCCTCTTCCTTTCCTTCCTCTTCTATCGTGGCGCTGGACAGCGGCGGACGTCGTGCATGGAACGACGGTCCGTATAGCCCGGTCGTCGCTGGGGCTAATCACATGGCGCGATTGCCCTGGGCGTTAGCATGCGGGTCGAATTCATGCACGACGTGCTATTCCCGTAAGACCTTGCCCCACCTTTTGTGCAGGACGAATTCTGTCGGCGATTCGTGCACCGGTGGCATATCAATGATACTCCGGAGTTTTCTTCGCCGGTCGTTGCCGTCAGCGACCACGGTGTCTTACATGAGCCCGACGAGCGCCTATGTCGATGATCGGCTAGTGCGCCGCGGGCTCATTCGGCCATCGCGCGTCGCTTCCTTGACCTTCGGACATGGGGGTTGCCGGATCTCCGCTTGGCTTCTTTGTTTTATTTTGATTCCCTGCTGTCCTGCTGTCGCTGGTTTGCTAGCTGGCACGGATGGGATCTCTGGCGTGTCTTCTTGCTTCGGCAAGCGTGTTCTCTGCTTGCTGGTGACTCATTACTCCCGGCCCTTGTCCCTGGATATTCATGGGGGACGGGTCTCTCTTGTCCGATTCCTTGGGACGGCGCTGTCTTCCGGTAATCCCCTTTCGGGTTGCAGGCGTTGAACCTGCGCCGGACCTATAAGTCTAGGGGACAAACGAGCAAGCAAGGTTACACAAATGGCGTTTTCCTCAACAAGCTCTTCATCAACCTCTATTCTCCTTCCCTCGTCCTCGTCGATGTTGTCAATCCCCTCTCCCAATCATTCTCCACCTTCATCTCCTGCCTCATCGAACTCCGACTTACCATTCGTCTCTCAATCTAGCAAACGCGAATATCTTCTTGCTCAAATACGTCAAAAGGACGCAATAATCGAGTCGCTTCTGAAGCAGGTGTGTATCTTGCATCTTGCCCCCATTATTCAAGTCGTCAAACTCTTCGTTCCAGCTTCACAATCCCTATATCGCGACACCGCTGTCGATTGCTTCGTATAGGATGGCCACCTCTCCGTCCGACACCACCAATCGTAACATCATCGCGTGGCTCGACCGCTTGCAAGCCAGCGTTCGGTCCGGCCAAACCATGGAAGGGTCTTCCTCGGCCGCCACCTTTGCCGCTCTCGCCCGGGACACATCTGCGACGCTGAACAATGCTGCGAACCCGTTTGACGATTCGGAGGACGATGATGTGTCAAACCGGAACGAGGACGACGACGGGGAGGATGTGGATGGGGATTCCGGCGCGTTACCGGACTGCGAGCGTCCCGATCGGGCTTATTGCAAACTTGAGCTTGAGCAGCAACAAGGACAAGAAGGGCCAGGAGGGCGGGAATGCCAAGGAGGAGGCGGACGATTTGGACTGATGATAACGTCGTATGTGCGGTTCACTCTCTCGAAACGCTTGCTTATGACGACCAGGGTGTCGCTAATGCATCGTATTTCATGCCTGGGCCTGCCACGGACCTCAGCATGCGAGCACAACTCATTGAGCAGCACAGTCCGCCGGAGATTCTGATACACGGTCTTGTCGTTCCCTGAAGAGGTTGACAAACTTTTCGAGATGTACGTACCTTTCGGCTACGTGTATTCTCCGCCCCAGGCTAACATGCCTTCAGTTTCTACACGCGGGTTAACGTCAGTGTCAATCTGCGGCGCAGGTTTTCGTATTGACATTTTCTGTCTAGCCTTTTATTGCTTTGCTTGATCCTGTGCTGCACACGCCGGCGTCGACATTTGCCCGGTGTCCTTTCTTGTTTACAGTTAGTAAGTTGGTCTTGTTTGGGAATACAATGTCGTTATTGACCTTTGCTAGTCTGTGCTATCTCCTCACGTTATTACCCCGAAAAGTCGGAAATCTACCCCATTGCGATGCATTTCGCCAAACACTCCGCCGCCACCGCGCTGATCGATGGGTGGAAGTCTGTCGAGCTGTGCCAAGCTACATCCTCATGAGCATCTTTGCCGTGCCTGCGCGCAAGTGGGAGGAGGACCGCTCCTGGTTGTACACCGGGTTGGCTATCCGCCTAGGCGACGGACTTGAATCTGCATCAGGTTCCAACGGGCAAGGCGCACAAGGGGAATGAGCGGCTAGAGCGAGAACAGCTTAATCGGACGAGGGTGTGGATGATTTGTTTTAATCTAGATCGGTCGACGGCGACGCAGTTTGGCAAGCCTGCAACGATTAAGGATGATTAGTGCGTGGTCATTCCTGCTCCTTGTTCGTTCTGATGACTGAATTTAGCATCATGCGCCACGGAAGCGACGATTGGTACAAAAAGTCGCCCTACAACTCTTCGTACGACATCCACATGTGCTGCTACACGGCCCTTCTCCGTCTGGTCGCGCGCTTCCATGATGATATCTTCTCGGACCCATCGTCGCCAACCGGCTTGAACAAGGTACGGTCGTTTGTTCATGACCATCATCAGTGCAATAATGTTCTGTGTCCAGCGCATCGACTTTCGGACTGTCACCCTGGCACACGACGCCAACGTCACCCGCTTCACTGAAGAGTGGGCCCAGCGACTAGCGCAGGATTCGGACGCTAATGGTGAGAACTTACGGTTCAGCCTCTCGCGTTTTGCTGAGTTTCGTTATAGATCGCAAGTGTGCTTTGCGATGCAAGCTCTTCCCTTTGTAAGCAAATTTCACACTTTTCCCTCCCAGCAACTTACCACGTTTTTCTTGCAGCCTCGTCGCATACTCCCGACTCGTCATGTTTTCCTTTGGATTCCAGCAAGCGTACCAACGCGGACTGCAACCGCCTGACCACATCTTCTTCACCAAGGTATGTCTTGTGTCCTGTGTCAAATGCTCTCATAACCCGCTACTTAGTGTCTCGAGTCTGCAAAGGGTGTTGTTCGGGTTATGGTGGAAGGCCTAGCTCCGACTGGCTTCATGCGATATGCTCCAGACGGACATTTCATTTTTGCTGCATTTGCGTCTGCTTTCCTGATGAAGGCGAGTTGTATCGCGACCACGCTTGTCATACATATGCTAATAAACGTTTACAGCTTTTGAAACCAGAGTTCTCGCACTTGATGCTCAAGGAGGAAGAGAACCAGGTGTTTGATCTCATCGGGCGTCTCATCCAGACGTTGAGCTCGCCGGAGATCGCCATTGACGACCGGCATACGCCCAAGCTTTACGCGCGCTTCCTTGCGGGGCTTTTGTCCAAGCACCGACGGGATGGCGCAACTATAGGACGTCTGCAGCCCCAGCCACCGCCAACGCAACAGCCCACGACTTCTTCGAACGATTACGGAACCGGATCGGGAACAAGCTCGACGTTCACGATGTCGCCCATGGCTGATGCGGGCGCGAGTCTTGAGCAGGATCATGGATATGGTGGGCATGGTCGCGGCGGGTATACGCAACAGGCGACTCGGACGCAGGCGGCTCCGGTGTATCAATCCGAGCCGACGTACACGCAGCAAATGCATTATGACCCGGCGCTGGATCTGGATCTGGGGACGGGGCTGCCTGACGAGGAGCAGATGTTGGCTGCGATGCAGGCGCTGAAGAATCCGGCTTGGTGGGACAATATGATGATGCCTGGGTACGTATTGCGTTTTTTTTTGCGTTGGCTTCTCTGATTCACTTCGATGTTAGATTCTCCTGGCCCGAATCGTCTGGTCACTCACCTGCATCGACGTCCAACACGTCGAATGGCTCGCCCTCGCCGTATGAGACGCATGCTGTCAATGGGTTTGCGCAACATGCGAATCGGATGGAGGTGCCTCAGTTTGTTTGAATTTGATTGCAATGCAGCATACTTAGATGACTTTTTTGGAATTTGCACGAATCTTG
This sequence comes from Mycena amicta, assembly GCA_029282125.1. NCBI lineage: Eukaryota > Fungi > Basidiomycota > Agaricomycetes > Agaricales > Mycenaceae > Mycena > Mycena amicta. The sequence continues at coordinate 315,469 of JARIHP010000037.1, read as the reverse complement.
TTGTACTAACTGCACCTGTCGTTTGCTTTGTATTGTAAGTAGTCTATTTACCGAAGGATAATTGTTTTGCGTTTCGAGATGTCTCTTTCCGTGTTCTGGCCTCACTAGATAACTGAGGTTGTGTAGAGAGTTGTTATAGCAGGCGGTCCATCGATGAATCGAGGTGTGAGACAGACAGCATCGGGCAAGCCTTCGAGTTTTTTTTCTCGAGGAAACAAGGCATAGAATGTGCAAGTGAATGCCTCTACCCTTCTCCGTCCGTCTACTCGCGAGGCGACATGTGCAACGCGACCGGAGCTCTTCCGAATGCGTATACCAAGGAGCTGGACTAATGTGAGCGAAGACTTCGAACAGTGCAAGAAAGCACTCACCATCCGCTATTGTGCTCGACAAATCACCTCTCCGGAAAGCTTCATTTGAACGGCCTCCCTGGCCTCTAGCCACTCATGCTCCTTGCTTTCTGTGCGTATGACGATGACTTCGCCGAGGCCCAGCGGTGGGATATTCTGCGCGCGACGGCCGGTACACAGACGTCGAATCTCGGTGAGGTCCATGAATACGCGCTTTGAAGGCTTGCTGATAGCGGACATGCGCTGGAGGACGGGAAGGTCGTTGCGGTACTTGAGCACCGCCCAGATGCGTTTCTCTGCGTCGTTTGTCTCTGCGTTGAAGAGGGCTGGGTCGGCTGCAATTTTCGTTCCGCGAGAGACATTGGATACGAAACCCGAGCGAAGGAGGATGGAGAGGACACCGAGGTTCTGCGTGCTGTGGTGGACCGCTATCCTTTGGTGTCGGCTGCGGAAGGCATTCTGAACGCGGGCACAGAGGTCGTGCGCGAGCATTTTTCTGTGACTGATCGATCAGTCACACATTCTCCCGTTCTCCCACGCGATCTCGCGCCCACAGGATCTGCACCATACAGGACTACAACATCGGACCAAGTAAGTAACTTCTGGTTGCTCTGAGCCATGTATTATGTTCTCAGACATGGTCTTCTCTTGTTTCACCCTGCATACTCGCTTGTAACCTCTTGGCCGATGTCACGGATGCGGGGCTCCAATCTGGCTTGGTCCAATTACAAATTATAGCGATCGCCCTGACGCATCAAGGATCATGCGAAAAATACCCCAATTACAGAAGACCTCGTGAGCCTTTAAAGAGCGCAGATGACGCCCCACAGCGGGTTTCCGGTTGCTCTCCCTCAGACTCCAACCATGTCTACCGAGGGCAAGGCAGACATCGAGAAATCCAGTACCGCCGACCGCGTCAGCGCCCATGGCACCGACCCAACGGAGGAGATCGACCTCTACTCGTTCCATGAGCAGAATGCAGGGCGTTTGGTTGTCGACCCTGCGTGCGTTTGCCCTTTGCTCCGAGCCATCTTCTGATACGTTCCCCAGTGAAGCAAAGGCCGAGTTTGGAGATGCTTTCGCGTCGCGTTTGAAACTCTCCGCGGACGGAAAGGTCGTCCTCTGGCCACAGGTGCGTTCCCCTGCCAAGTCTATTTATCACTTGTACCCTTACACCTTACTACAGCCTACAGACTCCCCGCGCGATCCCCAGAATTGGTCCGACCGTCGCAAGAGCGTGCTCCTCATCATCATCACCCTCGTACGTCGCGTCGCGTATCTCACTCTTTTTGCTCATGTGGCGCATACAAGGCCGCCATTGTACCTGATTTTGATTCGGGCATCGGTAAGCTGAATCGTGTCCAAGTTATTTTTGCGCTTAGCTTGTTGGGGTAGGCATTGCGGCGATATTCAAGCTCGCGGAACAATATGAGACGAATCCAGGCGTCATCAACAATCTTACCTCCAAGTGGGTTGACGAGATTTTTGTCCTCTTGACGAGACTGACAGTCGTCAAGCTGGAGTATATTTTTGCTTGGTGAGTTGCATTGATTCTACCCGGGGGAGAGGCTCACTTGCACATAGGATGGGGTGGTCTGACCGCCGTGTATGCTCCTTCTTCAAATCCTCCCTATTGTTTCTCACTCCGATATAAAGAATGGCTATTCGGCGAGTTGGCCGGCTACCCGTGTTATTTTGGTCACAGGTACGCGGTTCGTTCGTCCTTTCTCATGCGAAGCTTAACAGTGGAACAGCTTCTCGCGTTGGGGTTCCTGATCGGCGCGACCTTTTCTCCAAATCTGAAGACATTTACTGGTGCGAGATCGACGCATTGTTTGCTGGTGGATGTTGATGGGGATGTGTACAGCGATGCGTTGTTTGACGGCGTTCTTTGGGACGGCGCCGCAGGTCACCGTAAGCAACGAATCGCACTTCCAGCCACGGAACAAATTTAAAGGAAAACCTACAGGGCCTTTACATTGTCACGGACCTGTATCCCTTCCACCTACAAGCTCGTATGGTGCGCCACACAAACTGTACTCTTGTTTGCACAACACGCCAACTTCACCGCTTAGCTCAACTTCTGGACGATGGGCTTCATCATTTCGCCCTTCCTTTCACCGTTTTTGTTTGGGTTCCTCGTCGCGCGGACCTCCTGGCGGTGGGCATACGGCATTGGCTCGATGTACGGCGCCTATCGTCGTGCTTCCTCATCGTTTTCTTCATGGAGGAGACGTGCGTCGTATTCCTACTACCCTCTGAATTCTAACGAGCGAATGATAGCATGTACGACCGTAACGTGCGTCCGATCCCCGAACCTCCGACGACTGGACTGCGGTATCGGATCGAGACCCTCATTGGGGTGACGGGGCTGAAGATGCAGAAGTATCGCGTGTCGTGGGCGGAGGCGATTATCTCGCCGGTTAATGGTGCGTTATCCCTGGCAGTTCCAGTCCACCGTCAACTGACACGACTCCTTGCATAGTTGTATGGCGGCCTCACATTTTCGGTCTGCTCCTGTTCGAGGCCATGCTCTTCGGATTCGGTATTGGCATCAATGTGAACTCTTCCCCCACTTTTCGCGTCTGGATTCTTCTCAATCTCAACAGGTAACCAACGCAGTATTCCTCGGAAGCCCTGCGCCGCTTGGGTGTGTTTCAAATCTTATCTTATCGCTCACGTGATGTTCATGTTCAACTTTCCATCATCACAGTTTTGCGTGGTCGGAATATGCCATTGCTGGAGGCTACTGGGACGCCTATTGTTTGTCCCTCCTCCCATTTCTTTTTTTTTTCTTTTCTGATTGGGAATCCCTAGGTCCTCTGTGATCATCGGAGAGCTCATCGGTCGCTATCTGAACGACTGGATCATGAACTTTAGCATCCGGCGGAACAACGGTGTGTTCGAGGCGGAGAGTCGGCTGTGGTGCGTTTTCTCTCCCCCTCCATCACCATCCGAAACCTTATAACATAATACACGCGCAGGGCCTGCTACGTCGCCGTCGTGCTCTACATCGTCGGCTTCGTCACCCTCGGCGCGGCATTCGAGAAACACCTCAGTCCCGGGGCAATCGTCATGGGCTGGGGCATCGCAGAGACGAGTATAATGATCAACACCGTCGCGGTGTACGCCTTACTGCAACGACGCCTTCCCCAAACATCAGGGCGAAGTCAGCGCACTGATCAACTTGTCGCGTACCCTGGGCTGGTTTCGCTGTGGCGTACTTCAGGTTCCCTGGGCGCTCAAGCACGGCGCGTTGCAGGTGTTTGGTTGTGAGGCTGCGTATGTATTGTTTTCACCTGCGGGGGTTTTTCTTTTTCTTTTTACTGATGATGCATGATTGTTTGAAGGATTGTAACCGGCCTCTTCGTCCTCGTTCGTACCGGCGCTGCAGCTCAAGGGGCGTGCATTGAGGGTGCGTATTTTCGATTCGGCTGCCCTCTCAATCCTCTGAATGGGTTTTATTCAGAAACGGTTCTCTTTGCATTGATGATATGTTACTGGCGGGGATGGGTTATTTGTGAACGAACCTGACCGAATCTGGATGTTTCATACGTACTTACTGTACATGCTGTAGTAACGAAGGAAGCGCTTCATTTCACAACTTGAAAGTGAACCGGAGGAATTGAGGTTACTGTCAGAATTAAGGGCAGGTTACGGCGCAGACGATAGGACGACGTTGAAAGTTTAAACCTTCGGGTGCCTACACCCTGGGCCCGTAACTAAACGCTGTACCAATACTTTAGTACCGCAATAAATCACCCTCAGGCACTTGCATCTAGCTCAGGCTATGGCTGCAATGAAATCATTGGTTTGTTTTTCGAAGTCAAATAAAATAAAAAAACTAAACGATGCGTAGTAGACTAGAATAAATACTAAATAGCCCTCCGCCTAATTCGTCTGGTATACAGCGACGTACTTGACCCGCATGGAGGAAGCAAACCCAGCGACGGTTTGAGAACCGGGGTTCCCGGGGTACGTGCCACCAACAGCGACGTTCAAAATAACGTAATAGTCCTCCCATGCCAACGTCGACCAAATGGTCTGGTCCCCAATCTGCGCACCGGTAACCGTGTAATACTCCGTCCCATCGAGCCAGAAGGAGAGCGACTGCTTCGTCCAGTCGGCGTTGCGCAAATCGACCTTGATGGCCCAGGTGTGGTACTGCCCGCCCGAGTACGCCGCGTGGTGGTTGGGATCGTTCAGGGTGACCTTCGTCCCAGTCGGCGAGCTGGTAGTGCAACGATGCGACGTTGTGGTTGTTCAGCCATGGGGTCACCTCGAAAATGTCCCACTCGCCGCACTGCAATCGTGAACATTAGCATGCGGAGAAACAAAGAGCGCGAACCTTAGGCCAAGGGCATCCACTCGATCGGGTCGGGTTGCCGAGAGTCCAAAAGGCGGGCCAGAGCCCAGCGGCGGTCGCTGGATTGCCATTGAAGTCGGGTACCCAGAGCTCGGACTGGATGATCATCGCCCCTCCTGTTGGCGCGGTGAACTCGGCATTGCTCTCAAGTCGCCCCGAGAGCCAGTTTCCGCTCGCGTCCTTTGTCGGGATGATATAGAGCTGGCCGTCGCCCGAGAGATGCACGTTGCCCGTGCCTGCGGTGTATGTCTCGAACTCGCCATTCGCGGTGGGGTGTTTGGCGATTTGAACCCATTTGCTGGAGTCGACGGCGGCACCGTTCGCGCCGTTGAAGTCGTCCGACCAGACGACGTGGTAGCCCGAGAGCGTGGGGATCGTGGCGCGCGCTGTGCCAGCGACGAAGAGAGAAAGGGAGAGGGAAAGGAAGGGAGCGAAGGAGAACATTGTGAGCTCGTTGGGTTGAGATGAGGTTGCGTGCGGGCTTTTATACCTCCAGGGTACAGTATGTGCTTGAGACTTGCGAGGAAACGCCAAGTCTAGTAGCAAGGATGAAGCACGTAGGACTTGGCCGCCAGGCCTGGTGGGCGCGCTGAGTTGAGGATTGCCAAGAAGTTTCGGCCGCGCGCAGGACGCGTAGAAACCAAGAAACCATTTACAGTATAGATCTGCAAGTGCATCGCTTTGCCGCTCAGCTTTGCTGTTCCGAGTTGGTACCCGTTGGTTTTCAAGTTCGTCAAGAACTGCAGGGATAGTACAATACCGCCATCGGAGTTCTCACCGCAGTGTAGAAAGGGCCATTAGTTCGCTGCTCACGTTGAGAAGCCTCGGATTCAACTCAACGCCCAAATTGAAGGGTCCAAAGTTTTCGGAACGCCGCCAAGCCGAGGACGGACGTATCAGCTATGCGCCCGGTGAAAGTTGATGTCCACAGATGCCAACTTACTGCTCAGCGCTCAGCCGGTGGGGAAAGGCTTGCAAGTTGCGACGGTGACAGTGTGAAAGACCAACTTGAAGCTGATGTAATGTCACTGATGCAAGTTACAGTCGTCCTCCCACAGCGATTCAGAAACACATCTTCACTCAAGCCAACCGTGCACTAGGTGTTGAATGGGAGGCTGCGTATGTGTTTTTATTATTATTGATGATGATTGTTGTTGAAGGATTGCAACCGGGCTCTTCGTGCTCGAGTCGTCGTACCGGCGCTGCAGCTCAAGGGGCGTGCATTGAGGCTGCGGATTTTTTATTCGGCTGCTCTAAACCCCTCTGAATGGTATCCGGAAACGGTTCTCTTTGCATTGATGATACTGGCGGGGATGGATGATTTGTGAACGGATCTGAACGAGTCTGGATGTTCATATGTACCGAAGGAAGCGCTTCATTTTCACAAAATGAACCGGAGGAAGTGAGGTTGCATCTGGAACAGGTCTGCGATGAAACTATTGGTTTATTTATCAAAGCCAGAGAGAGAGAGAGAGAAAGAAAAAAGAAAAACAGAATAAATACCAATAAATAGCCCACCGCCTAATTCGTCTGGTAAACAGCGACATACTTGGCCCGCAAGGAGGAAGCAAACCCAGCGACGGTCTGAGCGCCGGGGTTCCCAGGATACACGCCACCAATAGCGACGTTGAGGATAACATAGTAGTCATCCGCTGCCAATGTCGACCAGGAGATCTCGTCACTAATCTGTCCGCCGGTAACGGTGTAGTACTCCGTCCCGTCCAACCAGAAGGAAATCGACTGCTCCGTCCAGTCGGCGTTACGCAGATCGACCTTGATGGCCCAGGTGTGGTACTGTCCGCCCGAGTACGCCGCTGTGTTGTTGGCGTCGGTAAGGGTGATGTCCGTCCCGTCGGCGCTCTGGTAGTGCAACGATGCGACGTTGTGGTTGTTGAGCCATGGAGTTACTTCGAAAATGTCCCACTCGCCGCACTGGAAATCATGAACGTTTAGTTATTCGGAGAGAGAATGGTGTATGAGACGGCGCACCTTGGGCCAAGGGCATCCGCTCGATCGGGTCGGGTTACCGAGAGCGAAGAACGAGGGCCAGAGCCCAGCGGCTGGTCGCTGGATTGCCATTGAAGTCGGGTACCTGCGACAAGTGATTAACATCGAGAGAGCACACAAAACAACATAAACTCACCCAGAGCTCGGACTGGATGACCATGGCCCCTCCCGTCGGCGCAGTGAACTCGGCATTACTCTCGATCCGCCCAGAGAGCCAGTTTCCGCTCGCATCTTTGGTGGGGATGATGTAGAGCTGACCATCGCCCGAGAGATGCACGTTGCCAGTGCCTGCTGTGTATGTCTCGAGCTCGCCGTTCGCCGTGGATTGTTGGGCGATTTGGACCCATTTACCGGGGTCGACAGGCGGCACCGTTCGCGCCGTTAAAGTCGTCCGACCAGAGGACGTGGTAGCCAGGGAGCGTGGGGATCGTGGCGCGTGCTGTGCCCGCGACGAGGAGGGAAAGGGAAAGGGAAAGGAAGGGAGTGAAGGGGAACATTGTGAAGTGAGTTGAGTGTGGTCGGTGTGAGGTTGTGTGTAGGCTTCTATACCTCCATGGTATGTGCGAAGAGCGCCAGGTCTAGTCGTCCCCCAAACGAATTAAGGATGAAGCACATAGGCTTTGGTGGGCGCGCGCTGAGCCAAGAGGTTTCGGCCGCGCATAAGACACCTAGAAACCAAGAAACCATTTATAACTGTGTATCGCTTTACCGAGCTTTGCTGTTCACTGGCAGCCGCCACTTCAGCGCCCGCTGGTGTCGCAAATAACTGCAGGAGTATTATATCCCCATCGGAGCCCTCAGACTGGCTAATTACAGTTCGTTGCTCACGTCGAGGAAGCGACTGCCAGTGCCAGAATTCATCCAAGTCACCGCCTTCAAGTTTCGGAACGCCGCCAAGCCGAGGACGCGACCGTATCAGCTATGCGCGATGGGTGCAAGTCAACTTGAATATCCACCTACGCCAACTTACTGCCCAGTACCAGAGGAGCTACAAGACAGTCGAAACGATGTGAACAGACAAAACTTGATGTGATGTCACTGATAAACCGATGCTGGTCGCGACGTCCACCTGCAGATTGAGAAACATGTCCTCTTGACCTTCCACAGTCCAACTCAAGGTCAAACTAAATCAAACCAGCCATACAAGTTCTAGAGCGCAAACTATCCAAGTGGATACTACTTGACGAAGCGACGGATGCAGTAGTGCTCTCGTTGCCTTCGGAAGAACGTCCGTCTCTCCGAGTCGGTTGAAACCCATCATACACGGGATAACATCGAGCTCGCGGTCGACAGTATTGGTTGAAAATAACGCTGGAAAGCCAGCTTAGTCGAACAGACTGAACTGTGTGCATGAACTAGGTCAGTCAAAATAATGACAGAACAAGAGACAAAACGCACGATGCCATCCTCATCGGAATGGTAGTCCCCACCCTCGACGCTCTCGGGTTTCTCCTCCTCGACGTCCTCGGACGGCCCGGGCTGGACGGTGGCGTTGGTAGGTGCAGCGCTGGAGGCGACGGCAACGGTGGAGAGCATCTCCCTGACGTTCTTTCCCTCAAGCGCCTTGGCAAGGAGCGTGGCCCAGATGGGTTCGAGCTCGATGTTGGCGGCGGTGGTCAGCGTCAGGATCTTCTCGGCCTTCAAGTTGACTGAGGTCAGTTTAAGATAAGTGAGTTACGATAGACTGACGGTGATCGCAGACTCGGCGTCAGCGAGGATGAGGGCAGCGTAGGTTGCAGCAAGGTCGGTCGATGTCCTGATCTTGTCGTCGGTTGAGTTTGTTTCGTTGAGAAACAAGAGTGGTTTACCATTGATTTCGTTTGTACAGATTAGTGATGGGTTACCTTCAACTTCCCGGTATTTATGTGGACGTTTGTTTGACAGTGGGCGGCTCCGGAAGTGGAACCCGATGGCCGAAGCTGCCTGACCATCATTCCGGCTCATTATGATTCAGAAACACTGCGGTACGCTTGCGAGTCTCTTAACTCAACCAGCATATTCCATTCAACTCAAAGTTAGACCAATGCAAACAACTGCCGGACGCAAAATAACTACTAGTAGATCCGAGTCAAGTTGACGAAACGACGGATGCCGAGTGTTCGGGGTCGACAGTGGCGCCATTTGGTTCGTGTAAGCAAGCTGGAAAGTCCACTTAGTCAAACAGACCACCCCCGAACTACGTGCATAAAGCAGGTCAGTCGAATTGCAAAGCACAACAAGAGGTAGAAAAAGAAAAAGAAACGCACTATACCATCCTCGTCGGAATCGCTGTCCCCACCCTCGACACTCTCGGGTTTCTCCTCCTCGACGTCCTTGGACGGCCCGGGCTTGACGGGGGCGTCGGTAGGTGCAGCGCTGGAGGCGACGGCAACGGTGGAGAGCATCTCCTTGACGTTCTTTCCCTCAAGCGCGTTGGCGAGGAGCGTGGCCCATATGGGTTCGAGATCGATGTTGGCGGCGGTGGTCAGCGTCAGGATCTTCTCAGCCTTGACTGAGGTCAGTTTGAGATCAGGCAAGGCTAAGTTACGATAGACTGACGGTGATTTCAGACTCGGCGTCGGCGAGGATGAGGGCAGCGTAGGTTGCAGCAAGGTCGGTCGATGCCTTGGTGTATTTGTCAGTTGAGCTTGTTTCGTTGAGAAACAACAGTGGTTTACCATTGATTTAGTTTGTGCAGATTAGTGATGGGTTACCTTCAACTTGAACTTCCCGCGTATTTATGTGGACATCGGAGCCGAATTTTTGTGCGGAACCGTTTGTTCGACAGTGGACGGTTGCGGAACCCGAGGGCCGAAGCTCCCGACTGTCATTCAGGCTCATCAGCGAAAGTCCACGACAGTTGACTTGGACGCTTCCGAGGGAACACGATCACGTGTTGGAACGCCGACGCGTCTTGGCAATAAAACGACACTCCGCCGGTCGGCATAAAAAGCACCAATGAGAGGACGCCATGTGTGCTTGCGAGACGCGCCCATGTGGTCCTGTTCCTGATCAGAACCCGTCTGCAATGGTACCTCGAGTACAGAGAATGTTCTGTTCAAGCTGCGGACCGCCGCACGCTGATCTTCCAGAATAGCAGTAGGGTTGCAGTCGTCCGGGAGACGGAGGGACCCTGTTATGGAGGCGATTTCGGGGCGGCCCCACAAGGATTGATTGATACATCGAGACTTTAGTCTCATGAAGCCCGAGAGGCCAGAGGCGCAGGTAGGGGGCTTCAAGCTTTCCATTTACGACGAGGGAGGCCGCAGTAAAAGATGAGGCCGGCGACAGAAGCTCTACCATTGGCGTCCAAGAGCCGGCAAGTAAAATTAGAGGGTCGGTGTCTTGACTTTTTTCCTAGTCCTCTTGTGTCGGAACACATGCAATCGATTAGCGTAATCGCAGCCCTGGAATCGGCACCGGCTACACACCCAGAGTTTCCTTTACTCGTCTCTCCTCGTTCCGATTACAGTTGAGGTCCGGTCCAAAAACGTACTGCGTTTTGTAAATAGAATTGCATGGTGGAGGCAAGCCACATGGACCTCTGCGCAAGATACATATGGCTCAATCTCGGATGCGTTTCGTACAACTTTCTTCGTGCGTTTGACAATCGCACACTGGCCGAAAGCTCGCCAACTCGAGCCGAAGTTCGTGTTTGCATGTGTTTAAGCCGCGCCAAGTCCTAAGGTCCGGGTAATAGACGAGTGGCGCTCAGGTCGACAACTTTAAGTGCAGGAGGGGCGGAAATAGAGCAGAGCTGGCTTGAATAAGACAGAGAACATAATGGGATGTGGCAAACCGAGGTAGGATTGATTGATGTGTGACCGATAACATCTTGCTTTTGTCTCTCATGGTCTACTCACCTCGCGCGCGCCGAATCCTCGCTCTCTCCCTCGCAACCCCGTGGACCATATCAATGAATATCCCGTAAACCAGCCCCTTGTGCCGCGGGCTCCGATTCAGAGCACGCCGGATACTCACTCCTTCGCCATAGAAACAGAGAATTGCGCTGCGTGGCAGCCTCTCTGCCGCGTCTAAAAACAGGAAGATGAAAGAGAAAACAATTCCATCTCGTCGAATCAGAACTTATTCTCCGGTGGTCGGCCCTTGGATTGGAAGGAGAGCGTGTTCCAATTAGGTGCGAGTTGTGGTGAGTATAAAATCCGCTGGACAACTGGGTGTAATGTCATTCTGCTGGCGCGCCTTCAGATGTGGTCCCTGGTTCTCTTGTTCGCGTTGCTCGCCCGTACGCTCGCCGTACCGACGAACAGTACCGTCCAACGCAGGTTGACCACGATCAACAGCGGCACTGCCTTTGTGCAGGGCACTATCGACGGGATGACCTGGCAAGCCTCTGGTTTGTCTTTTGTTTCTTGCACTTGTACCACACTCCTCATTCTTTCGACCAGGTCTCCTCGAGCAAGGCTGCACCCTCTCGACCATATCCTCCTGCTACCATATGTACCTCACCTCGGACCCTACCGCCCAGCTCGACACCAACCACCTCGACTCGCCGCGGCAGCGCGACGAGTTCCATTTCCCGCAGGTCGCTGCCGGACAGTCGTTCTCGTACACCTGGAAACAGTACCTGTACTCGTCGACCGGGACGGGCTCGACGTGGTTCCACCTGATGCAGGCATTTGGCGTCTCCGAGAACGGACCATTGGTGACGCTCGATGCGGAGAGCGGACAATTGAGAGTCAAGGACTACGTCCGCGGGACAGGCGGCACGAGTTGTGGAAGCGTTACTTGTCCGTCAACGAGCTTGAGCAACTACCAGGGGACGACAGCGACGCACACGATCTCGTAAGCATCTTTTCATTAATGTGTTGTTTGCGGCTTTCTGAGAGAGGGATTAGAGGGAAGTTTGGTCCGACAGGAAGCTTGTCATACAAGATCACCAACGACAACGGCGCCACGATCCTCAGCTACTCTGTATCTGGAAACATGGGCGCTGGCGCTGGCTAGTGCGTTGCTCAGACTCTCCTTATTTTTATGCTGACAGCGATGCACTTTAGCGTCAAATTCGGCATGTATCGGCTTACTTGGGACGGAATGACCACTGCAAAGTATGTGTTCTGTGTCTCTTTACTATTATCTTACTCATTCTCGTGCAGTGCGGTGGTGGGAGATTGGTCGTCTTGAATATTCGCTATGGATCCCGAGCTGGTTCTCACTAATCATACACGGAATGGGTTATTATTGCGTACTTATCTTTGGGTGGAATCTAATCTGGTGTAAAATCTTATCTTCGTTTCGCGCTAAAATTGAAATCCCGTAAAAACACAATTGGTCCGTCCTCCGCTTACCTCTTTCTTTTTTTTCGTTCCGTCTGCGACGTCGACGCGTCTCTACCGCGCGTTGCGATTTCGACAACTCGGAGAACTCCACAGCATGCAAACTACGCGAGGGACGAACCCCCGAGGGTTGGCGTGTACTTGTTTCTTTTCCAGGCTGCGCAAGCACGTTCCAGGCTGCGCAAGCACGTTCCAACTGCGTGCCTAGCTGCCATGAATCCACGATGACCGCACTTTCCCTTGCCCGCATCGATGGCACCTACTTTTAGACGACTTGATCAGCTATGACAGCATAGTCTGGACTCGACTGTATTTATATCACGGCCTCTTTGCCTCCATCTCTCCCACTCACCATGTCTCTTTCTCGCCATAGTACGTCGCCCGTCTCTCGCGATGTACCAGGATCTAACCCAAGCGCTATAGTCAACGCCGACGACGTCATCCAAAAGTGCAAGGACCACCCCCATCGCAAGTTTACCGGCCAGGAGGGCCGACAAACGCTGCACCAGTCGTGGTCGCGCGATGAAGATGCTGCCCGGGCACCGAAATATACCATGCCAGAGTTCGGTATCCCCTCCAAAGCCGCGTACCAGCTCTTGCACGACGAGACTGCATTGGACGGCAATCCCGCTACTTAACCTTGCTTCGTGCGTCCTTCAATCAACCCTTTTCAGCAGAGTGGCTGACGTAGAACTGCTAGATTCGTGCACACTTGGGTGTGTTCATTCCACTCCTTTGTCGCGATCTCTCATGATTCTGTGTATAGATGCCCGAGGAAGCCAACAAGCTCATCATGGAGAACTTGAACAAGAACCAGGTCGATCTCGACGAGTACCCCCGCTGCGACCATCATCCACAATCGCTGCATCTCAATGTGTACGTCGTATCCTTGTGTATTTCGCGCATTCCGGCTTGACGCGTTCGATTTTTGCAGTGGCTAACCTGTGGAATGCCCCGAAGGACTCCAAGGCCATCGGAACATCTACTGCGGGCTCGTCCGAGGCGATCATGCTCGGTGGGCTGGCCATGAAGAAGCGCTGGCAGGAGGCACGCAAGGTTCAGTCTATTTAAGAGGACATTTTCGATATGCTTATTAGTCCCAGGCAGCCGGAAAGGACTACTATCACCCGAACATCGTCTTTGGTGCCAATGCCCAGGTGGCGCTCGAAAAATTCGCCAGGTAGCTTCGTTGTGGGTTATTCTCAGTGATAGCTTACTCGAGAACCAGGTATTGGGACGTTGAAGCACGCCTGGTCCCCGTAGACACGTCGAACTATGTCATGAACCCGCACGACGCGATGCAGTTCATCGACGAAAACACTATTGGAGTGAGCAAGCTGCCTCTTGTTATTTGTAATACTGAGTCTTCCCAGGTCATCGTCATCTTGGGTTCCACATACACTGGACACTTTGAGGTACACAGACGCGCCTTGTTTCACCTCAACTAACATTTCCGTGCCAGAACGTCCAACTCATGTCTGACCTCCGTACGTTTACATCCTCTCGCATGAAGCAGCACTCAGACCCCGCTCAGTCGACGAACTCCAAAACAAAACTGGTCTCAACGTTCCAATCCATGTCGATGGCGCGTCTGGCGCTTTCATCGCGCCGTTCGTGTACCCAAGCCTCAAGTGGGCGTTCGATGTTGCTCGTGTGGTGTCTATCAACACCAGCGGCCACAAGTTTGGCTTGGTCTACGCGGGTCTTGGATGGATTCTGTGGCGCGATGAGTCCTTCCTGCACAAGGATCTCGTCTTTGAGCTTCGTGAGTTGTTTTTCTGTGGCGGAGACCTGTTACTGATGTGCTCTAGACTACCTTGGAAGCGTCGAATACTCATTCACTCTGTACGTTGGTGGTTATTTGGCTGACTAGTTTCTGACCGGCCTCCAGCAACTTCTCCAAGCCGGCGGCGCCTATCATCGCCCAGGTATGCTGCTTCTGTCCTTCATCCCACCCCCAAATCACTCACATATCCTCACAGATGTACAACTTCCTCAACCTGGGCTTCGACGGCTACCGCCGCATCGCTATCAAAGACCTGCGCAACGCGCGAATGCTCTCGCGCGCTCTCGAGGCCACCTACTTCACGGTCCTCAGCAACATCCACAAGCCCGTCAAAGATCTATCGGAGCTCGAAGACACGGACGACCCAGAGCTGTACGAGCGGGGCCTTCCCGTAGTGTCGTTCCGCCTGTCGGATAAGTTCGCGGCAGAGTATCCACACGTGCAGCAGGCGTGGGTTCAGTCGATGCTCCGCACCAAGGGATGGATTGTGCCCAACTATAATGGCCCAGAGGTGGGCGGACACATCTGCACTTTCAAATTGAACTCAACTTTTCCTAGGGAGCATCGGACACCCAGATACTGCGTGTTGTCGGTGAGTTTAACGTGCTCGTGTCTTCCGTCTGTTAACGGCGTGTTTTCATTTCAGTCCGCGAGACTCTCAGCGAGGACCTGCTCGAGCGGCTGATCGTGGATATCCTGGAAATCACCGAAGGACTCATGGGTACGTCTGCGTATTCGAGGTCTCTTTATGTAGATCCGGGACACCCAGGCGAGAGGATCGTTGCTGGTCTGCGGCCCTCGTACGCTTTTGCGCCCGTTTCCTCTCATTCTACGTATTCTCGCGATGGAGAGGCGCCTTCCGCTAGCTCATCCTCTCCTTCCACACCACATTCGACATCCGTTTCTTCACCCCGATTCAATACGCTCCCCCAACTTTCCTCATTGCGTCTGCGCGTGCCTTCCATCGCACCATCAGTGTCCAAGTCGCCGTCCCTTTCGCCACTGTCGCCCGTTGCGTCGCGCGGGGTCGCGGCGCTTGGGATGCATAGGCACGAAGACGGCGGAGGGACAGTCACGGTCTTTGCGAAGCTCGCGCACACGTTCCTCCTCCCTTTCATTTTCCTCTTCCACCTCTTCTCAGCGCTTTTATACTCTATTTCCTTCGGGTCCCTTCCTTCACGTTCCCATTCTACTCCCGCTCCTAGTAACTCGCCGCTTTTTTCCGTCTCATCCTCCGCAACAAATGACTGACGGGTTACTCTTTCTTTTACAGACGCAAACACCGCTTTTATGCTGCCCAAGGCAATGTCCGTTGGCAACCAACCGGATAAGGAGCACGGACGGCCCGAAGTGAAGAACTTTGGTGATGCGACGGGCGAGGCGGCGCAGGGCCAATCGGGCTTTGCGCGTCAGTGTTGATTCAAAGTCTAGTTTGACTTGAAACAGGTGTAACTTGAATACCGCTTGATTTGTATGTACAGTGTACAGGGCCAATGTGTGTACAGAACTTTGCATGGATGAACTGGACGAGGACCTCATGCTTTTTGTGTGTGAAGCTTCACATTGTCTGGATACCAATGTACAGACACGAATCCAATTCGACCCAAGAAAGTTTGCCAATGCAAGCACTGCTACTCCACATCCATCGATGCGACGCTAGAACCTCCAACAACGCCGCCACGAGCAAGCCGCCTCTGTACAAGCCTGTTGAGAAATATCAGACTCTTGAGTCAATTTGAGGAAGGAAGGCACCAACCGCAGAAACACATCCAACGGACCATCGGTTGGTGGTGGGCCAGCGATATCACCGGCACCTTCGCGATCCTCAGTCGCATACGTCGCGTCGTAATTGACGAGCGGGATCCAGCTGCTCAGCGGACTCGTCCCAGGCTCGTAGGTGGCCTCCGCGACGTACAACAACAGCCCATCTGCGCTTACTTCCGTCGTGAGTGTCTGTTGGTCAACGGCCATGTCGCCCTGTTCCGGCAGGTACTGCGGAATCTGCACCTGGACCGCCCTCGACGAGCGTGCTAGCGGTATGATAGCTCTCTACCAGAGCTGACAGGGTCGTCTCGGTGTGGTATGGGATCGGGAGGAATCGTGTCGGGTATGGAAAGTGATATTGGCGTTGGGGATTGGTGGTAGCAGTGGGGCTTCCCGGATGACCGCTTTCGTGCTGGATGAAGGGAGTGGTGATAGAGGCAGCTCCGCTAACCGTGTATCTCTCCACCAGAATCTAGATAGATATGGAGATTGAGAGGAAACATCGGCGTCAGGAATACAATAGCATGGCGGACCAACCGGAAGGGAGTCTCACAATCGCCAATGTCCTGCCCTTTCCATCGTTGTACATCGAGAATGTGTAGGATGCCAGTTGTCGCGCCAGTTCGCGTCGAGGATGCAGTCGCTGAATTTGATTGATAGTCAATTGGTAGCTTGGTTGCAGGAAAGAAAGGGGACGCTTGCAGTACTGTGAGAGGCGGAAGAGTCGAAGGAAATCGCGGCAAAAGGAGTTTCCCCAGCTTTCGACTTCGTAAACAGGTGTTTGGAACTGTGAAACGCGTTGGCTGCATATCAAAGAAAAAGGTGAAGAGAGCACGAACCGACACCGGGAACGCCTAGCGATTGGTCAGTGACGACCAGACATCGTTTGCCAACTGGCACCGGTGCAACTGAAAGGACGTAAGAAAAACGCGCCAATGTAGAGCAAAAAAACGCACCTGCCACCCATCCGCTCTCTAGATCGTCCGGCAGCCCGTCTGTAGCCTCATTCCACGCGTTCTCCTCGCTCATTTCCAAAAGCTCCGCATACATGCACTGGTCAGCCCACTTCCCACTCGTAGCCGGTGACTCCCGTTTGGCCTTGGGTTTCCATTTCTTCTTTTTCTTGGATCCACTGGCGACTGGCTCGGATGGTGGCAGTATCGGCAAGTCCGTCGTAGGAGGGAGGAGCGACGCGTAAGATGCTATTCCCGTGCGTACGACTGCGGACATCTTCTTGAAGTTCTTCTTCTTCTTCCGAATGGCCCCAATGAGAGATCTGCAAACAGGTCGAGCTGGCGCGTTGCATCCACGCGCTGGGCTCTTCGCTGCGGTGGTGGATGAGAATGAATCGAAAGGGAGGCTATTGACGCACACGCTTCTGGTCGTCCAGAGCCTGGCGAATTAGTTTGTGAGTGTTTGTTTGAGAGTGGCATGCGCACCTTTTGGCGTCGATAGTTCTGGGAATGCTCGACCGCAGGATGCTTGAAGGTAGGCCCTGCGGTTGTGGTACATGATGACCCGTCACAGACCGTGTCACACAACCATGGCTCTTCCTTGGGGCGCCCAAGCCGCTCATCACAAAGGCGTCCTTGCGCGAAGGCCTCAAAATTGTCCGCAAAGTTGTCGGCCGACACGCAGGCCAACAACCCCCTCACCGACAAAAGACATCTTCCGCCTCGCTCTCAAAGAAGCTCCGTCTCCCGACTTTGTTCTTTCTGTCGGGACAGGAAAACGTGCTCCGTGGCTGGATGGGAACCTGCCCAGACAGCCTGGTCGGATTTTAGCACCGGCTCCACCACGACCGAAGCATCCTGTCCGCTCATTATCGTGCGTCGTAGTGTCCGTTCTTCAAGTTCACTGACCTATCTACACCAGCTTCCTCAAACACCACATCCTTCCAGGTAATCCAGGGCGAGAAATCCATTCAGGACACCTCCGTGAGGCGCGTGGCCCACACCAAAACCAGCCCACAGAGTCCTCCGGCAAGATGATATGGGTCTGGCGCGCATCACGTCCGCCACCTCTGCCCAGAACTCGCCGAGAAAGCGCTCCATACGTCTACGACTACTCGCACATGAACCCCGCCAAACGCAAAGCACACAAAGCGCATCACGCCTTTGTCGCCAAACGCACCATGCTGCGTGACCGGACAAAAGCCCGCAACGCTGAGATCAAGTGGAAGGAAGAGGCATCCGATGCGTGCAAAGATGCGCGAAGAGGCAAGGACGGCCCATTTGGAAGCGGCGAAGGCCGGGGAAATCGCGAGGGTTGAGCGGAGGAAGCGGTGGGAGGCACAGAATCCAGTTCTCGCGTCGGCCGTTGGCGAGGAAGCGGCCTGCAGTCGTGGAGGGCCGAACCCGGAGTCCAAGGTAGAACATGGAATAGATTTCATTTGAGCCTTCTCCTCGAAATTCCTCTGAAGGTTTCCTTTAAGCTACAGACATCCTAAACCGCCTCTCCGTCTTCATTTGCGGCCCGCTTTCCCCCAGTCCTACGTACATACGTGAGCCTTTGTGGATGCCATTTCCAGAGGACTCACAATGTGCTGAGGATGCTGTCGCCCTCCTTGTAGACAAAGAGATCGTATATCCCAACTGCCAGCTGAGCGCCAACGACTGGCGCGAGAATACCCGTCCAGAGCCAGTACTGGCGGCGGAAGCTCCACACAGCGGCAGGATACCCAACGGCAGATGACAAAAGCCGTGGGCCAAAGTCCCTGTATCAATTTGAGGTCAAGCGAATAAACGAGAACTAACTTGCCTAGCGGGATTCAGGGAGAAACCTGAGTACAATCAGGCTCGAATCTCAAGAAGAGTGGCCAACCCAAACTCACCCGTCTGCATGCCCAGGGAGCTGGAGATGCCCAATATGACGAGAAAGAGGACGAGGGGAAAGTATCCCGGCGCAGGGGCGCTACTCTTCTTGTCCGTTGTCGCGACGATGACGAGCACCAAGATGGCCGTGCCGAGAACCTCGGAGAAAAAGGCTGAGACGTCGGTGAGGTAGTCGATCTAAAATAATTGTCATAGGCAGGAAAAAACTGAAAAAGAAAAGCAACCGACCGCATACGCGCCAAAGACACCGGCAGTCTTCATCGTCCGTACTCCTGGTCCCCCTTCGAAGATATCAATCGCGTGAAAGTAGTTGGCGTAGATGAGGGCAGCCCCAATGAAGCCCCCGAGGGTTTGCGCCAAGATGAAGCCCTGGAAAGAAGAAGAAAAAAGTCAAATGGCGCTCCCCTCCAGGGGAAGAGCATACGGGGACTTTCTTCCATGGGAAGCCGCGCCAGGTGGCCATAGCTAGAGTTACCTGAATGAAAATGAGATGTGATTCTTTCCTCCCTAGTACGTCGCCGTACCGCCGGGTTGATGTGGGCGGGCGAGATTCCGCTGGAGACCCAAATGCCGAGGCAAAGACCGACCTACGCGGAATAAGCTCAGAAACGCCAAGAGCACGATTAAGGATGCGGACGTACAGCCCAGCCAAAACTGACGGCGAGGTAGTCCTGCGGGGAATGTAAGTAGAATTCAGATGACGCGGAGTGAACACGTACGCCTTTGGGGGAAGACGAGACACCAGAGGAGGAGGAGAGGAGAACTTGACAGTTTACGCCAGCGCCAAAGAGAATGAGGATCGCTACGCCCAAAAATTCGGCGAAAGGCTCGCGCAACGCCTCTCTAGATCACAGAAATGAGCAATGCTAGACTAGTCGACTGTAGAGCAACTCACCGATAGCGGGCAAGGGCACCTCGGGGCGCGACGGCAGAGTCGCGATCCTCTCGCAGACGCGCAGTCGACAGATGGGTCGTCGAGAATTGAGACTCGGATGCTTCAGACATGGGTGGTCGAGTTCAAGTTGCTGTTCGTGAGGTCGAAATGAATTCGATGCTGGGTGTTGCAGCGTGCTCGTTGGTTCTCAGACCTAAGTCGTGGCTTGCCACATTGCATTTTATACCATTCCCAGCACGCATCCTAGGAAGGTAAAGTTTGCCTGCACTCCTTCTCCTTCTCCTTCGATGTCGCGAACTTGACCAAAAAGAACACGGCGAACCGCGACCCGGCTCCTGTCGCGCTACCTCTTCGTCGTTCATTCCCGCATGTAACACTGGCAGGGAGAACGCACCTGCAAGCTCGCTCGGAGCACGGAGACACAGAACTACGCTGCATTAGGCTGCTTCAAGGCGCATTTCTTGAGGGACTTGGGGAAAGAAGAATTCTTGACATCGCACTAGTCCAGGTACCCGGGGGATTTGGATTGAAGATCGGCTTTGGGTGCTTAGGGAGATTCAAGGAACCAGGTGACAAGTCATTTGAGATCCACGACTGTTTGAGCGGGGGGTCGACCTTCGCAGCTTCCAATTTGCGGAGAGAGGCAGGTAAAAGCTTGCCCCAAGATCTAGAGAGAGCATTCTTGGTCGGTAGTCAGCCTACTAGTAGTCAGCAGCGAGCATGCATTTGCATTCACCGTGTCGTATTGCGCATTGTCGAGGCGCAATCACACGATGTACACGGGGAAGCACGAGAGGGACGCGTTTCGGGGCTGTGCTTGAGAGAGGCGGCGAAATATCACCACCACGAGCATGCTTGAAGCTTGACAGGCGCCCTCTTGCGTCTTTGTTCAGATGCTTTCATCTCGGGAGGTGTATGAGTATATTGAGATGGAAACTGGGTATGAATAGTGTCCAACCTGGCTGACGACGCACACAGATGGACTGACGCCAACACGTCGACTGCGTGTCTTGAGCTGGAGTCTATTTCAGGCTAATTATCAGTCCAGTATCACAAGCATTACAATCTTGACCTGTGGTTCCCTCGAGCAAACATCGCGGCACCGGCGCTCGAGACAACATGGTGGTTGGTTGCGAACTTGCGTGACCGTGACAGGTTCCGTGACTGTCGACGGCAGCTCTTGGAGTCTTGGACACATCTTGGACACATCCACATGTTCGCTCTAACCCGCCGTTGTGGGTCCAAATTTGCGTTTCATCCGGACTGTATGCCCCAGGAACCGCCGACGGGCATTAACCACCGTTATGAATAGGAATCGCTGTGCCACCGCGGCTAGTGCCATGACCGGCGGTTGGCTCGTCCGCCGACGTGATTGGAGGCTGTCTGCAAGCAACTTGAAACCGTTTTGGCAGGCACACTCCGAGTCAAGATATTCCGCTCTGTCGATATCTCTCAAAGGCCGATCACTTTCCTGCCGAACAAGTCGCAACTCTGTGATGTCCGCCGTGAGCTGAGCCAACATCTTCCCGCTCTTCAAGGACATTTTAGTCTCATACCATCCTGCATTCATCTGTATCATATTGATATTTTCGTGCTACAGGGCCGCCATAGCCTGTCCGGACATCCAATGCGCTGGTTCCTCTCACTCTGATAGTCCCGCAATGCAGGTGTGTCCCTAGTCCGAGTCTGCTTCGTACCTCAGATCGATGGTGCTTTCCTGTGAACTCGTACCCTGGGAGACCCTGCCTTCAAGTTCAAGTTGAGCGTCTCCCTCAAGCAGTCCGGCGTTGCAGGACGGGTTGAAACAGCTCAATAATTCTTGGACCGTCCAATCCGACGTCGCCGAGACAATTGTCCGTGTAGCGGCACAGGGCTTACCGGCCCTCAACATTCTACCAGGAGCCACAGGAACCACCTTGGCTTTCATTCCTCGTTCTCACAGCACACCATCTGGCAGTTAGTTTGTCTCCGGGTTGTCACGACTGGTACATGATTATCCCTCCCGGAGAGGTACAGCACGTCGATTCAGCCCCTGCGGTTTCATATGAGAGGGTATAAAAACCGACCGCTGCTCACTATTCTAACCATCCAAACACCTTCTACTTTCTCGACATGAAGTCTACCGTCCTTTCGTCCCTAATCTTCTTGGCGTTTGCCTCTGGCCTCGTTTCTGCCGCTAGTATCGATAACAACCGTTCTATAAACCGTAGAAAAACATCTATTCTAATCGGTACGTGCATCTAATATCTTCTTGGTTGACTACTGACATTGCTGTTCCAGACCCAGGTTTGATTTCATTCACGCACGACGTCCAATAACTCATTCGCACTCGTTGATAAACAGATGCACAGCCGAGTCTCCCTTCCGTCGGGGAGGCCAAAGCAGCAGCCAGTGTGGTGGGCTTAAACCTGACCAACATCCAGGGCGACATCCTCATCGGGATGAAGAAGATGAAGGAATTGTTCTTCTTCTTCGGGATCAACGACCCCATCGACTTCAAAGCGAAACTCAAGTCAGACATTGTTCCCCTCGTCACGAGCACCACACAGCTCCTCAGCGTCTCTGCGCAACCCGTTACCGCACTGAACATCGCGTTCTCCCAGACTGGATTGAATGCTCTCAACATCACAGACGCCCTCGGGCGACGTACCCTTCTCGCAAGGACAATTTGCCAACGCTGTCACTGCGTTGAAAGACCCGGGGACGGTGAACTGGGTTCCGCAGTTCGCTGGAACCGGTATCCATGGCGTTATCCTCCTTGCGAGCGATACCGTGGACAATGTCAATGACGCGCTCGCAAACCTGCAATCGACGCTTGGAGATTCTATCACGGAGATCTATTCGCTACAAGGCGCAGCTCGTCCGGGCGCACAGCAAGGACACGAACGTATGTCGATTTGTTCATTTCTTCCTGACTATACTAATATGTCTTCCAGATTTCGGTTATTTGGGTAATTATCTCGTCCTTCAGTACCATTAGTGGACTAACGGTGCCCCCAGACGGTATCTCGAACCCCGCAGTCCAGGGTTTCCAAGACCCGCTCCCCGGTCAGGCCGTTGTCCAGCCTGGCGAGATCCTCGTTGGCGAATCCGGTGATCCTTCTCTCAGCACGCGTCCTCAATGGGCCCAAGACGGCTCGTTCCTCGCCTTCCGCCAGCTCAAGCAGCTTGTGCCAGAGTTCAACAAGTTCCTGACCGATAACGCGATACATGCCCCCGCTTTGACGCCGAAACAAGGCGCGGATCTGCTTGGGGCCCGGATGATTGGACGCTGGAAGAGCGTAAGCATTTTTACTTTCCGCTCTATACACAGCTCATTACTTCGGAATACAGGGCGCCCCCGTTTTCCTTTCGCCGATGATCGATAACCCGACTCTTGGCGCCGATCCGACCCGAAACAACGACTTTACCTATGCGGCCGCTGGACAGAACACGTCTGATCCCACAGATCAGTCCAAGTCAGTCCATCGAGCTATTCTCTACATCTAAGCTCACACAACCATAGATGTCCCTTCAGCGCGCATATCCGCAAGGCAAGTGCGGAGACTGTGTTCGTTGCCCGAAACTCACATCCGTAGACACGCCCGCGTGCCGACTTGGGACCGTCGCCAGAGGCCACCAGCAGCAAGCATCACATCGTGCGAGGAGGTATGTTGCGCTGACCGCAGCCCAGTACAAAATTGAACCATTGTAGGAATTCCATATGGCCCCGAACAATCTGACGCCGAAATCGCCTCCAACACGACTCAGACAGAACGTGGTCTTGCCTTCGGTTAGTACATTGTACAATTATGGCCCTCTCGTTCTGATTCAGTTTACACAGTCGGCTACCAGTCTAGCATCGCTGCAGGCTTCCAGGTTTGGTGTCCACAGAATAAAACCATACAAGCTGACTCGTGAAAACAGTTCCTCCAGAAGACCTGGGCCAACAACGCCAAGTGAGTATTCTGTTTTCCAAAAATCGTCAGCGCTAATAACGGAGCAGCTTCGTTCACGCAAACGTCGGCATCGACCCCATCATCGGTTTGTGATTTTGACTCTGCGGCAACTTGGTAGTGACCATGATTCAGGTGCAAATGCCGGCGCCCCTCGCGTCGTCAACGGACTAGACCCAACGATCCCCAGCCGCAACATCACCCTCTTGATAGATTTCGTTGTGTCTCGCGGAGGAGAATACTTCTTCTCTCCGTCGATCTCTGCGCTTGCTACAACACTCTCTGATTAATCCGCCGACTAGATATTGTTATATTTAACTCTCCGAAGAGGATTTAATTCAATATATGTGCCATGTTACTTTTCGATTGTCCGAACCGTGGGATATTTGGTTTGATGAGTGATCTCAGCAATGTATGGCGGAGAATAACGCCTTCGGCGAAGGGTTGAAAATTGTCAGTGGGGGAACAACGCCCTTCCTAGGCGCTGTATTGCGTCGATGTTTTGACTTGATCAGGTAAAAGAAGACGAAGCGTGACGGCCAGTTGTGACACCTCATCCTTCTTTTCGTCTCCCACCATGCATCAGCTTTTACGCTTGAAAAATCTCGCGAACCTGCCCATGGACGTCAAGGTAACCGTAGGACATTACCTCCCTGGTATCGTTGCTCATCCTACTCGAGGCGTTTGCATTGGCCGCCTGCTCGCCAAACGGTACCTCTGAAGACATCGACCACGTATTCATGCACGCAAAGCAGCATCTAGATGATATGACATATCTTCCGGTCTTTTTCCAACTCCTACAGCCCGCGCATATCCCTCGCGAGGGCGAATTCTACCCCGAGTCTATTGGGCGACAAAATACTGTTCTGATTCCGGGCGCGCTGGCAGCGATACAAGCTCTGTCTTCTTGTGACTTTCCTGGGGAAGCTGAAGGGGCAATCTCTGAGATTTGGTCTCGCGTAATGCCTTGGATCATCTTCCTTTCCGACTACGTTTCTTGCCTCCCAACATCTGATGCCAATGCCGAAGGGCACTTAGCCGTCGATTTCTTGATTTTATCGTTCTTTCTGTCGAAAGACGAGGGGGTTTCTGCTCGAATGTCGAGAAATCCCGATAGTCGCATCCTGGCCAAAGCATGGTCGCTGATCGACACTCTCCCGAAATCCATGCAACTGGATGCCGCGCATAACTTTTCGACCACCGTAAGATTCATTCACCACGGAAAGGATTCGCCTGCCCTAATCGAAGCACTCCTCGATGGACTGGATGGTGGAATGTATCGGCTGGCGAAGCTCGTGGTCTTTGCGCTGGACTCGAATCTTACCGAGGTGGAAACGAACGAGAAATCTGACGCTGCAGTCATGATATCCTTGAGCAGCATCCTTGACTTCACGATAAACATCGACCCTGTATTCAAAAATCCCAACGCCCTTGGTCGCCGCTTCAACGCATTCGGCTTAACTCTACTGAAAGACGGCATCGTGCCCATCTTATGCGACATACTGTTTGCTCTGTCTTCCAGAGTCGCACGCTGCCCCAACGATGGTAGCGACTTCATAAAAGCCACCATCTCCGACAGCTTATTCTCGCTGTCGATAATTTTTGGTCTCTCGCCCGGAAATCTTCTCCTTCCGGACGCATTAGAACACCGTTTCCTTGATTCACTCATCCACGTCGCCATCGGCCCTTATGCATCCTCGTTCTGTCCGGGAGCCGGCATCAAGCAAACGTTCGAGCTTATCCTCCCGGCGATGCTCATCCGACACAGTTGTTTAGGTCCATTCAGAGAAGCCGTGGCACGGGTGGCCAGAATGACGTCGAGTCCAGCATTCAAATCTACAGAGATCTTTCCTGCTTGGGGAAATTTCATAAAGCTCTTGGAAGAGTACCTGATTGTGTTCGACGCCTTCAATGCTGGTACGCACCCTCCTCGAAGAATCTGTGCGAATCTGCGGGTAAGAATCCTCAATTATCGCATTACTCGAGATTCTCATGAAACACCTCGTCAAGTGCAACCTAGTGAATAAGCGCCACAAGTTCAAGATGTGCTCGGGCTGCAGGACCTTCTTCTACTGTTCGAATGCGTGTCAAACGATGGATTGGTGTGAAGGCGGACACCGCGATGCTTGCGAATCTCACTACGCGATGCACATTCGTATGTCGTCGACATGTTAGTCATAAACACAGGCTCACCAAATTCCAAGAAATGCGCAATATGGACCTGTCTTCGCGCGACCGCGGGTTGATTCGAGCTAAAATGGACTATGACAGCCAAACGAACGCCAAAAAGCTTCTGCCCGCAATAGCGTACCTGGAGCTGGCGGCGGCGAGATCTCCTGCCTCGGAAAATGCTCTGGTTCTGATCACCGTGTGCGATGTTACGAAAGGCGAAGCCAAGTACTGGTATCTGGATCCCAAATCGGACGACTACGAAAGATTCCTGCGCCGCTCAGTCATCCCAATCGCGCGCGCTGCCTACAACGATCTTGTGCGACGCGCAATAGAGACTGATGGTCGCGTCTTTGTTGACGTCGTTCGCTTCTATCCGGGCAGAATACATGAGAAGGAGACACAGCTTTGGATCGTTCCGGGGTACTCGACTCGACCCTTGATCCATGACTTTCCGGCGCCCAGTTTCCCTCCCGCCGAAGGAGAACTCGGGGACCTAACTCATCTGAGCCTGATGAAGGGACGAAGCTTCTGGTCCGGATGTGCTGGGTTTATCACCAGCGGTGTGAGGCGACGGACTTGATGGAGTTCCATTATTAGCATAACTCGTCGTTTTTCTTCTCGAGTGTTGAAGATGGTATGACCTGCTGAGATTAGTGGCATGATTCGAGTGTGTGCGCTGTTCAACTGGGCAGAGTCAAAGTTCTTCTCAGAGCTGTCCTCAAAGACTTTGCCGAGGTCAAACCGTGGGATGTTTTTATAATTGAATTGAAGCCGTTCTGCATCCAGCTTGTGCGCTACTCCACGGACTTGTTTAGCGGGCCACTCGCTGATGGAGGCTGACTCAACGCCGACGTTCTGCTGATCCTGGTTCCAACGTTCCGGGCATGTTCCTGGCCAAACAAATCATTATCAGTTCAACCCTTGATGAACCTGGCTTGCGGAATAAAGAATGATTCTAGGTACTTATAGCCCTCTCCCAAAAATGCACGCCGGCGACTACGGATCCTGCGAGTCTGAGTTTCAGACTCGGAGTCCAATGGACATCTTGTTCTTGTTCTTGTTCTTGTTCTTGTTCTTGTTCTTGTTCTTGTTCTTTTTTCCGACTAAAGCTAATCCTGACGTCGACTAATCGCCAAGAAGCTTGGTTGAAACAAGTTGTTTCCGACGGAGATGCACACTGCGCTTACTGATTGCCGCTATCGTCTACGCACAGTGCTAGCCGGAATCAATACCCTCGCGCACCTGTTCAGCAAAGATTCTCGGATTTACGGACTACATGCTGGCAGCCGTACGTGTGTTTCTTGCCAGTTTGCGCAGCTTTCCGGCACGATTCAGACCCATCTCACTGCCAGACATCTTGGTTGTGGCCAGCTGGTGGCTACTGGGTTAGGCGGCGGTAAATTTGGCTAAAATCAAAAGAAAGTTTTCGGCCTTTCCGGGCACCAAAAATCTGAACCTAAGGTCGAAATAGTACACTGTACAGTAACGCGGTCATCCGGCTAGCCGGGTTACCGTTGATGGCTAAGTCACCTACATCACGCTACTTAGCCTGCGGCCCGTCGGCGAGCGGCGTTTATGACGGGGCTGCGTAGCCGCCCACGGAACGCAGTGCTCGCACGGGGATCAATTCTACTAAATCCCTTTCAGGCGTTCAGAAATAAAATCTACACATCGCCAGGCAGGAGGTTCCAGGAACTTCTCACAGGCGCCGCAGTTGGCCAGGAACCCAGCCGCTGAATGATGTAGAAGGGATTGGCAGATTCAAGCTTGTATGTATATTGCAGTTGGACGCGCCGTCATACATACTGTGAGCCGCAGTTATTTTGATCACCGCTGACTAGAGTCAATCCTTTCGGCCGGATTGAGCATTCCCAAATTAAATCCCGTCCAGTTTCAACCGTGAACTTGAACCGAATTCACGTGCTCCGATTGTGACATCGTGACAACCAGACCCTCGTCTCAACTCCCATGTGTCAACCTGTGCCTCGCTTGTGCCTCTCTTTCCGTCTTGCCGTCGTCTTGCCCTCGTCTCTGACCGCGAAAATCCCACGCTTGCAATTAACGGACATCGATGCCCGCGACTACGCAGGCGGATCAAGATTTCGCACGCGGGTTCCCGAATTGTTTTTGGAAGCGGCTCCGAAATTTTCCACGCGTCGAATCTGACAGCGGTGTGCCATTCTGCCCGAAACATCGCAGAGGAATACCAAGTTTTTGGACTCCCAAACGTCAAGCACTTCGCCAACAAGTGTTTCATGGCCGGGGCAGCGGGTTTACGTTTCTGGCACCTCGTTTTTACAGTTAACAGCTATCAATCCAATCTAATCCTCGGTCTTGAATCCTTTCTTGTCTTTCAGAGCCGCCGGCGGAGAATGATTCGGATTGGTCTTTTGCGACGCGCATTACGCGAAACCTCAGGCTCGTATAAAAAGAGCCAAACAGTCTTCATGTTCCTCGTTCCTCATGAAATCCACCCTACTTTCCCTCCTCACTTGTTTCTCTCTTTCGGCCGGGCTTGCTTCTGCAGGGTACACTGGCACCGATATTCGTCGGTCGTTGCAGCGGCGAAAGTCGACTGCCATTATTCGTAGGTTTCCTCACTTGATTGCATTCTAGTAGTGACTTGTCTCGTGTAGACCCTGTTGGGCTTCCTGCCCTTCCTAGCGGGAGTGCTGCAGCAGCCAGCGCTGCCGCAGCTGGCTTGAACTTGACTGATATCCAAGGCGATGTCTTGTACGGTGTTCCCTTCTTTACAATATTGCCGGCCTCATTCTCCTCCACAGGATTGGCATGATGAAGAACAAGGAACTCTTTTTCTTCTTCACCATCAACGATGCAGCGAAATTCAAGTCAACGCTCCAGTCCGACATCCTGCCTCTCATCACGAGCACCACGCAGATCCTCAACAGCCCGCCCATTACGGCGGTCAACATTGCGTTCGCGCAAACTGGCTTGACTGCGCTGAACATCACCGACAGTCTGGGTGACGGCACCTTCACCGCTGGACAACAGTCCGGCGCGAGCAGCCTCGGAGACCCTGGAACAACCAATTGGCAACCTGAGTTCACGACTGGTCAGATTCACGGTATTATCCTCCTTGCGTCCGGCAGTTTCGACGATATCAACGACACTTTGGACGGCATCAAGTCTGCGCTCGGTGACTCTATTGCGGAGGTATATTCCTTGGAGGGCGCTGCTCGTCCCGGCTCGGAAGCTGGTCATGAACGTTCGTCTTCCATTGATTCTACCCTCAATATTCTAACCCTCGTCCGCAGATTTCGGTTTCTTGGGTACTCTCTTCTCTCCGTCTCCGTCAAAATATCCATTAACGGGCCTGCAGACGGTATCTCCAACCCCGCCGTGAGCGGTTTCCAGACGCCCAAAGCCGGCCAGGCTGTCGTTAACCCAGGCGAGATCTTGGTTGGCGAAACCGGCGACATTTTCACACGTCCGTCGTGGGCCAAGGACGGTTCGTTCCTCGTGTTCCGCCAACTCAAGCAGCTGGTGCCAGAATTCAACAAGTTCCTTGCGGACAACCCGTTGCACCCGGTCCCTGGTCTCTCGCCCGAGCAGGGATCTGACCTTCTTGGAGCGCGCATGGTTGGTCGGTGGAAGAGCGTGAGTAGCAGCCAGTCCTCCCTTTTTGACCTGGCCTCAAAATCTTTACAGGGAGCTCCGGTATTCCTCTCCCCGCTCGTCGACGACCCCGCTCTTGGTGCCGATCCGTCCCGAAACAACAACTTCACCTACGCCGAAGGCGGGAACACAGTTTCAAACTCTACCGACCAATCGAAATGTCCCTTCTCTGCACATATACGCAAGGTAGGAATAGCAATTGTCGCTGTTTGAAGCTTGAATTGACGTCCCCAAGACGCGCCCGCGTGCTGACCTTGGGTTGCCGGAAAGCTCGAGCAATCAACATCACATTGTCCGTGCGGGTGCGTAACTTGGTAAACCATTCGTCTAAGACACCGAATGACTGTTGCACAGGCATTCCCTTCGGCGATGAGCTGACGGACGACGAAATCGCTTCCAACACCACGCAGATCAACCGCGGCCTTGCATTCGGTACGGGATGACTTCCATTCAAGTTCGTTCGAATGCTTACTACCGTCCAGTCGCATATCAGTCCAGCATCAACAACGGTTTCTCCTTCCTGCAACAGGTTAGTTCCCCTAAAAACCTTTGGAAACATGTCTCACTCGTGAAACAAGGCTTGGGTCGACAACACCTTGTGCGTTTCCTCTTTCCAATTCATCTTCGAGTTTTTGTAAACCTTTTCAATGTAGCTTCGTGCACGCGAACACTGGCTTCGACCCCATTATCGGTGCGTCCCCGCTCTTCTCCGTACATCACACGTTCTGACTCTCCTCCAGGCGCAAACGGCGGTAACCCGCGCACAGTGGGCGGCCTCGATCCTACCAACCCGTCGGCCCAGATGACTCTGGTGACTGGTATGCACCGCTCCTCCTTCGTGGAGTCGTTCCTAACGTTGCGTTTCAACAGACTTTGTCGTCTCCCAAGGCGGAGAGTACTTCTTCAGCCCCTCCATCTCCGCCATCGCGACCCATATCTCTGTCTAATGCTCAGTAATTGCACGACCAAGTTCTAACAGATCGATATGCACCGACAGTTTCTTTTGGATTCGGACTGGGCTATCATAAGTCGCTTAGAATAATTGTACAGACGGACTCACAGTGAAATATTACATTCGAATGGGTTCAATCGAATGAGTGACCTGAAGCGCCTTGCCTCCTCCATCATGTCCCAAAACTGCAAGACGACCTTCAAGCCCGCTGTCGAGTATCCAGATACGCGTCGCTGCTCCCGCGATCGATCGAGACGACGGCGAGCGTCCATTCCGTCATGGCCACTGGCTCTCCCATTGCAGGCCCCGGGAAGCTCCACCAAAGGGTTGTCCGAAATTTTGGGTTTTTGAGGTCAAAATTTGACGATTTCCTTGTCCGGTTTTTGAGGCAGAAATTCACCAAACCTTGTCCGGATTTTTGGGTTTTCGAGGCCGCGGGCGGATTTTCGGCCAAGTATAGCCCAAAATCTTGTCCAATTCGAAAATTCGGCCCTCGGATCGCGTGCCATTTTGACACGCATTCGCACGTCGTCTGCTTCTTTCGTCGCCTCTGAATGTAGTCTGAGACTCTGAGTTGACTGAAAATCTGGATTAACCTGCCAATCTGCTGCCCTCAAGTGCAACGGCGGCAACGGCGCGCAAAATGTGACATGATCGCCAGGATTTTCGTCGGCCGCAACGCTCATGGATAAGCTGCTTTCACGCGTGAAACCATGTTTTCACGAGGATTCACGAGATAATGCCTCGTGTTCATGTGCTTTTGTCCAATGGAGCCAGCCATACTTTTGTCCAATGGAGCCAGCCATACCGTGCGTTCGACACACTGCGACGGTCTGACCTCGAATAGTGATCGGGTCTGTGATGCGTGCAAGAGACTGCGCGAGATGTTTCTTTCAGGCATGCTGTGAACCGAGTATGTACGGATTATCTCGCGCTTCGCTGGCTAACATGATGATGTTGCGCAGAAGAACAAGGAATCGAAACTACCGCTGGATGAACAACATGCGATCCTTCTCGTGCGCAACAAGTACTCGAGCCATCGATTTCTCGACGACGAAGCTAGAAACCTCAACGACCAACTCAAGGATCCGCTTGTTTTCAAAGCGTTCAAAGCGTTTCAGAAAGGCGAAAGTACGGAATGCTTCGTCCAGCTTTACGAGGCATGCTTGAATGGAGACCTCAAAAAATATGACACCTTCAAGCAGCTCTGCGGCGTTCTCACCGATGTCCTTCAGCGAGAAGGAACAAACAAGAAGCATGGTATTCGCTACCTAGCGGATTATCACAACTTTATGATTTTGCTCCGGTCGTACGGCGGCCAGTCCGCGCGACAGTACGGGATCCTGGCTGGTCAGCTTCCGTGTCCGTCTTCTCGCCAGTTGCGGTACAATTCTTCCTCAACCCTGTTTAGCCTTCTAACGATCGATTTTCAGTGCTCTCGTTTCCAAGTCGGAAGACGCTCTGCAAAACCCATACCTCATATACAAGAACATGGCACGAGTGAAGCGTCTTGTCGAAACCTTGAAGTACGCTGGGCCGATTGCAGTCGCAGGCGATTGCACCAAGGTTCGGAAGCGCTTGACGTACTCCACCGACTTCGGCGGGCACATCCTCGGTGGTGTTCTTCCCTTTGAGCAGTGTAGTGTCGAGAGCCCAGAAGAGATTGACGCTGTGATCACCAAGATAACGAAGGCGAAAGCAGAGGCAACCCAAGTACGAGCAATTTTGGTCAAGGTCGCCGAGTCTCTTGCAGCTGGAATGTCAATACTGACCGTCATCAACAGGTTCCTCTACCACATGTTCCGCCCTAGGTTGTTGCCCTCATTCCGACCGATGGCAAGGATGATGCCGCGAAGATACTCGAGGGTCATCTGAAGCTTCTCAAAATGGCGGCAGAGCTCTCCTTGCCGGTGATCATGTTTGCGGCGGATGGTGCCGCGTCCGAGTTATCAGCCCAAAACCCCTTCGATAAGCTCGAAACAGACTTCCCTCCGCTTGTCTTCTCATACCCGTTATACGGTGTCAATCTTCG
This sequence comes from Mycena amicta, assembly GCA_029282125.1. NCBI lineage: Eukaryota > Fungi > Basidiomycota > Agaricomycetes > Agaricales > Mycenaceae > Mycena > Mycena amicta. The sequence continues at coordinate 283,464 of JARIHP010000037.1, read as the reverse complement.
CACACCCGTTTTCGAGACGGGGCCGGCGGTAGCGGGAACCGATCCTGGACACGCCGCCAAAACTGGCCGCAATCAGCCCCAGCACGGGACGCACACTGCAAGTCTCGGGAAAGGAAGGCTGGTGAATCAGGATCTGGTTCGACTCCAACGGACCGGCAAGGCTGGCCTGCTGAAGTGCGACGTTATAAACGTCGACAAGCAAGATGACGGTCCGGCTCGTCGCTTATGGCATCATGCGGCTCTCGTCGCATGCACGGCGGAGGAAGACGACGAAATAAACTTGAAGATTCTTCCTGGTTTCGATGGCCTATTTGTCTATCTGTTTGTTTTCGGTCAGTCCATTGAGCGACCGTATTACTTTCCGCTCACAGTTATCCAATGATTGAACCGTGGGATCTTGAAGGCCGTTCTGCCGATTACTTATCCAGCCTGTGCGTACTCCAGCTCCACGCCCGACATAATTTGAGGCCACTATGGCTATAACCCCCGTCGGGCGTATCTTGGTCAGTCTTGCTCGTCTGATGCTGATTCCTGAAGCGCTCCCATCTTTTCTGCCCAATGATGCGCTGATATCGATGCCAGTGTATCTTTATCGGCGCGGATGGTCGGAACGTCTGCCGCGGTAATACCCCGACCACTCGCGGGATATATATATTCTTCCTCGGGTCTGCCACGGGCTTGTTTAGCGGGCCGCTCGCTGTTGGAGGCTGACTCAACGCTGTTGTACGGAGCCGGGTTCCTGGCATGTTCCTGGCCAAACAAATTATTATCAGTTCAACCCTTGATGAACATGGCTCGGGAACATGGACCTGGGTGTGGAATAAAGAACGATTCTGGGTATAGCCTTCTCCCAAAAATGCACCCCGGTGACTACGGACCCTGCGAGTCTAAGCTGCTTTACGTCGATACCACCTTGAGTTCTGGACTCGGAGTCCAATGGACATCTTGTTCTTGTTCTTGTTCGTTTTTTTTTTTCAACTAAAGCCAATCCTGACGTCGACTAATCGACAAGAAGCTTCTTTGAAACAAATGGTTTCCGACGGTCATCTGGAGATGCACACTGCGCTTACTGCTTTCGTCTGCCGCTATCGTCTAACAATGCTAGCTGGAATCAATACCCTCCGCGCACCCTGGAGACTTGCGGGTGGAAACGGGTTCAGCAAAGATTCTCGGATTTACTAGTACGGACTACATGCTGGGGGCCGCACGCGTGTTTCTTGCGAGTTTGCGCAGCGTTCCGAGTCCGGCATGATTCAGACCCATCTCACTGCCAGACATCTTGGTTGTGGCCAGCTGGTGGCTACTGGGTTAGGCGGCGGTAAATTTGGCTAAAATCAAAGAAAGTTTTTCAGCTTTCCGTGCACGGCAAAAATCTGAACCTAAGGTCGAAATAGTGTAACGCGGCCTAGCACGGTCATCCGGCCACTTAGCCTGCGGCCCGTCGGTGAGCGGCGTTTATGACGGGCATCAATTCTCTGTAACTTCCGCACTAAATCCCTTTCAGGCGTTCAGAAATAAAATCTATATCGCCAGGAACTTCTCACAGGCGCCGCAGTTGGCCAGAAACCCAGCCGCTGAATGATGTAAAATGGATTGGCAGATTCAAGTTCTAGCTTGTATATATTGCAGTTGCACGCGCCGTCATACATGTACTGTGAGCCGCAGTCTTTTTTGATCACCGCTGATTACAGTCAATCCTCTCGGCCGGATTGAGCATTCCTTGAGCATTCCCAAATTAAATCCCGTCTACTACCGTTTCAACCGTGAACTTGAACCAAATTCACGTGCTCCGATTGTGACATCGTGACAACCAGAACTCTCGTCTCAACTCCCATGTGTCAACTTGTGCCTCGCTTGTGCCTCTCTTTCGGCAAATTCCTCTGACAGCGAAAATCCCACGCTCGCGATTAACGGACATAGATGGACATCGATGCCCGCGAGTGCCCGCGAGTGCCCGCGACTCTGCAGGCGGATCAAGATTGCGCACGCGGGTTCCCGAATTTCTTTTGGAAGCGGCTCCGAAATTTTTCCACGCGTCGAATCTGACAGCGGTGTATCTGCCCGTTCTGCCCGAAACATCGCAGAGGAATTCCAAGTTTTGGACTCCGAGTCACTACGTTCCGACCCTGGGTAGCCGAAGGCTTCGGAAATGTAATGCTACCTCCCGGGCCGTAGCCAAAGCGTGTAGCCTGAGGTTGTCTGAGGTTGCCTGACCTAACCGAAGGCCTTCGGCAATGTAATGCTACTTGGGTTGGGCTATGCTTTGGCTACCTCAGGCTAAGTACGTCTTGGGCAAGCCGCCTAGCCGATGCAGATAACATGAGCGATTGTCCTTCGGCTACCCAAGGTCGGAACGCAATGCTACGCCCAAACATCAAGCACTGCGCCAACAGGTGTTTCATGGCCCGGGGCAGCGGGTTTACGTTTCTGGCACGTTTTTGCAGTTAACAGCTATCAATCCAATCTAATCCTCGGTCTTGAATCCTTTCTTGTCTTTCAAAGTCGCCGGCGGAGAATGATTCGGGTTGGTCTTTTGCGACGCGCATTACGCGAAACCTCGTATAAAGAGCCAAACACTAGTCTTCATGTTCCTCATTCCTCATGAAATCCACCCTACTTTCCCTCCTCACTTGTTTCTCTCTTGCGGCCGGGCTTGCCTCTGCAGCGTACACTGGCACCGATAATGGCCGGTCGTTGCAGCGGCGAAAGTCGACTGCCCTTATTCGTAGGTTGCCTCACTTGATTGCATTCTAGTAGTGACTTGTCTCGTGTAGACCCTGTTGGGCTTCCTGCCCTTCCTAGCGGGAGTGCAGCAGCAGCCAGCGCTGCCGCAGCCGGCTTGAACTTGACTGATATCCAAGGCGATGTCTTGTACGGTGTTCCCTTCTTTACAATATTGCCGGCCTCATTCTCCTCCACAGGATTGGCATGATGAAGAACAAGGAACTCTTTTTCTTCTTCACCATCAATGATGCAGCGACATTCAAGTCGACGCTCCAGTCCGACATCCTACCTCTCATCACGAGCACCACGCAGATCCTCAACAGCCCGCCCATTACGGCGGTCAACATTGCGTTCGCGCAAACTGGCTTGACTGCGCTGAACATCACCGACAGTCTCGGTGACACCCCCTTCGCTACTGGACAACAGTCCGCCGCGAACAGCCTTGGAGACCCTAGCACAACCAATTGGCAACCTGAGTTCACGACTGGTCAGATTCATGGTGTTATCCTCCTTGCGTCCGGCAGTTTCGACGATATCAACGACACTTTGGACAGCATCAAGTCTGCGCTCGGTGACTCTATTGCAGAGGTATATTCCTTGGAGGGCGCTGCTCGTCCCGGCTCGGAAGCTGGTCATGAACGTTCGTCTTCCATTGATTCTACCCTCAATATTCTAACCCTCGTCCGCAGATTTCGGCTTCTTGGGTACTCTCTTTTCCCCGTCTCCGTCAAAATATCCATTAACGGACATGCAGACGGTATCTCCAACCCCGCCGTGAGCGGTTTCCAGACACCCAAAGCCGGCCAGGCTGTCGTTAACCCAGGCGAGATCTTGGTTGGCGAAACCGGCGACACTTTCGGGACGCGTCCGTCGTGGGCCAAGGACGGTTCGTTCCTCGTGTTCCGCCAACTCAAGCAGCTGGTCCCAGAGTTCAACAAGTTCCTTGCGGACAACCCGTTGCCGGTCTCTGGTCTCTCGCCCGAGCAGGGCTCTGACCTTCTTGGAGCGCGCATGGTTGGTCGGTGGAAGAGCGTGAGTAGCAGCCAGTCCTCCCTTTTTGACCTGGCCTCAAAATCTTTACAGGGAGCTCCGGTATTCCTCTCACCGCTCGTCGACAATCCCACTCTTGGTGCCGATCCGTCCCAAAACAACAACTTCACCTACGCCGAAGGCGGAAACACAGTTTCAAACTCTACCGACCAATCGAAATGTCCCTTCTCTGCACATATACGCAAGGTAGGAATAGCAATTGTCGCTGTTTGAAGCTTGAATTGACGTCTCCAAGACGCGCCCACGTGCTGACCTTGGGTTGCCGGAAAGCTCGAGCAACAAGCATCACATTGTCCGTGCGGGTATGTAACTGGGCAAACCATTCGTTTGAGACACCGAATGACTGTTGCACAGGCATTCCCTTCGGCGATGAGCTGACGGACGACGAAATCGCTTCCAACACCACGCAGATCAACCGCGGCCTTGCATTCGGTACGGGATGACTTCCATTCAAGTTCGCTCGAATGCTTACCACCGTGCAGTCGCATATCAGTCCAGCATTAGCAACGGTTTCTCCTTCCTGCAACAGGTTAGTCCTCAAAAAAAAAACTTTGGAAACACGTCTCACTCGTGAAACAAGGCTTGGGTCGATAACACCGGGTGCGTTTCCTTTCAACTCGATCTGTATTGGAGTTTGTAAACCTTGACTCTAGCTTCGTGCATGCGAACACTGGCTTCGATCCCATTATCGGTGCGTCCCCGCTCTTCTCTACACATCACACGTTCTGACTCTCCTCCAGGCGCAAACGGCGGTAACCCGCGCACAGTGGGCGGCCTCGATCCTACCAACCCGTCGGCCCAGATGACTCTGGTGACTGGTATGCACCGCTCCTCCTTCGTGGAGTCGTTCCTAACGTTGCGTTTCAACAGACTTCGTCGTCTCGCAAGGCGGAGAGTACTTCTTCAGCCCCTCCATCTCCGCCATCGCGACCCATATCTCTGTCTAATGCTCAGTAATTGCACGACCAAGTTCTAACAGATAGATATGCACCTACAGTTTCTTTTGGGTTCGGACTGGGCTATCATGATAAGTCGCTTAGAATAAATCTCACAGTGAAATATTACATTCCAATGGGTTCAATCGAATGGGTGACCTTAAGCGCCTTGCCTCCTCCATCATGTCCCAAAACTGCAAGGCGACCTTCAAGCCCCGCTGTCGAGTATCCAGATACGCGTTGCTGCTCCCGCGATCGATCGAGACGATGGCGAGCGTCCATTCCTTCATCGCCGCACTGGCTCTCCGAGTCCCATTGCATCTGCTGATCCGACTGGCTTCCAAGCTATTCGAGCTCGACCAGCGGCGGGGCGTGGTTGGTGCCGGAAGTGCGCAGGTCTGCTCGGTCGGCGCGTTAACTCAGTGGTTGTCGTGGAGCTGTGTGACGCCTGGCGTGACGTGCCTGAAATTGAACCACAACTAACCGTTCCTTCGACTGCTACAATTGCGTCCCGTATCGATGGTTTCGGCAGCTATAGCAGTAACGGCCTGCAAGTCAACAGCAGCACTGAACACGCAATGAACACGAGGCAGTTAATAGTAGCTGCCCACTGGCAGTGCCTCTCACCACCACTCCTACCTCTTTCCGACGACCTCGACCTCGAACACCAGTTGAGCCTTCAGATACCTTCGAATTTTGTCAGGTCAAAAACTCCGAATGCAGATGGCCTCAGGCCAGTGACTGCAACGTGCGTCATAGAACTTTTACCATCGAATCTCCTAACGCAGACCAGGTGGTTCCAGGTCATCTTCAAAGCCGACAGTTACACCTCCTCACAAGTTAGGAACTCCCTGGCGCTCGATATTGGGGATCTTCTCCCCAACATTCTCCAGCTGCTTTCGGATCGAACGCGGGCCGAGCTTTGCAACACAGACAACAACCTAGCAAAAGTCGACATTCTTTTCAAAGCCATCGAATCGCGCCCGCGAGATATCGAGCTCTTGTCCTCCTTCTGCCGCCAGCTCGCACGATTCGTTGGGATGAAATACATGCTGAGATTGGACCCGGATCGTGCAGATTTTGAAGAGCTAATTGCGAACGAACTCAACTCACCGCGAGCGGCATCCCATGCCGAACACTCGGAGTCTGACTCGGCGCCGGAGGTGGGTGCCCGATATTCATTTGTAATGCGCCTTAAATCGAGGTAGACGGTGCTTCTTCGCGACATTGCATTCACCGAGGAGCTGGGAAGCGGTACGACATTCTTTGTGTACTCCGCCAAGCACAAAGGACGACGCGTTACCGTGAAGTCTTCAATGCGACGGAGAACGCTCGCCAGGCAAGTTGGTGTATGAATTGAACCCTCAAGTCTATGTTAAAGTCGCTTACAGTTCGGTGGAAAGGGAGATCCAATTGGCGAACAAGCTGATGTATCTTCGCTTCCTGATTATCCCTCCTCATTGACACCGGAGTGCAGCCACCCGAATCTTCTGCGATTAGAAGGAGTATCTGCTCCCTCGTCTCCCATACAATTTATCACATATCAACCGGGTTAGCACGAGAGCTCTTCGAACGAATTCCAACTTAAATACTTCAGGCACCACTGGGATAGGCACCTGGGAACGGCGCTGAACCTAAATCTCGAGACGAGTGTTGCTCTCGCTTTTCAAATGGTGAGTTACGGCCATTTATTTTTTGCCGCTTTAAGCGAAGTACTACGTTAGGTCGGAGAAACTCAGTAAGCACCCTCCAGTTGAGCTGATATTGTGCCGAAGGGCTGATATACGAGAACCCAGGCGGGACTCAACTATCTACACTTTGCGAGGCATGCCGATCCAGTGCATTGAAATACAGTAGCGCCCAATTTTTTTTTCTTGGCCAGAGCGCTCTCCAATAACCCACTTTTTTTTTACAGCCAATTCAGCGTATTGTCGATTCAGACCAGAAGTTCCTCCTCGCCTTAAACCGACGGCGCTAGATGAAGCACCACTCTCATCTTCACCAGTTGATATCAACCTTACTGTGGCAATAGTTTCAACGATATATGTGGACTAGTATCATGGTCTGCTAATCGGTTTAATTCACCGTGTGTCCCTTCGTCTTCTCCAACTTGGATGAACCTGACGATGTGATGACAACTAGACGGACATCGATGATGTGGACAGAGACGCGGAAAGAACTCTCCTTTTCAAGCCCGAGTAGTCACACCGCTGGGCCTGCTCAATCCAGCGAAGCAAATCCCGGAAACTGAATGCGGCGCAGACGTCCGACGAACCAGCGTCACCGACGATACCCCCTCGGCGCCGAATATGCATGGAGGAAATCGGTTCGCGGGAACCAAACCCTTTCTGCTCGTGGCCACAGGCGTCTTGGATTTGATCCGGGCGGGGCGCGCAGCTTCCTGTTCGGCGACTGCCACGTTGAACCCAACGCGAGAAACCTCCCATCGCTGCGTAGGGGATATCGCCGTGAAGAGATCACCATCGCTACAACAAGTTAAAGACAGCGGCAATTCTGTCTTTACGACTCGCCTCACGCCAAGGAAATCTGCAACAGTTTGTCATGAAGAGGTGGACGCCGAATCCGAAGACTTCTCCCCCGGACTCGGACTCAGAATCAGAAGGACCTGTACTTGGGCTACCCTTGGAGGTGAGTGGGCTGCAGGAAGACCCTGTTACCAACTTCATCGATACTTCAGGATGGTTTCCGGACACGTTTTCCGCTGATTACTCTCAACTCCTGACGATTGAACTGCCTTGGCTGGCAGCATCGACGATATAATCCAAGAACTCTCGGACGTCCTTACGGACCCACACGCGCGAGCCTGGTGCACGCTTCTAATCCCTTGAAAAGGGTCCAGATGCTGTCCCGCTACCTCGACACGCACTCCAGGAACGCCAGGCTCGTCCGTGCTTTTCAGCGGAGTGTCTCGAAATGGTGCGAGTTCGAGCATATGCTCAATCCACGGCTTTCGGCTTCGTGTGTAGACAATGTTTTTTGACGGAGGGTATGAAGTCGTGGCTGGACGTAGTACACGAAATGCGCGTGTCGCCTCGTGAATAGCTAGGATCTTTCTATCCCTTGTAATATTTACCGACTTGTGAACGGATCTCGCTTTGGCACTCATTGCAGAGTATTCAAAATGAAAAATTCTGGTAATACAAATAAAGTACAATAATGTATGGCTACAGTAGAAGTGCGTCTCGGTGGTAAAAAAAGTAATAATCTAATAGTCTCCAAACGCAAACGTCGCGCTAGCGGCAGGAGGAGCGGCAGCGGCAGATAACAAAGTCAAAACCTGGCGCGTTGCCAGCTGCGACTCCCGCGTTGTTCCCCGCAGTCGGTGCGGGTGCGGAGGCATCGGGTTGAGTGAGTTGGATGATAGGCCGCGACGCGGAAGGCTGGGCAAGAGCACCAGCTGCCACCGATAGTCGTGGCAGTCGCGCCCTCCTGTTCGAGGCTCGAGATGATGGAGGAGGCCTCGTCGGGGGTGACGACGGTTGTGAATGCGAGGGTCGTTGTACCGGTGATGCTCGGGCGAGCAGGAGGCGGTGACTGGAGATGGTGGTACGCGTCTGCAGTCGGGAGTGACTGTAACGGTAACCGTCTTTTCGGTGCCCTGGGTGGGTTTGGTGGACGCAGGTAACAGTTACAGTGGTTGTGCCCGCGCCAGAATCGCCGTCGTCCGAATCGGGATCGCAAGTATCGTCGTCCCCATCGTTCGAGTCGGAAGCCGAATCGTCTCCGTTGTCCGAATCGCAGGTGTCGTCGTCCCCATTAGTCGTTGTCGTTGTCGTCGTCGCCCGTATCGGGATCGCATGACTCGTCATCCTCGTTGGCGAGGGCCACGACGTTCGACGCGCCGGTAGACTTGATCGCAGAGAGGGTGTTACGCTCGGACGTGCAGGTGACGTTCTGCAAGAGTGTGAGCAGTGCAAGAGTCCAACGAGAAACTACTCACAACACCAGACGCGGTCAGAGATGGGACGGCGAAGCAAGACAGCGAGTCGACACACTGCTTGAGTTGCCACTTGGAATCAACACAGCTGGCGAGAGCGTTGTTCACAGCAATGCAGATTTTCCAGCTACACGCGTCTAGTCAGTACAAGAAGATCTTGAAGACACAGAAAGACACGCACATGTGCAAGCATCCGACGCGCTCGTGTTCTGGTATTGCGCGTTCAAGTTTTGGGCCGTTCGTCCGTTTTTTAGGAGGGTGGCAGTGTCGAGCTTTGCGCGGGGAACGGGCACTGCGAGGGCAAGAGTCGAGAAGAGGGCGAGGGTAGAGAGTGTGAACATGATTTGCAAGGATCGTCAAGTGGCGTAAGGAGCTCCGGGCTCAGCGTGCAGTGGGAGTGAGTGGGAGAAGGATTTGAGCGTCAAACGACATTCTAGCAGGCTTTTATACAAGGGGAAGCCAAAGCACAATAGCGGCCATTGTGTTGCATAATGACACCGGCCATCAATTCCGGCAGTGTGACACTAGTCAGTGACCGGTGTGACCAGCCTGAATTCGCTTCTCGATACACACCATGGTGCGTCGCTCGTCGTCGTGCTGGCACAGCCAGCTCACCCGTTCCCTCCAGACGAAAAAAAGAAGAAATGGCGGACGCAACAAGAAGGGCCGCGGGCACGTCTGCTTCCTGCGGTGCACCAACTGCTCGCGGTGTGTGCCCAAGGACAAGGCCGTCAAGCGCTTCACCGTCCGCAACATGATTGAGAGCGCTGCCGTCCGCGACATCAGCGAGGCCAGCGTCTACCAAGGTCCGTCAATAAGTCCTAAGTCGTTTCCTACTACCGCTCACCATCCTTTCCCAGAATACGCCATCCCCAAACTCTACAACAAAATCGTCTACTGCGTTGGATGCGCTATCCATTTGCATGGTGCGTCTCCCTGTTCTCTTGTACACCCAAATCGTTGACCAGAGCTTGCCAGTTGTCCGCGTGCGCTCCCGTGAAGGTCGTCGCAACCGTGCTCCCCCGCCTCGTGTCCGGTGGAAGGATGGCAAGAAGGTCAACCCTGCCGTAGCGGCCGCGGCAGAGGCAAAGGAGGCTGCGGGCAAGGCTTGAGCTTGAATGTGTAGCGTCCATAAAATCATTATGCATTCATTCTCTTCGACTGCAACGAAAGTATTCAGCTAGGGCAACGCCAGCAGATAATCCTCCAATATGAAACCAAAGCTATCCATTCTCCTCGACGACGACAAACAGTATGTAGCTCACACTACTATCTAGTAATCCATCATCGGCACAGAAACCTGAACCTAGAGTTGCTAGCGAAGGCGGAGCAGAGTCTCCTCTCCGACAGCGTATAAGGAAGCCCCGAACTCGGCTCAAGTAGGCGGAATGGTCGGGGGGCAAACGGTCGTCAAAAATTTTGGCGTGATGGGGACCGGCTTATATAGCACCAGCGGTGATGCGGTCCCGAAAAGGAAATCCATCAGTCGTGCTTCTTGTTCCATCTGTTAACGCTCCTTCAGTTATGGGTGGCTCAAACTACGATTCCGCAAATAATTGTTGATAGTAGGCAGGAGCTTTACAGGCCGCCTCTCATGGCAATATGGTCCCAATCTTCCTGCGGTCTCAAATCAACATCTGCATAGCATTTCGAACCGGATGCTCAACTGCATCTGCTCTCACTGGCGAGGATGGTAACCAGCTCTACCATCGTGCGCTAGTGTCCGGGCTGAGAGCATCCATGGCCAGCAATCTTGTTTTGCTGACGATGTTCACCTGCCGCTCCATCTGAGCTGCAGCACGGAAGAAACCACCACTGTTGGGACCAGTGCTGATAGAATTCCGCTCACCTATACCTACTCCAGAACTACAGAGCCGCCTTCCCATCCCTCCCCTCTCTGTTTCCTGCCTAGACGCGCTCGACTCCTCTGCATTCCCTCCGACCTCGTCACTGCTGCTGCCTTGCACCTATACCGCCTCTAATGGTCAACTCAACCGATATGTCGACTTCCGGTGGCAAACCGGACTCTTGAGGTTCACCCCGCCAGCCCTCTAATTGCGTACTCTGAAGGTTGGAAACCTCACCTGCGAGCGGCAATCATACGTCAGTCCTTTATCTTCAAGTTGTCGTATGTCCAACAACCACTTACTCTATACTCTAGGTCTAGGTCCGGTTCAAGTTCGCATAACTCTTATGTTGCCTCCTGCGGAAGCAATGCCAATTGCACAGCGACACTCAGCTTCGATGGATCCCAGCCCGTACAAGCTGTAGGGCTTTTGCATAGATAAGGAGCAGGCTAAACAACTACAGTGCGTACATGTACCCAGTTGGACGGACGCTCGCTGACATTCCCCTGCTAGATTTCAGATCGATGGGGAAAAAGTGAACCCACTGAGATTGACGATCCACACTGCTCGGGCGACTTTTACAGCCTGGAGCTGTACCCACAGTCCTGAATGCGACCGTGAGCGCGCAGGACTCGCTGCATCTCTTTCATGTTGGTATCCCTTCAAGTGGATGCGTTACGCTCGCTGAGACGTTGCTTCATAGTTTAGTGTGACGCCTCCGGCAACTCACCGCAAATTGGCCAGCGAGAGGTTGAAGGGAGAAGCTCGAGCAGATCAGCGTCAGTCATTTCGAAGAAATTCCGACATTCAGCTCCAAGCTAACCCTGCTCCATTTGCAGCAGCCCCAATATCTGTCATCCTTCAATAAACGGGAGTACCACATTCCGCTTTACGGTAACCTACTCTCTGTGATTATCTCGTTTATCGTCTGAACACGAAAAAAGGGTACCCGCATAGCAGTCTACGGCACGAGTTTCCCCCAGCAAAAGTCGACCAACTTCCGCATCTACGAAGATCAACCTGAAGGAAATCTCAATTCCACATTCACAAATGGTTACATAGCCATATCTCCGACAGCTCCTTCTGGAATCGACGGCCAAGTCCTCTTTTACACCTCCTCCCTTCCCGACCGTGGACCACAACGTGACGATCGTCCCGAGCTCGGGACCGCCGGCGCCGGTCTCTGTGGTTGGTCAACTGCGATGACGGTCCTCCCATTCAAACAGTCACTCAGGCTGCTGTGAGCGCAACAACAGCAACAGCAACGAGCACAATCACTTCGTGAGCGTTCTTCCCTGCGGTATATCTCATTCCTAATACACGAATAGGACCTCTCTGCTCCCCCCCAAGTAGGTCTACGCACCCAGGCCTTCTTCACCCAAATTCATGCTAAACTCCTCCGCAGAAGTCCCTCCAGCACATCCAAAGCATCCAACGCAGAACACAAAGCCTTGATCATAATACCAATCGCGCTGACACTGGGACTGTTGCTGGCGCTGGGATACATCCTGTACCTTCGGCGCCGAGCGAAGAGACGGCAACTCGACGTCGAGACTCCGGCTCCCGGCGAGCCCGATCCCGACGCTGGTATGGACGACGACTGGCAAGCGATGTATACTCCCCGCCGCTGTGCATACTGTCCCCAGCTGGCGGACGATACCGTGCAATCGCGTTTTTACGAGCCGCTGGATTGGATGGGGTCCACAAGATCGTCGGGGACAACGGCCACGATGTCAAACGTCTATGGCTTTCCCAAGACGCGAGACTCTGATATCTCCGGCTCCGGGTTCGAACATTCAGAGTCCAGTACTTCTAGTATTCGGTGCGACTCGAGTTTCCTCCTCGCATTTTTACTCTGAACTGACTTTCGGAACAGAGACGACGACGCAAGCTCGATCACTCAGACGGCGTACGCGATCTAAAACATCCTCGTTTCGGGCGCTAAGCCGCGAAACGCAAAGCGATAGTTATGTGGACTAAGTGGGGAGGGCTACAGGGAGCTATAACGAGTGTTGATACAGTGCGGTATGGTAATACTTGTACTGGGACTCTGATGATAGAGTTGAAAGGAAAGAAAGATCAAAGCAAAAGCAAAGCAGTTGACTTGGCGTTATACTTAATAGTGGATGTCGGACCGAGCAATATAATCCTGCCAGAGAGCGTCTACGAACGTCGAGTCCGTCTGGGAAAACGCACATCAGCAACTGGTAGCGATATAAATGAGAGAGAGCAAGAAACACGTACATGAATGAGCGTCAATACCTCCCTGACAAACTCATTACGCTCCATTCGTGGGGAGAAGCTCTGCGCCTGCGCAGAGACAGTGGATAAAATAGACGCCCGTGCGATGGCGGGGTCGACTGGGCGGGGTTGGGGAGAGGCGGCAGGGGCAGCTCCAGCACCGTTAACTGGATGTCCGGTAAACAGTGACTGTATCGATATCGGAGTTGAAGTAGGGAGGTAGAGGCGGCCTTGCCGTCGTCGGCGTCTGCATCTCCACAAATGGGGCAGCCTGAGAGCAGTCGGATCTGGGCTCGCAGACGCAGATCTCGACGACGACGTGTCCATTCCCAGGCGATCTGGATCGATGATTTGGGCCAGTCGCGCATTCTCGAGGGCCCGTTCCGCCGCACGCTCCCTTCTGCCCTTCTTCCGGCCTTTGCCACGGCGCGTGGGCGTTCCGTTGGAAGTGATCGGAGCCGCCGGAGGAGCAGCATCCGACAGGTGTTCCCGCCGCGAGCGTTGCTGAACCTCCCGGAACGCATCGGGGTCGCTCAACGCGCTCGTATCGGCAAAATCGAGCTCGACAATCTCATCGTCGCCGTCGCCGTCCAGACGGTCGTCTACCGGAGCCCAAAGCTCAGAGGACGCACGTGGCCGTACGGTCGACTGGGAGTCACCAATGTCAGACATGGGTGGCGGTATAGACGACTTGGTTGTTGGCGCTGGGTGATGGCCATTTGCGAGTGTCCGAGGAAGGGGCGCACGGGGCGTCACGTCGCCGTGCACACGACCATTGGCACGAGGAGGAGGGTTTGAGGAAGAGTGTCGGGCTTCGGCCCGCGTCGCCAGGGAGCTGAGGAGTGGTCGGCCAGCACTTGACCCAGCCGCCTGGAGATCCTCGTCATATTCCGCTTCTGGGTCCAAGACGGTACTCGAGTCGGACGAGCCAAAACCATCCGAGCCCACATTCCCGCCAATCTCGTACTCGTTGTCGCCTTCTCGTGAGCTGCTGTGTGATGCAGCAGACGGAGTTCGCGACGGAGGAAGACCGAGGAGGGAGGTGATGACGTCGTGGTTGAGCACTTGCGGGCCGGTCGATGGTGTGGGCGAGTGTACCTGGGGTGTTCGGGGCTGGGCTGGGACGGATGGCGCCTTGGAAGGCGTCGCAGAGGCGAAGATGGAGTCGAGAAGGGCGATTCCAGTGGTGGGACTCTGGGCTGAGCTCGCTTCTCCCTTTGCATTGCCATTGACTGAAGCAAATAGTGATGCTACTGACACTGAAGCCAACACGGGCTTTCTGTGAGCGGGCGATGGGGTGATGGGTGCAGGAGCCGATGTCGAGGGCTGCTGAGCAAGCTTGAAGAATAGCCTGTCGATTTCGGAGGGACTCCCTTGTGGCGGAGCCGCCTGCTGAACTGATGTCGCAGGGCTGGCCGTTTCTGCCCAATAATGTAAATGATGAATAGGAGGCGGTTAATTATGGACTAACGACGTTGAGGCGGGGGAGACGGCGAGGTCGTGCGAAGGTGGGGATTCGGCGGCGGAGGTCGACCAGGCCCGTACCGGAACTGGTCGGGATACGGCCTGTTCTTCTTTACATATTCTTGTAACCTGCACAATGGTCAATCGAGAGACGACGGAGTGTACCAAAACAAACCGATTCATAACTGCGAGCATCGGCTCTCGCGCGTCGGTGGGGAACATCCATAAACAAACTGTTCGTGCAGTGCCCTTGTCCACGGTTTCAAGGTCGGAAGGGTAATAAATGGGTGAAAATTTATCGGGGAGGTTGTCCTTGTCGAGCTGGCTGAGGAGTTTTGCCATGCGACGGGTAGTGAATTCGGGGTAGGATCTCAGCATGAGGTATGTTCCAAGCGGCCCGGTCATGTCTTCTGGGTACAGACGTTGGACATAGTCCTCCATACCCATCCGATTTAGAATGTAAAATCCATAGGGCGGGTAAGCGTCCCTGGGACGGGTCAACCAGAGACAATGGAACGAAGACACACGACGGACCTTTCATACAAGAACATGCTTCCCTCGAAACCATTCTTCTCCCAGCCCTCGCCGTTGTGGTGGTAGACACAGACGTGGGTGAACTGGTCGAATATGGAGATGATGGAAGGGTCGCGGCGGCGGAGGACCTTGAGATTGTGTTCATAGCGGGCTTCTGGAGACATTCCGAGGTTGTTGTCGCGGGGATTGTCGAGGGATGGTTGGGGTCGATGTCTCTGTTGGTACATGTCGGGAGAATGTTGGGGTTGGGGTTGGCGCCTCGGAGGCATGAGGGAAGGACAAGGGATGGTCACGTGTCACAATGCTCCTTCGACCTTGTACGCGTATTCATGGCTCTCTCCTCCGCGCGTATTCGCAGCCAGCGGGCTCAAAACCACTCATTGGCCGTTACAACCAATGTCCCCGTAGAACTGGCTCGCGTTCAATCCGGCAAAAAAGTAACTCTCCGCGACTACGAGACCCAACGCGCTCTCAAGCGCTTCAGCTACGACTTGAAACTCCAAAACGGTTATGTAGAACCAGCTCCTGGACCCAATTTCATCGGTTTGTCTGCTTTCCGCCGCCGCTGCTTTGCGTCTCAACAACAACAAGGCCCGAATGGATGTTCGCTGAGAGAACCGTCGTCTCCCACATTCCAAGAAGTTGTACGAAACTTTCGCGGACGGGACATTATGATCTACGTCCTTAAAGAGGGTATATTATATCCTCCCGTCTCTTCATTGTTTGCCAATGCAACGCAGGAATCCCCCTTCCCCCGACTCTGACAATCCTCCACGAGCACTCGGACCACTACTCAATGCAATGCACAGAACGCATGACGCTCGATGGTCTGTCCCTTGTACCTCCTTCCATGGTTCCTCGTGTAACTCTCTGCATGCAGATCTGAACGCTGAGTTGACGGCATTCATCTCAAAACACGGTCGCGTGCTCGACAAGGAGCAGTTCGACGAAGAATACCCATTCTCCCTATAATCCCATATCTTAGACTAATACACAACATCCCAGCTCACGGCCAACCAGTCGATTGAGGTATACGAAACCCACAATGGCGCGATGAGTACAATGCGATGTCGAGCTACCACCACTGGCACTGCTATTCCCGTAGCGCTCTCCATCGCCTTTGCGAAGAACTGTAGTGCTGTAGCATCTACAGTGCCAACCAGTCATGACCAATCGCCGCAGAGGAGAACAAGACTTCAACTCCTCGCTCTCGAACAAAGCCGTCCACATCATGGCCGCAGCGTCGTCAGTGTTATCCGCGGTCTGGTCTCCTGTCGAGAAACCGACCCGATTGCTGCAGACCGTCAGAAAGCTTGTGTGAAAAGTGGCGATCGTTACCTCAGCGTCGACGCATCTTCGCAACATCGATGTATGTACCCCGAAACCTGCCCGAAAGCCGACGTCGTCTCGCGATAGCGAGAGGACAGCAAGCCAGAGGAACCGCATGCATTACAAAGAGCTTGAGCTAGGGAGGACTCGTGTTTCTGGAGGAGGACCACTGTGATCGCGTAGGGATCGCGTTTGTATTGCAACGTTATCTATCTGAGATCTCATAGCAAACATCGAGCGAGCGCATGTAAGAATGAAGAACTCTTCATGAGCTCTATATAGATAGGTAGACTAAAAGACATAGGTTAATGTAGTTAGCATGCAACGAAGCATAAATACAACGAGTGAGAGGTCCGAGATACATCTTTAAATGAAACGGCTCGGCCAGGGTGTAGCGCAAATGCGCGTAGTGCGTAGTGCGTAGTGTGTGGGTCCACCATGATCAGAGGAGTGAATCCTCGGGTGAGCGCTCGGCTGGCGGCTTTCCTTTGACCAGTGCTGCGAAATCTTCAGCCGAAGCAAATATCGGGTCTTCCAGTGCACGCGCGAGGAAGATGTCGTTTCTACAGAATGGTAAGTTGGACATTAACCGCGGGCGCAGGGCACGCACTCATCCATACGGGTTATGCGCTCGACTGGGTCTGGGATGCGCAAGACGAGTCCCGGCGCGTGGGTTCGCAGGCGGTTGGGTTGCAACACGGACGAGCGTTGCGTGAATTTCGTGGCATAAGGCGAGAGTGTGACGAGGTGGGTCTCGGGGAGGGGAATAGCGCAGGACGCGGAGACGAATGCGAGCAGAAGGAGAAATTTCATGGTGTAAAATTGAGAGAGAAGAAAGGTGCGGCCTCTGACAGTGGACTGGGTTAGCGATGGAGGCGCAGAGTATATATGCATACGCACTTACTGCGACCAGCACTCGAAAGGAAGAAGAACGAAGAGCGAAAGAAAGATGCGGGTCCGAGCGGAGCCCTCTTTAAGCGGTTGATGGAGCGCCTGGTGGAGATCTCCACAGCAATCTGTCCAATTCACCCCTACATCGGCGCCAAGAACATGCGATAATGGCGACGTAGATCCGCGAGTACCTTACAGACTCGAGTAACTAAACAGCTGAACCTTTCGCTGGGGCGTGTATCCAGGAAGACTTGTTATGCACTGCATGGAAAAGCTCTAGTCCGACCTCGCCAACGGGCGCTGATGTGAATAATTGATGTGGAGCGGACGAAGGAGGTGACAGCGTGACCCGACCAAGTGTGACACTACTCCCATGTCGCGCCGTGCAGCTGTTGTAGAAGAGTTTGACGACGACACCGACCTTCCGTTGCCCTCGCGACCCCTTCCCAACCACGGTTCCCTGGGCCCTCTTCTGCAAGAACTCCACATCTCCGACGACGACGTCGAGTTGCCGCCGCGTGCTGGACCCGCCTCGTCGCCGTATAATGCACGCCCTCCTCCTCCCGGACCCGGCTCGAATACGGTCACCGACATAACACCGTACAAAAACTGGACCTGCATTTACCCCATCTACCTCGACGCCAAACGCTCGTATGGCACTGGCCTGCGTCGAGTTCCCCGCGTGAATGCTGTCTGGTGGCCGTTGAGCAAGGACATCGCAGACGCTGCCATGAGCTTGGGTCTCCCGGCGCTACACGAGGTCAACAAGTCCCATCCGCGCGATTGGGAGAACCCCGGACGGGTCAGAGTCCAATGGAAGAAAGACGGCCGACTAGTCAATCCAGTCTTGAAAACCAGTGCGATTTCTTTCTTTTTACCCATCGTTATGAACTCATCCCATCGACAGAGAAACTCCTCCTCCAGATGATCGCTGAACGCATACAAGCTGAAAAGCCGCAGTTCAAGCCTGTCCCGCCGTTCACCTCGACAGTAGCGGAATCGACGCCTACCCCGTCGAAAGCTGGCAAGGGGAAACAATCAGCCGCAGCCACGCACAAGACCGTTAACACAAGGTTACCCCGATACAACCCCCGCAACCACATCCTCCAATCGCAGCTCGCATATCACCGTATTCCCCAGTCCTGGTCAGCGGAATGCTCGTAGGACACAATCAAAGCTGGAATGGCAGCTCAAGCACAAGAAGGCTGCCCACCAGTGCTGCTGCTCCCTGGCCAACCTGGAGCGCCAGGGCCAACAAGGCGCTGCTGGCATGCAGAAAGGCAAGCGGAGAGTAGTCCGTGTACGAGGATAAAGTGTATGTATACAAGACAAACAAAAATACAGTCAGTTTACAAGTTCTATTGGCGAGGACTTGGGCGAATGCCTGCGTTGATTGAGGTTTGTCCCTTGTTGACCCATTTACTGTATCCGTGTCAGTGAAAGGCTATCAAGACGCACCAGATCCGAGTCGTCCGGAGACTCCGGCGCGTTCAGCGGCGAAATGACCACTGGCGGAAAGCTGTAAGCAGTCGCACTTATTTATCAGATACGATTGTGATAACGATAACAGGCTTGGGATTTGCTGTGGTTTCCGAATGCCAGTGGTCTTGGTAGGTAAAACGTAGATCGAAGAAGCCTCCGACTTTACACCATGTCCACCAACGCCCAGCACCCTCATCCTCCCAACCTCGAAAAGACGCCCCACGCACTCACCAAGACCCATGAGTCCATGACAACTCCTTCAGTAGTCGCCAATCGATATCCTCTCTTACTCAAAGAGACCGCCCATGCACGGCATCCACATGTCCAAAATCTTTCTTCGCCGCCGACTTGTCCTCCATACGTTCATCGTCGGAGAGAATAAAGTGTATACAATACAACAAATACATTCAGTCGGAGCGCTTAAGCCGGTGGGGAACGGAATACCCCAAGGGTCGCCAACGTCACCCGTCCTTTCCGGGATATACACAGCGGAAGTCTTGAAACACTTTGAAGAGAAAGCATTAGAATGGCCAAAGGGAACCAAGGCGGACGACAGACCGACTGCCCCACACCTCACCTTCTTTGTGGACGATGGGAAAATCCTCCAGTCGTCGATGTCGCTGCGCACAAACGTTTTCATCATCGAACGAGCATTTGGATTTGTGCAGAAATGGCTAAAAGAGATTGGGATGTCAGCAGCGCCCGAGAAGACAGAGGGGATGCACCACTCATGGAGACAAGACAACGGGCACGCCCCTCCCTTCCGACTCAAAAACGACGACAGGTCCGAGGCGCTAGTCGAGGTAGGGCCGACCATAAAGCTCTTGGGCGTACTCTTCAACCAGAAATTGACGTTCGACCAACATGTTCGTAATCTCACGGACCGCGCCTGTTCAAAGGTAAACGGATCGCGTATGTTAGCTAACACAGTCAAGGGACTCTCGCAAGAACACCTTCAAACGCTGTACCGAACCTGCATAGTACCGATCATGACATATGCATGCCGGATATGGTGGACGGGAAGGTCCGAGCATGTAAAACTCATCCGCCGAGTCCAGAATCAAGCTCTTCGACACATCTGTGCTGCCTTCAGAACAACACCGACTCGGGCGCTCGAGCTCGAGGCGGCCATACCGCCGATTGAACACACGCTCAACCTTGCCAGAGACCGATTCGCGCTCCGACTCCACCAGCTGGGCCCAAGGAACCCAGTAATCCAAAGGCTTCACCCAGACTGGAGAGATGGGAAACCACCAGCGGTGCCACCACCACGACCGTCGCACAAGCGCCCAAACAAGAATCGCAAAACGCCAGTGAAGACCACGAGGCTGACGCGGATAGCACAGTCAACGTACCATCCGGAGCTCGGAGAAAACACAACCCCGTTCCTCGTACCACCGTGGCGAAAAACGGCAGCCGACTATGGAGGCCGGGTCTCGATCAACACCAATGAGGCGAAGACCGACAAACAGGAAGCGGCAAAAGCTCACAACAGAAAAATCCAGGACTATAGCTGGCAGCCCGAACACCTCGCGATGTACTCGGATGGCTCGCTATTGGAAGACCGCGACAGAAAGAAGCGGGACTCGCGTGGGCAGCGTGCGACGGACTCGAATACTTACGCCATAACACACGAGGAGGTTCACCACATCCACTTCTTCGCTGACAACAGCACCGCGCTGAAGTCAATATTCGAGCCGAAAGCGAGCGCGGGGCAAGGCCACGCAACACGATTCCGAAGGTACGTGGACATGTTCCTGGAATGGGATCCAAGGAACACCATCGACATCGACTGGTCCCCGGGGCACAAGGACATCGTTGGAAACGAAAGGGCCGACCAACTGGCAAAGCAAGCGGCTGAAACAGTTCCGACGAGAGAATCACCATCACCCATGCAAAACGGGCCGCGAAGGAAAAGGCCCTTTGCAAAATGGACAGAGGAATGGAAGAAGACTCACCCCACGGGAGGATTCGGACCAGCCGACCGAGTCCCACCATCGTGGAAACCAAGGCCACATTTTGCGGAGACCAAACGACAGGTATATGGGCGAGTAGTCCAATGTCGAACGGGGCATGCATTCATAGGTGAGTGCTACGCAAGATTCGTACCTTCGGAACGGGTACGGTGTCAGTGTGGGGTGCGATTCCAAACGAGGGAACACATCTTACGGGAATGCGAGCTTTACGAAGAACACCGACACATCCTACGCGACCACTCGGCTCAGGTAGTCGTACCGGACATCCTCGGCACGATGGAGGGCATACGAGCCCTGGCGAAATTCATCGACAAGTGGGGCGCGTTTACCAAAACGGGCCGACCACGCGTGGAACAACCTCTACCGAGGGCCGATGAAGACGACGAATAGGAAGGGGAAGGGGAGTCGGAAGGATATGGGGCGGATGGCGAAGGGTCGGAGGTGGAGGAAGACGAAGAAGACTAGCGCGTCACCGTGACACGCTGCCCAACAACCTCGTGCGCGCGCACACCACTCTCGGGGTCAGCCCAAAGAGATACCGGCCGGACTTTCTTCTCTTTCTCTCTTATGCCTATGCTCTACTACCCGAGACCACCGCGAACCGGAATCCGGTCGCGAGATCGAGAGTCTGGCACGACGACACCCATTAACCGAATCTCTCTCTCTCTCTCCCTACACCGTGCAAGGCAATAGCCTCGAACTTCTGGCGATTTCAAAGCAGTGAACGCGTGGCCAAAGGCAAGGACATATTTGCGATGGAACATGGGCCGCGCACTACCGCGTTCCAGTCCTCCGCCCGACTTGGCAGACAATGACGCCGATGGACGTGTGCAGACACAATTACAGTATTTACCCCACTACACAACGGTAGATTTGATAATGAACCGGCGCTCTCATAGGTGTGACTTCCTTATATGGAAATTGTTCGGGTCTGTACCAATCTTGCGTTCCTCCGGTGACGGCCTCCTCCATGTCTTGTTCCATCATGTCCACCAACGCCCAGCACCCTCCCAACCTCGAAAAGACGCCCGACGCACTCACTGAGACCCATGAGTCCGTCACAACTCCTTCAGTAGCTGCCAGCCCTCTCGTACTCAAAGGGACCCCTAATCCCGTCGACATCGTCGACATGACCCCGCGCCCCGGGCCAATCATTCTTCGCCGCCGACTGGCCGTCCATACATTCCTAGTCGTCGTGTATATCCTGCTATCGACAGGCGACTACCCAGAAAACCGTGACGTCATGTTCGCCATCCTCGCAAAAGCCGCCCTCATGGCCGTCGTCGCATATCTTCCCGGTCCAGGTCCTCAGGACTTCCGATTCGAGGTCTCGGATTTCTGCCAATGGGGCTGTTTCATTCTCTCTGTCGCTATCAGCGTGCTAGGTATGCCAGTGTTTCCGAGTCCACCTTCACCAATCCTCACTCGATTTCAGTCGACGGCAATAACCCAGACCGCGGACTGGGTAGAAGGCTCTTCTCTGACTGGATGGCTTACATGTTAGCTCTGACCTGGAGGGACGCAGGCCGAATACGGGAATTGACGTCCATGCCCTATCGACGGATTTCGGCCTTGTTCCGGAGACTGAGGCAAGCCGCACCAAGCCAAGGGGAAGGCTTCGTATGAGAAAATGAGTTTTTATTGCTTCACTTTACTGATCGATACTATCTCCTGGTTAACCTATCCTACTCAACATGCTCCTTGCTATCATGGCACGGCGCGTCTCCAATTGAGTGTTCTGTTTGGCCCATGGAGATTCGAGCTTCAAACTTCAAGCCCAACGAAAGTATGTCTTGGCGTCTAGCATGTTGGTCTGTTCTGCTCGACCCAATCTTCGAAGACCAGAGAAAATGCCATGTTGTTATATCCATTGATGCGTTTATGCTCAGTTCAACTCCCCAACTCTTTTTTGCTCTGAACGCCAAACGGACAAATGACTAGGTGCCAATCCCAGCCCAAGTCACAGAGATAGATATCGTCAGGAATGGAATGGGGACTTTCTCCTGGCGTCATGAGGAGGTCGATGAAACTCTAAAGGCAAGCTGCGCCTAGGCTGCAGAAAGGCAAATGGTGACAGTGAGTATACAATCCAACAGTTTACAAGTTCAATGGCGTTGTCGAGTTTATCGACGTCAAGCTTAACCGCTTCTCTGCATCGTCGCTCATCGTCGTCGCCATCGAGCGGACACTGCGCGCATCGGGGTCGACAGGCTTGTCCAACGTGAACGGCGTCACCCCAGTCTCCATGATGCCCAGGTCGACCGTCTTGCGACGGGCAGTGAAGGCGGGTTGCGAGCCGCGTTCCGGGAAGATGCGGTCGAGCGTGACAAAGAGCACGACATCGACGAAACCACACAGGTCGAAGATGAATCCTGCAAAGACTGTCGCTCCGAATGGCGCTTTGGCGCCTGCGAATGCGCTGAGGCGGACGAGGGCGACGGGCAGGACGAGGATCATGTAGGCGACAGGGTACCTTGAAAATTTCATGCAACATTAGCGCGAGACCTAGAGTGAATGAAGAAGAAACACAACGCACCAAATCATGTGCTTCACCAAGCCCATCCCCGCCAGGTCGGTATAGTCGCGGTTCAAGTCAAGTTTCCACGAATCCTCTTTAGAGAGGAAGCGCAGCGTCCAACGACCGTTGACCTTGATCAAGTTCCCGCGCACTCGCATGAGGGTCAAGGCGTAGAGAACGAGGCTGAGCACGACCGAGATGGCTTCCTGTGCGGTTGTGAGATGATGATGACGATGATAAAAGGCGGAAGAGCGTGACGCACGAAGAGATACTGCAATAACACCTGCTCCGCGCGGTATTCCTTCGTTATCCAGCACCACTCTCCCGAAATTCCAAAGAACGGGCCCTTGGCTTCCGTCTGAATCGCAGCAGGGCCAAGGAGGACCATGATAGCAGTGAAGCTCCAGCCGAAGCCGAGGATGCCCCATGAAGCTATGCGGGAGGTCTCGTACCGGAGGAACAGGAGATTGAAGATGTGCACAGCGATGGTGAAGGACCAGATGGCGGCGCTAACGTTGCCAGCCTGTTTGACAGCGCCTAACCAGCATTCAGTATAGGAACAGAGAATGGAGGACAAGCAGACGACCTTGCACCATACAAAACGTGCCCTCGCTGACACCACCCAGCGTAACCCAGTTCAGGTTCATAATCGCGCCGGTGGCTTGCAGCGTATCGGAGACGAGCAGACAGATAAAGTACATGAGGAGGTGGGTTCCGGTTTGCGCAAATTTGAGGCTCCTGTGGGACGTTGCGAACTGCGGACAGTTCAGCAAGCGCAACTCGGGTTGGGACAGTAGACCCACCATAAGGGCAAGGCATAAGATGGCGAGGACAGAGAGGAAGCCGCCCGCGGTGAGAGCCTGTTGTTGCGCGATTAATTCACCGTCATGCTGCCAAGAGACCAATGCAACGCACAATAACACCATTGCGCACGAACGTGCTGTAAACGAGTGACTGCGAAGGTGGACCAGCCATTGGGAAAGGGGGGGGAAAGAAGAAAAAGCAGCGACGGCTTTCCGCGCGTGTGAGAGATGGCTCGAACTTTTAATGTCCGGGGTCGTGCCTGGATATCAATTTTTCTGTCAGTGTATAGGTGTCGACCTTGGACAAAAATCTAGATTTGATTGAGCGTTGCCAGAGCTTGGAACTGGACCGTGAACGGACCGTGAATGGACCGTGAACGTGAATCAGGACCGTGAATAGGGTATTCACGACTCAAATTCGGATTCCAAGGAATTTGAGTTCAAGATTGAAGATGTGCAGAGCGAAATCTAAAATTTTTGAGATTTTGTAGAAACTTGATTTGGCTCTGATCAATTCTGAATTTCGCCGCCACCCACTCTTGACTTTGATTCTGCTTGCCTCAAGCTCAAGACATGGACGAACTCATTCTTGCTCATCACCTCATTCACCGTCTGACCGTGAATCCGACCGTGAACGTGCCAATCATGACGACGCCGCAACTGCCATCACAAGGCCTTGTCTCTCTCTCCCTCTTCAATGGCAGGGCCGTCGTCAGCTCTCAACGGCCTCTCCGCTGACGGCGGTCCCGAGCTCATCCCCCTCCGCCTTGAAAGCATCCGGATAGCCTTCCGACAACTCGGTCAACGCGTAGATCGTGCTCTCCATACGCAGATCGGTGACCGAGCCCGCTTGCATGAACAAAACAGCAGTGTCTTTGTCTTTCTCCAGGCCGTTCAACAGGTGCGTTGTTATTTATTCTCCTGCAGTGTTAATAACCTCACATTCAGCATGCCGATGTTATCCCCGTGGCAGAGCGGCAAATAATGGAGCAGAGTGTCGATGCCATGCTGGAAGCTCTCGGCACCGCAACCCTTCAGTCTCAAGACGACGTTACCGAGCCCGCTGTTCAAGTGGCACATACAGTCCGCACTGGCCGTCCCGGTCGCCCTCGCATCGAAATTGACCACAACTTCCTCGCCTATGGGCTTGAACTGCGGGGTCCTACAGGTATTGCACCTGTTGCTGGAGTCCATCCACGCACTGTTCGCCGTCGCGCTCTTGAATACGGTCTCGTTGAGCCCGCTGCACCTGTTTACACCGAAACCGTTGACGATGAGACTGGCGAGACGGTCCGCACATACGTGTCATCAACGTCTGGACCTGTCTCTGACATCGACGACACCGCACTCGACGAGCTCATGCATCATACCCTGGAGCTCTTTCCTACCTTTGGTCGTCGGATGATTGATGGTCACTTTCGGGCACTCGGGTACCGCATTCCGGCATCTCGCATTCGCGAGTCGTACCATCGCGTTCACGGGCCTCCCGTTTCTTACGCTAGCCATCCAACTGGCCGCCGGCCCTACCAAGTTGCTGGTCCAAACTCCTTATCCCACCATGACGGACAGCATGGTCAGTCTCTCTCTTTCTCCCTTTCAATTTGTGCTTACATGGTGAAATTGTGAAGGTCTTCGTCGTTGGCGACTTGTCATACACGCCTTCATCGATGGCTTCTCCCGGTTTGTAACCGGAATCCGCGTCAGCGACAACAACCGAGCGGACACCGTCCTCGACCTCTTCCTTAATGCTGTCATAGCTGACCATGGAGTTCCTCGTCGTGTGCGTGGCGATCATGGAACAGAAAATGTACGGGTTGCGGCATGGATGGAAGAATATTTTGGACCAACACATGGCGCGTACATCTGGGGTCGGTATGTCTATTCAATTTTCGATTCAGATTCAAATGCTTATGTTGTTGTAGGAGCGTTCATAACATCCGGATCGAGCGTCTTTGGTGCGATCTAACCCGCGGCATTGGTCGCAAATGGAGTGCCTTCTTTTTCTCCCTCGAACTCCATTATGGCCTTTTGCCCGACCTCGACACCCACATCTGGCTCCTCCACTACCTCTTCTTGCCGGCACTCAACGAGGATGTCCTTGAGTGGGCACGATCCTGGAACAACCACAAGCTCCGTCTTGCCAACCACCGTACCTGCAGCCCGCGGGACATGTTCTTCTTTGGGATGATTGAGAACGGCTTGCGTGGTTTTGACATTGAAGTCAGCGCTCCAGATGCCGATGACGAGCTGGAAGACTTGGAGGAATATGGGATTGATTGGGAAGAGCTGCAGAACCACGACACGCTTGGCCATCACGCAGAGCACAATCCCGACGAAGCTGCAACCGACGACGCCATCCAGAACCCGTTCAGCAATGACACCCCTCATCGTCTCTCCCATGTCGAGGTTCCCGAGACGGGTTGTCCGCTCAATGCAGAGCAACTTGAGCGCGTGGCTGCTTATGTAGCAGCTCATCCCCACTCTACTTCCCGTAGCATGAATAGCCGTCGGGCTCTTTGGAGAGATACTCTTAGCTTCGTTAGACAATTGTATGATTAGATTTATTAATGATTAGATCAAAATTCTGTTCCTTCCTTCCTTGCATGAACAACGGCCGAGCTCTGCGTAGCCGAAACATAATAGCATCTGCTGTGCCAACGCGCCGCCGCCGGCGTCGCGCCAGAGCTGTGCCGCTACCGCAACCTCAGGCTATAAACCCGAATGAAGGCAGCGGGATTCCCAATGGTGAGCGTCCAAGCTTCCTCCCTGTCTGTCCTCTAGCTCACTGTTTGAAGCATCTCGAGACTCATCGCGTATGTCTGTTTCAATAGAGTCGAGCTCTCTAGGCTGACTTTCTCCAGCTCTGTCCTCTCCTCCGTTATCCCGGGCCTCACCGGCACCTTTGTCTGCTGAGCTTCAAGATGTTTTTGAAACATTGATTGACCAGAGCCAGCTGGAAGTTGTTCCCGGTGATGAAGAGGCTCCGTATTCAACTCCGGGGTGGCTTTTGTTATTCGTGGAGCAACGCCTGCGTCTTGTGTCACTTGCCAATGCAGCGCTGGCCCCGCGGCCTTTGCCAGAACCTCGTGCGTATCTGAATGGTTCTATATTCATATCTAACGGATTACCTTCAGCTCTGGCGCCTTCTTCCCCACCTTCATCTTCCCTCGCAACTCCTGCAGCTTTGCTTTCGGCGCGGTTCTCCCAACAATTAGCGATTCTCCAACAATTAGCGATTCTCCAACGAGTTAACGCGCCCACCGCAGGGTACGGGAAAGCGTACATTTACATTACGCGTTATCGCATGCTGGACAACGTCGCACGAGCAGTTGGCTTAGACCTTCACAAGCCAAACAAGGAAGTGCGTGCAAACGGTGTATGGCTCACCTACGAATCACTCTTTGAATGGGCTGGATTTTCAAAGAGCACCTTTGGCAATCACAAAGTTCTTGTCGGTCTTTCTCTGGAGACATATACGCGTCTCTCAGCAATGTCCTCTCCCACTCCCGCTCAGATTGTCCTGCGTGACAATCTTGTTCGCTTGGTGCAGGATCCTGCGCCAGGGGTGCCGCATCCAGTGTGTGCCGAGTGGACGCTGGTGAAGCTCCAACAGGAACTTGCATCCGCCGCTGTAATTCCTGCGCCGGAAGCATAGCTAGCGTTCATATACCAATAGTTTTCAATCTTATCTACCAAATAGATTCTTTGTATTGTTCAAGTTTTCATTTAGCATACAATCTCAAGATTGAAATCTATATTACACCCTTCCAAAAACACGTACGAGAAGCATATGCCCGGCGAGCCTCCTCCAACTGAGTAGCGGCGACAACATCTCGGTGACGAATCGTAGTGTGGATACCTCTAGAGACAGAGCCTTTGTAAGTGGATGCTCGAGGCAAAACAGTTCCATGGATTTCTTGAGGGTTGAAGATCCTGTGGTTATTAGTGTCGTCCAAAACACTGAAGAAACACGTACCACATTGAATTTTCCTCAGTCCGAATAACAACACCCCATTCAGCGTAAGTGAAATTGTACTCATCAGGACGACACTTCTTCCTCAACTGGCAGCACAGAGACCAGCTCTCATCTGCATCTGGATGGAGGGGTGCTGCGTACTCCCAGCAGTAGAAGGCGTTCATACTTGTCTTGCCAAATTTGCTGAGCCCCGCTGCTTCTGCCTTGTTCTTGATTTCGCGGTGAATACCAGGAGCCATATTTCGGCCGCATTCCAGCAGTACATCATTTACCTAGATATTGTCAATCCAAAGTCATGAGAATTGAAAATGAATCACGTACCCATGCTGCATTCAGAAAAGTTGTTGCGCTTTCAACGCTCGATGCAGACTGGCACGCGTAGTATCTATAGCCATCGCCAGGTGCCCCGCCCGATGCCAGCCGCGGTCCCAAAAGAGCCATATCACCGGCCACCTGAGTCGCTGCTGCGCGCTCCTTCTTGTTGGCATAGTCACCGACTTCTGTGTGGCTGTCGCAAAGCTTCTCATATACCTCGGAGGAGAACGCGTGATACTGGACACAAAAACGCTGCAAATACAGTTAGGTTTATTGTTATCAAAAGAGAACGCAACAGACCAAAGTGCCATCTTTTGTTTGGAAGCGCGTAATATCCCGGGTACAGCGCACGAATACTTCAGGTCGGCTCCCATATTCCGCAAACCCCGCCGTTTTGGGACTGATAACTCGGTGGCCCTTTGATTTGTCAAACACCATACGGAAACCGGGCGAATAAGCACTTACCGGCCTGTATCCCACAACATCCGTGCCAACGGCATGTGTAAACAAGACCCCCTGCAAATACACGGCATCCTGCCGCCTCTCCACCGTGACAATACGCACACATTTCTGCTCATCGGGCTGCTCAGCACAGCTCTTGCATACCCAGGGAGGCTTTTTCTCAAGCTTCACCTCTTCTGGTTCACCGTAAGAAAGGTCCTCGGTCTTGGTTTTCTTGCGGGGACGCCCAGAGTCACCCTGCCGTGGGGGTTTAGAATGCCTGTTGTTATCTGGATGGTGGGCATGGTCGCCGAATGCATGGATAGAGTTTCGATGGCGGTACGAAATAAGTAGGATTGCGTAGAGCACGCCCGTGCGTTCTATCTGCAGAGCACCAATGTCCACGTTACATAGGTGCCGCCACAGATCTTCCAAATCCCAAGGTGTGTCGACAGCAGGGATATTTAGATGTGGATTAGCCTGGACTCTTTATTAGCACCAATGGGCAGCGAGAAACAAGAGCTGGACGCACCTCCGTGATGGCTTTTACAGTCGCTGCGCCCCAATGCAGCCAGCCTACCTTGAAGTTGTCTTCGCCCAGAAAAAGACATGCGTTCTCGGGACAAACTGTGAGCTGGTCCACGAATCGAGGATGGGCCATGACTTGCTCGATGAATTTGACGGCGTCGACCTTATGGCCCTGCAGAGTTTTGTTATTTGCAAGCTTAGAACCTCCCGAGGTAAGCGTACCTGGTTTGACCACGAATAGATCTCCTCGCCAGCGTCTCTCCCCTCAGGCGGCGTCCACTTGTGAAGAAGAAGGCCAAAATATTTCCGCCAATTGTATTTACCATTCGACGTGTGCGGATAGAAGACCTCGTGTCGTTGAGCGGGATCCGAGATCATCGAGAGCGTGTCTGAGAGGCCACTCAACTACGTGCAAATTAAACAACATTTATGAAAGCAGAGGATAGCGCACCTTGACCTGCCGTCTGAACTCTATGCAGTTGTATGTGCCTGGAGGGACTGCACGCCCGTCGCGCATTGCGTCGACCACCTGAGCGGCTGTTACCGTAGGCTACCTCGCGGTTAATAATGGACTCGGATTTAAATAAGACAAGAAGAACGCACGGTAGCTCGAAAGTAGGCTCGTAAAACAGCATTCATCTTGGCTGGAATACTTGAGCCAGTCCTCTGGACGCGCTTGTACTCGGGACTTTCAGTATCCCAGTCCAATGCCTCTGCCATCTCGAGATTTGTTTCGGCCAGAGCGTACGTCTGTATATTGCGTTAGCAGACCATAGTAAGGAAAACAGCCTTAATTACGAGGGAATCCAATTGTAGCGTGCGAAGCTTCCTCAAGAAAGCAGCTTCTTGGCCGAGGAAAAGAAGATGCTGTAGTGAGAGGAATTCACTGCAGGCTTGAGCATCGGTGAGCTCGAGGTCCTCGGTGTTGTTTCCAGTGCAATGCTGAAGCCAGTCGCTAATAGCCAAGAGCGTTCGAGAATGCCTGGACCATCGTGCCACCCAGTCATTCACGGCTTTTTGAGTCGAGTTTCTTGTTTTGCAAGCAAGCAGAAGCTCCAGTGTCGGCTTCAGGTCAGGGATTAATAGGTGGACCTTCGAATTATCATCCGGCAGCCGAGGGTCTGGTAGGACGATGTGCTCAGAGCTCATCGTAGTTGTGGCGAGGTAACAAGCTAAGATCAAAGATAAGCGCCCATACTTGCATCGATGGACCCGCAATTTGAGAATTCCAAAACGTGTTTATTCCAAGCTACATATGCTACGTAGGTACAGAGTTGTGATACTACCTCAAATCATACGTGAAGAACGTCCGGAATCAAAAAAAAAAAACAAAGAGCAGCGACTGACAAAAGTTCGGCAACCATGCCACTGCTCCTACCAGTCCGGCATGGTCGTGACCATGGTCTTGACGGTGGAAGATCCAAAACAAGGGTGTTGGGAACGTGGAGGTGAGTCCGAGGGCGTCGTGGATGTGGAGGTGAGGGCTTGAGATGTAGAGCGGGGTGGCCCGTATCAAAGGCCCGGCGCATATTGTTGAGGTCATCAGTGGCGACGAGGGTGTTGTGAATGTTGAGGTGATGCGGAGGGCGTTGGGAACGCGGGCGTGGAGGTGAGGGCTTGGGAGTACACGCGGTTGTAAAGCGGGTGCCATGGTCAAACACCCGGCGCATATATCGTTGAGGTCATCGGTGGTGACGAGGGCGATGGCGACGAGGGCGATGGCGACGAGGGCGTTGTAGGTGTCGGGCTCCAAGGGGGTGGCGGGGGACGAGGAGGAGGTGACAATGTCCACACATGTGCACTCTATTCCCTGTACCAACGCAGTAGCGGGCGTCAAGTGCAAAGGGACACTCACCTGTGGGCCACCCTATATATACGGACACGTCCAAAGCTGTGCTGAATTTCGAACCGTCAACAACGCGGCGTGGTCGTGAGTAGAGGAGGAGAGTTACCCGTTTGTGACCCGGATCAAACTTGTGGCTTCCTCGACAACTCGACAAACCTACCTTCCTGCTGTTTCAACTCGTGCAGGACAACTCCAAACGCTGCAAATACAACGTCCTCGCTTGCCCTCGACGTCCTACAAGCGCCTCCACCTCCGTTTGTCAGGCGCATTGCCGAGAATGACGCCGCCCAATATCTGACTAGTCACAAAGGTGTGTTATCGCATTTTCTCCATTCCTCCCTCAGTTTTTATCCAATCCCCTCGTTCTCTTTTGCAGACGCAAGCTCTACATCGCCCCCGACGACTGCGCACAAACCGCATGTACTACGATGCCGCCGTTGCTGAGAACGACGCCGCCCAATCCTCGAATGCAGTGATTGGGCGATATGAAAGATATTGGAAGAGGTCGAAGTCGGTGGCTCGATCGTCGTTGGGAAGCTCCTCGCGGAGGAGTGTGGCGGAAAGACTGAGAGAGACGTCCACAAGATTGAAGCAGGAATGTGCGCTTACACCAACGATCGTCTACGTTGAGACGGTGATCAGAAACCATCCACATATTAACTTGAAGCATACGTCAATCCAGTCTCCTACAAAGTTTCCATCTTCATCCAGTCCAGGGTCAGTCTGTCGGGGAATACGCCACATGAAGCTTATCTGCAGGAGGTTTAGCAAACACTAGAGTGGAGAAGTGTTTCGCACCCCAATCCGAGCAGGAAGTTGGGTCATCCCGCACACAAAGCGGAGGAACATGAGGGCGCGAGCACGAGGGGCATCATAGATAGCACTCGTCTCGAACTCATTCCGCGATGTCAGAGGGAAGAGAGGATGCTCTACAATGCCAGGGATACGAATGTATCGCTCGAATGCAGTGCGGAATTTTTCCTCTTGGGCCTGCATGGCGGGATTGTTTGTTGAGCGCCAGTGGATCTTTGCCAAAAGCTCGTCGGGATGGTTGAGTCGAGTGGCAGCAAGGAGAGGCAACAGATGCCCGCGATCCCCCATTGTCTGTACTCGTGGATTAAAACAGAAGTAAGCATCGAAGAGAACGACTTGCCTCCCCAAAGGACACCATATGAGCGGCCAAAGGAGAATTGACGGGACTGTTGAAACCTTCGCTGAATGCACGCAACTGTGCATAGCTTTGCAATGGCTGGAACGTGCCAAAGAAAATGCGGCGGAGATGTTTTTTGTACGCCAAGGCGTATCGTCCAGGCTCCAATTCGCACACGTTGATAAATTGAGAAGGCTGTGGATGTACTAGTAGTCAGACCGAGCTTGAATAACTTGGAAGGAAATAACGCACCGTAAGTTCTTCGATGTCAGCTGTAAGGTAGATCAGCTGGGTGGGCTGAGCTACATTGGGCGTCTGGATGATTTGCTTGTATTCGGCGAGCGTAGCGGGCCATTCTTTGATTCTGGTGGCCTGTTCTGGGCATAGATTGGCAAGAAGGTCATCGTCAAGAAGAAAGGCCTCTCCATCATCATCATTCCCCAAAGCGTAGTAGGCCAGCACACCGGAGAGTTGCGGAGGAAGGAAGCCTACGTATGTTGTGTACAGCTGGCAGGCAAAACCAAATGCTTGAAGGAGAGTGCGTTGAGCAGTACCAATGATGTTATCTCCAGACGTAGGCAGACGGAGGATGTATGTTCCCGAGTCCCCCACGGGCACCCAATACAATTCCCGAGTAGTAAAGACGAACTCCATCAGACTCGATGCAAGTGTTTTGCGTACGCCGGCACCATGAGAACCCCCGCTAGATTCAAGGTTAATCACAAGTCACTGCAGAAAAGCAGGAAGCTGACCATGTCCATTCAGACTCTCTGGCGAGGAGCTGGTACCGATCAGGCTGGGGTACAAACTGCACGGAATCGTCGGCGACAGATGGTCCTCCAAAGAAGCTCAGAATGCGCGCAAATGTAGAACTGACGCCAGCCTCAATGGTTGGCATTACAACGCGCAAGGAGATTGGGGAGCGATGGATATTTAAGCGGGATGCCCATGTCGCAGGGCGCAGTTTGGGTTTAGGAGCCGGCTCCTACAACAATTTTAGCGTCAAGCACATATTATTCCAGATACGCACAGGGGTGGGCAAGCGGAATGGCGGCGGACTGCCCCAGCCTGAAGTGCCCCAGCCGCTTGGAGGACTTTCACTTGTAAGGTCAATCTCCACACGCTGGCGAGTTGGTCTGCGGGACGGCGGCTTTTTGGTATCATTAGTTTAAAGCTTTTCCGTAAAACAAAAACTAGTTCATACCGACACACTCTCTGGTCGGGGTCGAACCTAATGGAAAGGTTATGTAACGCTGTAGATAAACAAAGTAATTCATTCATACCAGATGGCGAGGCCGACTCAAAGATGATGTTCTGGGTTGCGAGGGTCCAGAGACTGCATTGGACATCGAGGATGTAGCGGGTTCAATTTCTTGTTGACGGGAGAGTGTAATGGCGGCTTGCAACTGATCTTCCTCCTCGTCCATCTGAGAGATTGTGAGCAAAGAACAGATGATGAAAAACATACGGTGAGGGGCGCATCACTCATATACAGCTGGTGGACGATCAGACGAAATCCACAAGGGGTAACAAAACTCACATGGCGTGAATCAAGAGAGGGCGGAAGAGAAGGGCCAGAGCTCGATGCCTGGGGAAAGAGAGTGGGTCATGACGGAAAACGTTGGACCGACATACATTTGTATCTTCAAGAAAAAGCTGCAGTGCTCATTAGCATGAGAGAAAAAGCAAATAGCTACGTACCGGTGTGTGTGGGCGTGGAGACGGAGATGGAGACTCAGAAGAGTCATGCATGGTGGGGCAAAGCTGGTGGAAGCACTCGGTGGTGTACAAGATTGTGTTTGTCCGCTTGAGGATCTTGAAGGGCAAGCACCAGTGATTGTCCCAGTCAATAAGGGGCCCATATCGAGGACCTAGTAGACGATTCAGACACGGTCTATCGCAGTTAACAGAGACGTACAAATAAACACCGCGTTGTGGCCAGGGAGCAGCTTGATTGCTTTTCCGCCCATAAGGAGCTGCGGCGTCCAGTCCGTAGGCATCGTCGGAACAACATTTACTTTCCGATGCTCTGCTCCAGACTTGCCCAGAGTGGCGAGAACCCATGGCATCTGCTGGTAGAGGTCAAAGTGCTGGGTGTTGGTCCAACCCTGGTATTGCCCGAGATCGGTTAAACTGGAGGGGATATTGTGGGGGTTATGAGCAAACTTGACGTTTTGGCCATTTAGATGTTGGTGGATGGTGTTGTGGATGGCAATGTACAGGAAGGGAGGGGGCGACTCGGAGTCGAACTGCAGCTGAAATACCATGTTGTGATCGTTGAGCGCTGCAGCCAGCTCTCCATTATCGACTCCGAACAAAGATAGCGTTTTGGGATATAGTTCGATATGCTCATGGTGCGCATGCTGCTCATACTTGGTAGGCTTATGCAACTTGATCAATGTCCGATTATATGAAAAGTACAGAGACTCACCGCCAAGGGGATGAGCACGCCCTTTATTGTGATCGGCTTGCTGGCCTCCGTTTGGAAGACGACCATCTTCTTGCCCGCTTTCTTTGTACCGGTCGGATAAGGTTGGTGGCCACTGCGAGGAAAGGATGCACCGGTCCGTGGGCCCCAAGATTGGTGATGCAGAATGCTTTGGTTGCGACGTTGCGGGGAGGTTGACGCTGGCACACGTTGGGCTGTAGGCAATGTCCAAGGTACGGCGGGAGCCATCTGGGAAGGTACAAGTGCACTAAATGGGAACACAGTCAGTTTGAAGAGTGAATTCATTGTGAATGACGTGCGTGTTCGAGGAAGCCGGTGGCTGACCGGATGTTGTCGGTGGCGGTTGACTAGAGAATGAGTTGAGCAGACAGAAAGATGAGCGCCAGAAGAATGTACTCGGATGATAATGAAATGCCCCCAGTCGGCCCGCCGTCGCCGAGCGGCATATGGGCAAGCCATTTCCTTCCACACAGTGGATTGGTGCAGAGAGAATGAGGAGAGTGGTCGCCTTGAAAGCGCGGACACCCAGTGGGAACGCAGCGGCCACGAGGGGGAAACACTGTGTGCGCAGCGGCACCATGCCCGCAGTAGCAGGTATCCGACCCATGAGCCTGAGAGGTGCTGTGAGCAAGAGCAAGCATGCAGAAAAAAGAACTTGTACGGCGACATAGGCTGCACAGTCGTCTGGAGGGCACGAGCGACAGGGCGGCATGGTGGAGGGACTTGGAGAAAGAAAAGATGGGCGTGATATGTGGACTTGTGTGATTTTTCGAGTTGAGTCGCCTGACACGCTCACGGACCCACCATGAATCGCTAATCAGCACGGCAAAAACCTAATCAACTGTGAGTCGAGTTTCAATGTTGGGCATTCTTAGAGTTGGGCATCCGCGGAGTCAGTTGCAGCAAAAGCAAAAGCAAAATCAAACCACAGCGGAACCAAAACAGAAATTGTAGCGAGGGAGATGAAACACGACCAAGAATTTCATGTTTGGAAATTGGATTTGCAAGATCTTGATTTTGATTTTCGTACCGGCGTATCTCAAACTAGAATGAGGAAAGTCTGGCGTTCGAGCGGTCGCAAGCAAGAAGATGAATCTTGACCGTGAATGGACCGTGAATGGACCGTGTTCACGGTGGTCGTGGTCAAAATCAAGTTGAAATCACGCAAATCAAAATCATTTATTTTTGTCCAAAGAGGACACCCATACAGTGTTCAGTTCAGTGTTGGATGCCCAGAGCAAAGATCATGGCAACGTCTTGATCCTCTCCGGATTCCGTCAAGGTGCGGGGCGGAGCAGTAAAAGTCTTGTGCAGCTAAAGCAGAGCCAATCCATGTTTAATATTGTATCTTGACCGCCCACGGCCGTGTGGGGAGAATCCTGGAGAACGGCGATCATGGTCGGGAAGGACGGAGGTCACACGTTTCAGACACGATCACGTGCACTGTTCTTCTTGGCTTCTGCGTTGATGGTCTTCTCCGCGCTCGGTTGAAAATCGGCGTTTGTGGCGGTCCGGACTCCCGTCCTCCTCTCGCATCGGTCGCTCAATTTCTATTGCACTACCCGCTGATCCAGCCAGCGTCGTCTTTTAATGGCCTCAAACATTCGTAGATATATCAAAGATGGCCAAATAGGATGAATCCGACGAAACAACATTGTCAACAACCTCCGCAACTGGCAGTTGACCAGGGTCACCCGGGGCATCTTCAACCAATATTGCTTGGTTCTCACAACGTATAAGGTCTCGCATATGAACCCTCGCTTCTCCAATTCACCCTCCTGCAAACTCATGCGATTAGGCTGTTCTTGGATCGTAGTGGCTGCGCTTTCCGTCGGGATAGCGCATGCCACCCCAACTGGCGTGTCCGTTGCCAAGCGTGCGACATGCACGCCTGTGTCAGCGAAGAACGCCGGTGTGGACGACGTCCCCGCTATTGCTGCAGCGATAAAGTCGTGCGGGAACGGGGGCATCATCGTCATCCCCGCATCCACTACCTATGCGATTCGCAGCGTGCTGTCGTTTGCTGGATGTTTGTCTTTTACCATTACTGGATTATGAGGCGCTCACAAGAATATAGGCGTCAACTGCGATTTCCAGGTGGAAGGCATTCTCAAACTCTCTGACGACACGACATTCTGGAACGGCAAGAGAACGGTGTACGATATCACGTCAGTTACGGGCCTTCACATGCACTCTGTAACTGGCACTGGACTCGTCGACGGCAACGGCCAGCCCTACTGGACTCGTAAATTCTTCCGCTCCTCGATTTCTGATGCAATAACTCACTCAACCCGCAGTCTTTGCGGCAAACAGCTCCTTCGCACGCCCGACGCTCGTCACCGTCACCTCCTCCAACCTGGTCACCATCTCCAACCTCCACTTCCGTAACCCGCCCAATGTATTCCACTCCGTTGGCGGCGGCTCGACGAATATCGTGTACGATACGCTCCAGATGGACGCGACTTCCACTGCGACGGCCATTGCGAAGAATACAGATGGGTTCGACGTTGGTCCCAGCACTCATGTCACTATCAAGAATACGAATGTTCTCAACCAGGTGCGTTTCTGTTTATTCGCATACTTACACTTTGGTGTTGACGCATTTTCGTAGGACGACTGCGTTGCATTGAAGCCCGGTGAATTGAAGCCGAGGGCAATCTTTTGCATAGATTAAATATTAACAATTCGCCAGGCTCGAACTTTGCGCTCGTTCAGAACATCACCTGCAATGGCTCGCACGGACTGTCTGTCGGGAGTCTGGGAAGTGGCGCTGGCTCGACCGACGCGGTACTACTCCCTCCCTGCACCCATCCACCCACGCCCTAACCTAATCCTCCAGGTGACCAACGCCTTCCTTGGGCCTGCCACCATGATAAACTCAGCGAAAGCGGTCGGCATCAAGCTCTACGAGGGCGGCTCCGCACACGGTGTCGCGACTGTCTCCAACGTCACCTGGTCGGATATCACCGTGCAGAACTGCGACTACGCGGTGCAGATCCAGAGCTGTTACAACGCCGCAAATACTGCGAGCTGCATTGCCAATACCGATACGCTGACGGGGGTTGTTTTCAAGAATATCATAGGCACGACGTGAGTGTGCCTCAGGCTCTCTCTCGGTGTTACCTCGTACACTGATCATTCTTTTGCTTTCGGTAGATCAACGCATAATTCCCCCGTGGTGGCGAATATCAACTGCTCGCCATCTGCTACATGCAACGTCGTTCTGCAGGGCTTCAACGTCAAGCCCCCCAGCGGTACCGCCGATGTTCTCTGCTCCAACATTGACGGATCGCTCGGTGTCACCTGTGGTGGCGCGGCTACCGGATGAGCGGCACTCTTTTAGTTGTAGTATCCCCAATCTCGAGAATGTCCCGAAATTCAAGTTCCCAAACTGGGATTTGCCAGTGAGCGTCAAGTCCGATAACAGCGATCAGATTATCTCTGGATGCCCCTGTCCACAGGCCAGTGCCAATAACAACGCGCCCACCTTTCAAGGCATTCAAACAGAACTCCGAACAAACACTGAAGCTGTCAACTTTGGCGGAAATCAAGTTCAACTGCTCTCGTCTCCGTTTCACTTGCACGGTAACAGATCAACCCGCACTACACAGCTTCGAAAGCCTGTCTAAATCTATCCAAGAAGAACGCGTCGGCATAGCGGCCAAGAACCACCGAAGGTCGAAAACGAACAATAACAACAAACACCGCCTCGAGTAACACATATATCTACCACCCACAGAACCCACAAGGCCATTCTACGATGGACACGTACCTCCAACTCGCAGACAGCAGCGAGGATCTTTCGACCAAAATCCTCAGCGAAGCACAGACAACTCCACTCCATCTCCAGACCCAGTCGCCGCTCTTCGGAATTCTCCCACCGGAGCTGCGCACCATCATCTTCGCCGACGCGCTCCTCCTCGACGCGGACCTCACCCAGCCATACAGCAAACACACCTACTATTACCGTCCGGGCTTCCAGCACGCCCAACTGATCCCCGCCATCGCCCTTCTCGCGACCTGCCGCCTCATCTACCTCGAGACGCACCTGCTCCCCGTCGCACAGAACCCACACATCTTCTGGATGTACCACTCGCCGCCGAAACGACACGTATTCGACCTTGAGTCGTATTTCGGCAAGATGACATCGCAGCAGTGTGCCGCTGTTGGGCGGGTGCATATATTCGCACAGACGCTTTGGCTGAGCACCCGCAAACAATGGCACTGGTTCGGGCGGTGGGCGTTACGGCTGGTGGTCCCGCAGCTCACGATAACCGTCCGCCATTCGGATTGGCCGGACTGGGATAGCAGCCAGGCGTTGCGCCTCGCCCGGCCGGAGGATTGGTGGGCCACGTGGATTGAGGGTGTACCGGGGCTAAGAGAGCTGGTGATAGAGCTGGAGACAACGGAGGAGAAGCTTGGAGAGTTGGAGACGATTGTGCGAACGGTGCGGAAGCTGACGTTTCGCAGTCGTGACCCGAGTCAAGGGCGGCTGATTTGGGACGGAAAAGAGCATGCCGATGAGATATGGTGGGCAACGTCTGCGCTGGCACCGCCGGGAGATGCTCGCATATTAGGACGGAAAACGTATCACGCGTGGGAGGAGGCAGGCTTGGATGCAGCATATCCGCGCAATCTGCAATTGCATTTGCGCAAGATTAGGTTTATATTACATCCTGAAAGACAATGAGATGAATAGAGAAACACCGAAAGGAACACTGACTGATTCCTTTTCCTTCTTCAGACCAAGCCACTTGAGCCAATCGACGCCCTGCTTGTGCAGCATCATCAACGCCATTACCACTGGCAAGTACCACAGACTATGCCGAAAAACGACCCTCGCGTCTCGTTCGCTTCCGCCCCGCCAAAACCGCCAGGCCGCCTGTGCACAAATAGCATTCGGCACCAGAGACGACAGCGCAAACGTCCAGGTGGTCATCCCGGAAAGCGGAATGAGGACCGAGCAGATGGGAATGAGGAGAACGGCATGACGCAAAGCGACGAGTGCGTTCTTGTGCGGGGAAAGTACTGCGAGCATTTTGTAGCCGGCTTGGGCGTACGAGGACCGTACGAGATGAGATAGACCGTTGAAATGGGGAAATTGCCAGCTGTAGAGCAGCATGAACAGTGCGAAAGGTGCAAGGGCGTTGTCGATGAGCGCGATGTCAACGGGCGTTGATGCGAAGGGGAGAAAACTCTGAATAGGATAGGATGAAGACGGGAAGAGCTGGCCTCCACATGCCGTCCATCCCATTATTGGCGGTATTCCGCCAACAATCGCTCCTACCCAGGTGTTGTAGATTGACTTGCGCTTCATCCACGTATACAACCCTGCATAGAGCGCGATATTAGATGCACCGAGGATAGCGGTCGTTGGGTTGACCGCCGTCCACAACAAAAGAGGCCCGGAGACGCCCGTTGCGATAGCAAAACAAGCTGCATGGAGCGGGGTAATGGCTCTGCGAACGAGCGGGCGATTCCGGGTGCGTGCCATTTGAGCATCGAAGGGCACTTCTTGGAGCTGATTGAGCGTATTGGCGGATGCAGAGCACAGTGCTGTTCCTGCTGCGGTTGCAAGGAGCGTGGGTACGGTGGTGGGGAGTGGAGAAAGGGCGACGCCAGACATTGCGGTGAGCACAACGAGGAGACTGAGCCTCGAACTTGGACAATTCCGCGTATAGTTGGAGAATGGGCCGCTGGGAGGCATGGCGAGTGAGAGCCGCTGGCCCATTGAGAAACGACCGCTGGAAGAACGGCGTTGAGGTGCGGCCAACAAGCCATACTCGCTGCATGGGAAAAAGTATGGCGCGATCACCTGCTGGTCACACCAGCTGACAAATAGTCTCACTCCCAGACGCGACCACCATACTATCGGTTCTACCGTCCCCCAAATCCTGCTTTGATTACAATTTGGATCCCCCACACGCCGAAAACTCATACCGATAGCAGTTTATACACATTTCAGAGCAAACTATGGACGTCCCAGTCAGCTAACGAAGGTCTTCATTCGGTCCTGAGCTTTCTGTTGCGTGGGGGACATGTCGAAGGTCAAACACATGCTCAAAACCGAGACACAGTTAGCAATGGTTTGAGCAGAAGAGTCCCTGAGCATGACGCCAGTGAGTGGATATTCCAGACGAGATCTGTTCTTCTCACCCAAAGGACACAAACTTCAGGAACGCCTCAAAGTCGGTTTGGTTCACGGCCTGATCATCGAACGAGGTAACATCAAACGGCCTGGCATCGCTAGTCGCGCGCAGCACGCCGTTAATCGTCAGGAGACTCTTCAGAGCCTCCGATTCGCTAGGTGAGCTTATTGCCATCGACTTTATACAGTGTCGAGCCCAGCTGTGGCAGAATCAAGAGCCGTCTTGACCAGCGCTGAAAGCGGCGAGCTTACCTTTATAACGCAATTCCCGCTGGGTAGGTACAGTTGTGGGTGGTGGGCCATGCGGGATACAGCGATTTCAGTCGCACCTCATATACATGAGTTGACAGGTGGAATTACGCAGGAATTCTTTCGACACGGAAGCGTCAGGTCCAGGTAACAAGCGCCTTCGATCCACATCGCCACCCCAGAAGTTAATATGATCATGGGGGAGGCGCCAGATTCCAGCAAACCGAAGCAAGAAGCCCAAGATGGCATGAAGATGGCATGAAGACCTTTGCGCGACTAACATTCCGGCGCTTCATGTCGAACTGTCTGAATAGCTTAGTCGCCTGTGGACCCCCTCATGTTGTACGGAGGAGTTGGATGTCCGCCTTCTTCCCGGGATTCTCTTATGGCTCAAAGATGAGCAAGAAAAGCGCCCAGCTCGCATTTAGCCCGGCAGTGTCGGTGAAGTTTCGGTCAGTCATCACCAACTTACCAGTCTGGCCAAGCAAGAGAAATAGTGTTGTCAGTCGGAACATGAAGGATCAGAAGAATGCGATATTGTGCAGGAGAGGTCGAGGACCGAAGGAAACTCCGGTTGACTTACGGCGGCAGGGACGACGAAACCAACCAATCATGTATAGGTCCCAGAGTCAACATTGGAAGCCAATTAAGGTATCGACTTTGGGAAACACCTTCGTTTCAGTAGCGAGTCCGTTCCGATTCAATAGCACACCTAGAAGATCGCCCCCTTGACTCAGGCTTGCCCAAAGTACTCTGGAAATCACTTTGTTCAGAGCTGCTCAATGATTTAGCAACGAACTTGAACTCGCCTTCTTGGATGACTTGCGCCAACCATGTCAGTTAAAGTATGCTGCGATGACAACAGACAACTCACATCCCCTTCTACCATTTTTGTCTTGAGCCCAATATCCCATAACATAACCCATACTCCCGATGCCAGAGGTCGCGACTACAAGGCAGAAAACTTGAATCAGCATATGGGTTTTGCGCAATACAGCCCTGCTCACTCGGCCTCCGCTTGCCGTCGGTCCATACAGTCTCCCCTTTGGGTACCAGGAGGGTGCCGCTGGTCTGGCCGGCGTAGTTCGCTATCAACGCGGTCAATATACGGCCACGAGCAAGCAAGGAGGCGGACTCCGGTCATCAAATGAAAAGAGCGCATCGGTGAATGGCCCATCAAAGCCGCCGGTATCGTCTTCGTCGTCAGTGTCGTTCCCAACGAGCTCTGGAGGAAAATGAGAAGGATATTTACTGTGAAAGATGTAACCGAGCGTACTATTGTACTTCTTCTTGAGCTTTTTGTGCTGCTTGTTAAGGTGCTTGACATGCGCGTTCGCTTTGTTAAGCTTTTTCTGGAGTTTCTTGCTCTTATCCTTCTCGTTGTCCAGTGAGGTCTGGATATCACTGGCGTTGTCATTGGCGGAGTCCAATTGACCTTGGAGGCTAGTGATAGTGTCAGCCTTGGTGGTAACATCGCCCTAAGTGAAATTCGAGTGAGCCGAAATCTATGCGCGGTCGGGGCACACCTGAGCGGCAGTGAGCTGGTTTTGCAAATCAGTTTTGTTATTCTGAGAAGTGCTCTTAGTCGGTTATCGATTGTAAGAGATGAACATACATTTGCGGTGGTAAGATCCCCGGTCAACTTTATCACATTTGAATCCGCAGCGTTTTTGGCGTTCTGCAGCGCGGTATGCGCGTTATTAAGATCGGTGATGTGGG
This sequence comes from Mycena amicta, assembly GCA_029282125.1. NCBI lineage: Eukaryota > Fungi > Basidiomycota > Agaricomycetes > Agaricales > Mycenaceae > Mycena > Mycena amicta. The sequence continues at coordinate 240,891 of JARIHP010000037.1, read as the reverse complement.
CATTAGCAGCATCCAGAGAATTCTGCAAGGTCGTCTTGTCGGTGTTTGCAGTGTTGAGAGCGTTCTGTAAGTCGGTTATCTTTTTGAGCGCTTTATTGACGAGCTCAGTCAACGATGTTCCGGAGGCGGGCGTGGCGGGCGCAGTGGGATTGTCGGCAGGATCGTCATCACCGCCTTCATCTGCCGGCAAAGGCGCTAGCGCTCCATCGTCACCCGCGGGGTCTTGGTCAGGTGGAGAATCTGCGCCAGCCCCACTGATCAGGGCGTTCATTCGGTCCTGAGCTTTCTGTTGGGTCGTGTACATGTCGAAGTCCAAACACAAGCTCAAAACCGAAACACAGTCAGCAACGGTTTGAGCGGAGGAGTCCCTGATACTTGTTAGCGGATATTCGGAGACGACTGTGCCCCCTTACCCAAAGGAGACGAACTTCAGTAGCGCCTCGAAGTCGGTTTGGTTCACCGCCTGACCATTGACAGAGGTAATATCGATCGGTTTGGCATCGCTGGTGGGGCGGAGTGCGCCGTTATTCGTCAGAAGCTTCTTCAGAACATCCGATTCGCCGGTGAGCTTGGTGGCATCAACTTTATACAGTGTCGAGCCCAACTGTGGCAGAGTCAAAATTCAGCCCTGAACAGCGCCGAAGCCGCGAGCATACTTTGATAACGCAATTCCCGCTGGGTAGGTACAGTTGTGGGTGGTGGGCCACGGGAGTACTGGCGATGCAAAGTTCGCGATCGCGCCTCATATACGTAGGCTGACAGGTGGAATGACACGGCTCTCTTGCGACATGAGAGCTTCAAGCCCAGGTAGCAAGCAAATCCACAACTAGCTGCCCAAGCATATGATAAGGGAGAAAGCGTCTAGATTCCAACAGACCGAAGCAATAAGCCCAAGCTGGCATGAAGATGGCATGAAGAACTTTGCGCGACTGGCATTCCGGCGCTTCATGTCAAACTCTCTGAATAGCTTTAGTAGCCTGGGGACGCCCGTCGTGTCGCACGGAGAAGCTGAATGTCCGCCTTCTTCCCGGATTTCTCCCAGTCGAATAGCAGGGAAGCACTAGTTCTAAGAGTAAGACAGCTGAGAGCTCGCATTCAGCGATGTCTTCCGGAACAAGCAAGTTTGGTGAGCGAGGGCAAACAGGCTGGCCAAGCAAGAGAGATGGTGTCGGTGAGGTGTGGACGAGGAGAAAGTTGATTTTGTGATGGTATCAGCCGTCCTTTCCGGGCCGGCGGTCCTTGACTCGCTCCGCCACGGCCACCCAAACCCAAACGACCTGAAGAAACGCGACTACCCCCAATTTTGTCCCGCTAATACATTCAACATAGTAATGAACAGCTCACTTTCGAATTCTGCAGACCACACGCTATACCACTGGACGGCGCGTAACTTCCAGTTCGCGTTCGGCGCCAATCTGTTCAGTCGGTGGCATCCAAAATGAAGCACGCGTATTTGGACGGCCTGCAGAGCCTACGAGTCGTGTCCGGTGTGATTCCGGTGGACAGGGATCTATACACTTCTTCTGAGTCGAGGAAATAATCTTCTCTACGAAGAACAGGCACAAGACAGGCAGGATGAACGAAACCCATCTAGCTAAAAGGAAAAGGTCAGAGACTCCACTTGAAGTTAGACCTTGAACCGCCAAGCTCGTCCCTCAAACCCTCTCCACTGCCTTTTCCTTGACACGAATGTCTCGACCTGCGGACGGCGTCTACTTCATCTACAATCGCGCGCTCTCCCCACAGGGTGAGAAGCTCGCCATGGTCTTCAACGGCAATCAGCAGCCCATCACGGTTACCCCGCTCAACACCTCAGCGACTAACCAACGCGTGAGCTAATTCGATCTTCTAGCTAGAGCTACATATCTATTTACTTGTTCTAGTGGGAGATCCGGACGTACGACAGAACCACACAGCATGTCATACCGATGGACGACAAGAGACTCGAAGCTGGATGGGGTGCCAAGATCTACACCTTGGTGCAAGGAAATTATGTATGGAACATCACGCACGATAACGGATACTGGTAAGATACTCCCTTTCCTTCCGCCAATTATCACCCATTTATTCATAGCATCAAAGACGGAGGAAGGACCATCTCGTGGAGCCTCTGTAATCCATCGGACCGGGATCCAGTGCGTACTTTCTCTCATATCGAGTTCACATCTGACCCACCATTTGTCTCGTACAAATAGGTCGTTCCGCTGAGTGACTATGCTGGCGCGAACCAACGCTGGATCTTCCAAAAGGTCGATTACAATGCAGTCAACCCCGTGCGTCTTCTGTGTTCCATTGCTGGCATGATTGTGATGTCTCGTCTTTCTCTCAAAGTCCGGACCCAACTTGGTACCATCAAGACCCTTTGCTGCTACCGTTTAACACAGCTCCCAGGCCGTAGAGAACCAACTTTTGAATTTGAAATTGGTGAGGGCCCAGTCGATGCAAGGGGACGCACAATTAATCGTATGACAGAAGCAACTCCAAGACAGCATGAATGCTCAAATCAAGGCACAAGTGGACAAAGAGGTAAGACTGTGCCTACGATAAATGCCATGGTGATTCCACCGCTTATAGGTTGCTGAGCTGAAGAAGAGTGCGTATTATCGCAAAGAACTTGATCCTTATACTGAAAGAACACAGGAGAGGAGGGCCGCTTGAAGGAAGACGGCGCGAAAGGCAACAAAGATCTCGTTGAAGCAATCATCCGTCTGGTCGAACGAGCCAAGAAGACCAAGGACGATTTGGTACTCTTAATCTCATGAAAACTGCGGTTTCTTGTCTGATGCGTCTCCCAGGCTGCCGATAACAAGCTTCTGAGGGCGGCATTGCTTGGAAACTGGTACTCGATCTATAACCATAAAAGCAGTCACTTAGATATTCAGACAGAACGCTGGGGCTACATCCGACAACTTCCGAGAAACAGTACACTCAGTTCCCCGGCCACATCGGTGGCCGTTCTCGGCTCATCCATCGTGACTCCGCGTAGCTTCTCTTTTGTACGACTAGTGGTTACTCAAGCAACTCGACTTCCTTCATGTATTACGCCGCTGCCGCTCGTCGCGAAAGGCTTGGTTCAACATCAGAATCTTCGTCGTTCATGAGAAGATCCTTCAGATGCAGGGGAATGAAGGAAGGGAGGACTGGTCTGGGACGACTACACTGTCACTACAGCGGGCTCGACTGCAATCGTGGATTCATTGGATTACTGTCATTCATTCTCATCGAGACGATTGAAGCAGCCTTTCCGTCTCCGGCATGCGAAGGTCGGCGGTGGGCCCACCGCGCTCTCGTTCGATGGTAGCGTAACCTCCTGAAGGGCATAAGACAGACTCGCGCTATCTTTACTCGTTGTTGCCAGGGTAATTCTTCCGAATCCTGCCCAGCGGTGGAAGCATTTTCTTACTTTGCTTTGGATCTGCCGCTGGCAAGCGAAGTTGCTTGTCGCGCAGGCGAGATAGTCTCTAGTTTCTGCGATCCAGGTAGAAGAAGACAGCTAGTCCTAGTAGTTGAGTGTAGACATCCAGCTCCATAATAAAAGTCACAGTGTTTCCTGAAATATCGCTGGTCTCGGTAGCGGGGTTGCGAATGGGAGCCAGAGTCTGCCAGACTGGTCGAGGTCAGGAACGTTCGAACGTCACGCGTGGCTCACATCACATCGCACTGCCACACTTTCGATGAAATTCCTCCATCTGGCCATTCTCCCCCTGCCTCAATGTCCTCCATAACAGGCCCGCCGCCTATAGGTGAGCATACCCCAGTCTCCCATCGAAGACGTACCAATTTCCCTGGGGCAGATTTCAGCTTGTTCGGCGGAGCAGAATCGTTGAGTGAGGGCAAGCTGCCAACGCGCTCACCACGTCGCACAACCGTCGTACGACCGTCGGAGCAGGGTGATGGCGTGTCGCATGTTGGGCCCCCTCAGAATCCATCCGACTTTCTCTGGCTTATGACGGAGGAGCCGCACCGTTCGCGTCGTATGGAAATTCTGAAATCTCATCCTGAGGTGTCTTGTCGTTCTCTGCCATTCAATGGCTCCAGTAAACGCCAAAGTGCTAACAGAACTCTCCCAGGTTACGAAACTCATGGGACACGAACCACTCACAAAATACATCGTCCTTGGTGTGGTTGCGCTCCAAGTATACCTCGCTGTTGCACTCCGATTCACTCGTCCGACATCCCCAATATTCCTCCTCTGTGCGTACGCTATCGGTGGGACAGCCAACCACAACCTCTTCCTTGCCATCCACGAGATTACCCACAACCTCGCATTCAAGGGCATCATCCCCAACAAACTGCTGGCAATCTTCGCCAACCTGCCAATAGGCATACCCTACTCGGCCATGTTCAAGGGGTACCATATCGAGCACCACAAATTCATGGGCCAGGATACGATCGACACGGACCTCCCGACAAACCTTGAGTTGCTGCTGCTCAACAATGTTTTTGGCAAGGTCTTCTTTGCGTGAGTTGCTCTTTTGCCTTCCGGAAACTACTGACTCTCCAAAGCACCTTCCAAATCCTCTTCTACGCGCTGCGTCCGGGGTTGGTCCGTGCCCAACGCCTGGGACGATGGCATCTCCTCAACTTCCTCACCCAAATCGCCTTCGACTACCTCCTCGTCAGCACCTTTGGCTGGCGGCCGCTCGTCTACCTCATCGCGAGCAGTTTCTTCGCCGGTAGCCTTCATCCCTGTGCAGGCCATTTTATCGCGGAGCACTACCTCTGGGACGGCCTCGAGCAGGAGACATACAGCTACTACGGCCCTCTGAACGTCCTTGCCTACAATGTCGGATTATCACAACGAGCACCACGACTTCCCCTCCGTCCCGTGGACGCGTCTTCCCGCTCTGCGAGCTATGGTGCCCGAGGTCTACGACACCCTTCCGTCGCATCCCTCTTGGCCTAATGGTTATCGTCAACTTTATCCGCGACAGAGAGGTGGGCATCTTTGCGCGCGCAAAACGCCTCTCAAAAGCTGCGGCCAACAAAGCACGACGAAGATTCGGACACCGACAAGAGTGATTAAGCTCCGATGTATTTTATTTATTTATTGCGATAGTGTTAGAGAATCCAAAGCGAGGTGATGACGATAGCAAAAGCGGACACGATGATACAAATTAAATAATCTCCTACTCTTCGTTGTTGGCACGTCGCAGAACATCCTGCCAGTGGACAGCGAGCTTGGGAGAGAATTTTACTACGACCTGAAAACGAAATATCAGGATAGTTCTTGACTTGCCGGCAAAACGATCCTCACCGAAAGCCGATAATACGTCCTTCAGAAGTTCACGTTTAGACAAACCCGCGACCGTAGGAGACCAAGATGCATCTCCGCGCCTGTGCAATCAGGTTAGCGAGGCTTCTGCGGAAGCTTCGGGAAAGCACATACGCGTACATCGGGCCCAACAGTTCCCGGATCAGCTCCTCCGCTTTACCCTTGTATCCCTCGTCCGCCAGCTTCTTCGCAGTATAGCGACAACGCCTGTTTGAACTCGGCTCCACTATCCAACATCCGCGCCGAATGCATTCTCGTCTCCAAATGCGCCAGCGTCATCGCCTCTGTCCAATACTTTGGTCTCCTCTTCTCCGCGTTCTCCTCTAGGTCTTCCTCATCCGCCATACCAGCGATGGTACCCTCTGCCACACTTAGGACGTTGCGGTTTGCCGTGGGGTTGGTGAGCGACCGCTGCCGGGCTTTCCAAACGTCTGAGCCTTCAGACCACCAGCGTTCAGTGAGCTTGACAAAGCAGAACAACAAAGGATCGTAGGAATAGATGACGCCATTGGAGCAGGTGAGCAGAGAGGCTCCGGTTGGCTGCACTTTTGCAGCGGTGATGGTGTGGTTGGGGGAGGTGAGGATAGTGGAGACGGAGACGGGAGGAAACAGGGCTGCTTGTTTTTTAACATCCCTACTTGACCGTTAGCGAAACACGGCCAGTAACGCGAGGACGTACTCACCATGAATATAGCAGTCCCGTGGACGTCAAAATCATGAGGATATTGCCACGGCCATCGATGAAGGAACAGGGCGCTCCCAAATCCATACTCGGCATCATTCTATTCGCATGTAAGGGCAATACCAACTGTTCAACAAAAGGCATACCGTCGACCGTTGAGTGTATAAACAAGAACCTGACCATCGCGCAAAGCAACGGCACAAAAACGCGAGGAGGCGCACACAGCCAGCGCAGGGGAGGGGAGATAGTCAAGCCATTGCGTCTGCTTCCCGCTCAACAACGCAATTTCAGGGACATCTGTCGCCAATGAGAATAAAGTGGGCTCAAGCTGAGTATAACAGACCTTCATCCGACTCAGGGGTTGACGGCCTCGAATAATTCATCACTTCCTTCCACGGTTGTCGTGATTCTGGTCATTAGCATTGGCACTGACAAGCTCATCAAAGCGCCACCCCCTGGCGGCGGTACCGAACTGGGACCCATCGGAAGTTCTTTCACCTGGACCATTACGCGTTTCCGGTCCCCACCCAAAGTGCGCGGACGCTTGGACTCGTCGTTGTCCATGCCATTCGCTGCCGCCTTCCGTTTGCGACCAGCCCTCCTCCAAGGAATCAATGCGCACATCCGACGAGGCCCAAGTATCCGCGTCAATATCGAACACACTAGGCGCGCGGTCCTGCTGCTGTTGCATTTGTTGTGCGCGTTTAGAGATGGAGACGCCCGAGAGTGAAGGGCCGCCAAACCCGTGAGCGTTCGATACGGAGGACGACAAGGACTGGGACAGCGGCGGTGGCGGCTGGGGCAAAGGATGTTGTGGTGTCATCGGTTTCGTGATAGGCATGTTTGTCAAACCCACGCGCTTCTTTCCTCCTCGCTTGGCCACAAGAACATTAACGCGTTCTCCGCCACCTGCAGTATTTCCGAACCCGTTTTGGTCCATGGTTGGCGGGAGCGACTGTGATTGTGATCCGGGGGATGGGGGAGGCGTCAGCCTTGCGGCGTCTGCGTTGTGTGAATGGTGTGCTGGAATGTTAGGAAGGTGATTCCCAAACTTCTTGAGATATTCGGTTTGAAGAGAGTGGGGGACAGATTCCCTCAAGCTCGTCCGGGTCGAAGTTGAATGCTGCCAGCGTGCCATCTGATGAAACGGCGTACAAGGTGAGCCCGTCCCAAGACCTTGGTTTGTTATGAGCAATGAACAGGCCGAAACGGAAGGTCGCACCAGCTAAGGTCCATGATCTGCCGCTCGAACACTTCTTTGGCGACAATCAATGGCCGAGCCTGATTTTGTTTGCCAGACCGAGACAGAGCAATCGTCTGCACCAAGGGCAACAACGGAGCATATGTTCGAAGTCTGAACTGGGGATTGAGGATTCCGCAGGAACATGTGCGGATTATACGACTGAAACATGTCAGTACCCCGAAAGTAGCGAAAACAAATGAGCTCACCGCAACTTCGACCGTATTCTCGTGGCCGACAAGACTGATTTCCGATGCCCAGGAAGTACGGGTTATCACCGAGGCGATGAAAACAAAACCCTTGTTGTTGGTAGCATTGGACGCTGTAATATGAGCGCCGTCCGGAGACCAACTGCAATGATGAGAAGGTGTTCCAATACACATACACGACAAACCTCAGTCTTCTGAAAAACGTGCTCCCGGGCGAGTCTTCAAATGGCTTGGTGACCTCGGCTTCAATGGACCAGTCTGCAGTGCGCCAAATCTTGACCGACCTGTCGTCGGACTGGGTGGCGAGATATTCACCAGCGGGATCCCAGCAAACGCCCTTGACGAATCCTTGGTGCTGATCCAGCTTTCGTATCCGTTCTGAGAATGAGTGAGCGGCCGAAGACGAAGGAAAGCCGGCTCACCATGCGTGTACCCATCCCAGATTATGACCTTCGAGTCCAGTCCGACAGAGGCCAGATAGTGATCCCCAGGAGACCATGCAACGTCGGTAACATCTACAAAATGGTTTGAGAAGTCGCGAGGCGTTGGGTGAGGAGTACGCACCACTTTCATGTCCAGGTAACCGTTTCAGTGGCCTCCAACCCTCGACATTCACCTCGTCTGAGCCCCAGACCTTTCCCTTGGCAGACCTTTCGAGATAAGGTGAGTTGCAGCAGCTTAGCGGAGCCCCTACTCACTACTCACGGGTCAAAGTCCCAAATCATGACAATCTCGTCGTCGCTCCCGCTTGCGAGCCACCTTCCCGAGTGTGCCCAGCGCACGGTGAGAACGGGCCCCGTATGCATGGTCAACGTGGACAACGCCTTTGGTGGTTTGTTGGACAGCTCCGAGGCGGCGTTGAGGATGGGTTTAGTGCTCCATATCCGGATTTTGGCGTCGAGGCCGCCGGTTGCGATTCGGGAGCCATCGGGATGGACGTCGACTGAGAAGATGGAGAGACGCTTTTCGGCGTCGCTTTTGGTGGTGGTGTCGCGGTGGGCCACCCAGGCGGGCTTGGTGAATCGCATCAAGGAGCGTGACAGTGTCACATCTTTGAACTTGTTTCCTGACTTCAACGACGGACCGTCTCCAATGGAATATTTCGGTCCTTGGGGACTCCAACGTGGTATACAATACATAAACCTAGAGTTCACGGACCACCTCGCTTTCGGTCCCATCCCAAACCTCGATCCCATCGAGGTGAGCTTCAAAGTCTGCGCCTGGTCAGCTCCGCATCGCCAATAATTCGCCGCCAACTCACCGTCATCGCCCTCCGGCGCAAATGTGATCGTATTATCCGACCCGCGCTTGAGGTGAATGCCCACGACAACGGTCTTGTGGAACCCTGCGCGCGAGCTGAGGTCGCGCACGTTCAGCTTCTCGGCCGTTGACGTGTACATGCGCATCACCCGCTGTATTGTGCAAGGTCAGCGGCAGTGTTATTGGGCAGGGTTTGACTGCTGACCAGTACGGTTGTTGACGGTGTAGTGCAACGCCACCCATTGCTTCTCCCCGATACCTTCAATACCCGTGAAGGTCACGTTGCTGCCTTGGTCGACTACGAATTCAACGGTTAGTGAACCTCGAAGACGGGGAGGCGGAAGCGTACTGCGATGAACAGAGCGCTTCGAGATACACGACTCGCAGTCTGTGATAGCTGCGCGGCCAGCCAATTGGGCATCCTCTGCCTCGTACCGCTTCCCAGCCGTCGGCGTCGACACCACGCCCGTAGTTGGGTTGATCTTCCACATGGCAAAATTTTGGAGGGTAACGGTGTGGGCGGCATTGTTGATGGAGATCGGAAGCCACTCGTAGTTGCTCGCGGCGCTTCCTGTCGAGTCCCACGCGTCGCCCATGTATATCCATGTCGTCGTCGTCGTTCCGGCGATCTTGAGCTCGAAGGTGTTTTGCGAATTATACGTGTTGGTGGCCTCTGGCGCGATGTCGGAGGGTCCGGACCAAGGTCCCGCGAGGGATGTTGCCCAAAAGGACGTGTCTGGGTTGGCGCGATATCCTGTCTTGCCAGAAACGATCAAATAATAAACTCCTGCGGAGGCAACAAGTCAAGGTACCGCGCATCATTGAGTACTCTGCGTACCATTGGATTTGAGCATCCCTGGTGCCTCCAGCGCACCCTCCTCGACTGCAGCAATACGAGCTCCGATGGTACCGCCATCTGCGTTTATACTGCTGATAGCAATATTGTTATGGTCCGCACTTGTAAGGAAGTAAGTGGATCCTGAGACTCAAGTGAGCAGAACCGCAGAGCCGATTGGCAGAACACGCACCGTCGTCGTCAACGAACAGCCCACCATCACTGTATGTCCACCCCGATGGCGGAATGCTGAACGACGTCCCAAATGCCGTGTAGCCGCCGGTGACCGAGGTCGACCTCAACGGCTGAATCAAGCGATCGACTTGGCCCCAGATCTAGCGCAGCATGAGGTATCTCAAGTCACTGCGGCGAAAAAAACTCACCCAGAACCGGCCTCCGAGCGAAAAGAGCTTGGGTCGCCACATTTGCGTGATGTTCGGGGCTGCGAGTCCAACATTGTCCCAGTTCAAAAGGTCGCGCGACGAGTAGATACGCGGGGAGACGTTGTCCGAGTCTCCTTGGCCAACCTGCGAGCGTCAGATATTCTGCTGCGTACGGAGACCAGCGCGTACCCAGTAGTACACCGTCCCCGGGTTTGGTGATCATGCCGCCATGAGCGTCGATTTTTACGCCTGCGGTGTCGGTCCAAATGGCACCAGGTACAATCCAGCTGACGGCGGCGAGAGCATTGGAGGCGCAGGCCAAAGCAACGGCAGCGCGAATCCAAGAGGAGGCCAGCATCTTATCGACGTCGTGCAAGACAATGAAGGAAGCCGGCCCAGCTTTAAAGAACGGAGCATCTTCGGTACCATGGAGGAGCACGGCTGGTCCAGTGTCGCGTGAGCTTGTCGCGAGCGCACATCGCGGTCAGCAGCTACAACCGTTGCTCGCGAAGTCTCTGATCAGCAGGCTGCGGCCCGGGACAATGAGAACACGGCGGCCAGAGATTCGCGTGTGGGAGTTTGTGATGAGAGAGACGCGGTCACATGAATGATCGTTGACACTGGCAAACGCGCTCGAGATGAACCTGCCTTCTCCTCGACCCCGTTGTCCCAACGAATACACACACTCTCAATGTTCTTTTCCGTGGCTCGCCATGTTGTCAAGATCCTCTTCATTTCTTTACATGATTTTCTCGTGAATGGCGGCATCTGTCTCTCTTCCGAGTCTTCGATCCACCGCGAATACTACGAGAGAGAGAACCTACACCAAAAGACAGATACCTGGGCGAGAACGACCGAATGAGACACTGCAATCATTGAATCAATAGACACAACTCTGGTATTAAACTTCCTTCCTTCCTTCCTTCCTGAATGCTGATTAATTCCACGTGATCGTATGAACCTTCGTGCGAACCACCATGTCTGTTCTGTTCCTGGCGACATTCCGGCCCAAGGATCCCGACACGCCATTGGCAATTCACCTCTGATTTGGCTTCATTCCACCCACGCGAAACACTCCAGTTTCGCCATTGTCTTCGAATCTTGCGAACTGCGCTAACTCGAATCTCCAATGGCGCAATCTTCCACAGATAAATTGAGTATCCGTTATCGTAAGATACCCCAGCCCGACGCCCGTCCTGTGCCCGTCCCAAATGGCTGCCGCTGACGACACTAAACGGTCCCCAAGCCCCACATCCTCCGTCTTGAAAGTACCTCTGGATGCCGAGGCGGTCGCGAGCACTCCCAGCGACGCGGTATTGAACGACGAGCTTGTCGACAAGGAACCTGTGCCGTTTCGCTGGACCGCCTTGCTGTTCAATCGCAACTATGTCCCCGTCCACCCCGACTCCATCGCCACTCGTCGTTCGGTGTTCGACGACCCAGATCTCGCTCAGCACTACTGGCCGAGCAAGAAATACGAGAATCTGCACCGGTTTGATCCAACTGCGCGGTGGACATACAAAGAAGAGCAGGTACGACTATTGTCTGTGCACGACCTCGGCGTTGACCAATTCAGGCCCTGGTCCGCAAAATCGACTGGAAGGTTATGCTTTGGGCCGCTATCAGCTTCTCGGCTCTCAACCTTGACCGGAGCAACCTGAACCAAGCAAACTCGGACAACATACTGGGAGACCTGCATATGAATACCAATGGTATGTACTCGGTTCATCCCACAACGTACCTGCTCACATACTCTCAAGATCTGAATCTCGGCAACACGTACGTGTGCATATGCTTGTTACAAGCCGGAACTCTGACCCAAACAGTGTATTCCGCCTCGCATTCCTGTGCGCGGAGCTGCCATCCCAACTGGTCTCGAAACGGGTTTGTTCATATTCTGCATTTATTCACCCGCGCTGAATAATTGGCAGGTCGGGCCCGATCGGTGGATTCCAACCCAAATTGTGCTCTGGTCTATCGTGACATTGGCGCAATTCTGGCTTTCCGGGCGCTCCTCGTTCCTTGTATGCCGTGCCCTCCTTGGGTGAGCACACTCACCTTGTTTTCATTTGATATTACATGTTTATCTGGTTTAGTTTCCTGCAAGGCGGGTGGGTCTTCAGCGAAACTCCGAGGAGCAACTTCATCTCATCATCCTTGACAGATTCATCCCGGACCTCATTTTGTATCTGTCTTGTGCGTTTAGATATCTGTCTCAATAGCTTCGTGCTAATGGCTGTTACCAGACTTTTACACAAAGCACGAACTCCCCTTCCGTCTCGCCCTCTTCTGGATCTCCTCAAATGTTTGCGGCGTCATCGCTAGCTTTCTTGCCTACGGGATACTCCATATGAGAGGAGTACTGGGTCGTGCTGGGTGGCGGTAAGAATACCCGACGTCATGCAGGAGCATTTACTAAGCCCTGTAATAGATGGCTCTTCCTCTTCGAGTTGGTCTATTCGAACCCTTCGCCCTCGACTGACCCGATTTACCAGAGGAATCCTGACGCTGATCATCGGGCTTACAACCTTCTTCCGAATGCCGCCGTACGTTTTGGCTTATCATCTATTCATTTCGTCTTGAGCATCGCTCAGATCACCCACCCAAACCAAGGCATGGTTCCGCCCGAAGGGATGGTTCACAGAGCGCGAAGAAGTCATCGCAGTATCGCGTATCCTGCGCGACGATCCCACCAAGGTCAGTCAGAGATCGTAAGCTCGAGATGAGTGTAGCTGAACGTTGCGTAGGGCGATATGCACAACCGTGAGGGACTAACTTTGAAGCGACTGTGGACTGCTGTGTGTGACTATGACCTGTGGCCGTTATACATCATCGGGTTGTGCTTTGGCATTCCTTCCGCGCCGCCGTCAACGTATCTCACGTTGAGCCTCCGCAACATCGGGTAAGGATGGTCTTGCTCTTCTGCATCGAAGAGCACTCATTCCAGTTTCCCAGATTCTCGACCTTCCAAACCAATCTTCTCACTATTCCCTCCTCGGTTGCCGGAATCATCACCATGTTTGGTATCACACTCGTATCAGAGACTGTGAATGAACGCTCTATCGTTGCGATGGCGCAAGATGTGTGGACGCTGCCTTTCTTGGTTGCGCTGTATTGTCTCCCTGAGCATCCGAACCAGTGGATATACTTTGTGAGTATTCAACTCATGTCAAGCTGTGTGTGTTGCTGAATCTTTACTCAGGGCCTTGCGTCGGGCTTGCTGTCTTATCCGTGCGTCACACCTCCGAGTTTGATGGTTAATGCTAAGGCTTTGGTGTTAGATACACACATCCCATCCAGGTATCTTCCTCAATTACTTCGATTAGAAGGGAATAATCCATCATTCATAGGTCGGCTGGTGCTCTCGCAACTCCGGCGCAGTTGCAAGCCGCACAGTCAACGCATCGTTGTACAACATGTTCGCCATCGTCACCTGTGTTCGAGAATGCACCCTAACTGAGAGCTAGGTTTGTCCAAGCTTCGTCAGTAATCGGCGCCCAAATCTACCGCAAGGACGACGCTCCACGATGTTCGTGCCATTCCATCTCCGTTGCTCATACACTTAAATCTCACCAGACCGACGCGGAAACCGCGTGCTTATCATAATCAACTGTGTCAACATCATAGTCCTCTATCCAGCGACCAAGGCATATTATATTTGGCGTAATCGGCAGAGGGACAAAGTCTGGAACGCCATGACGGTCCAGGTTGGTCTTCCATGGGTTATGCTTCTGTGTGTCTTCTCACTATATTTCGCAGGAGAGACAGAATTACCTCGAAACGACGAAGGACGTGGGGAACCGTCGGCTGGACTTCAGATTCGCGCATTAGCGCCAGTGTAAGTTAGTGTAATTGATCGACTCAGACACATGTGACCGTGTCCGCTCTCTTCCAACTGTCATCACAGCTCTCATACCTGTCCATCGACCCACTCGTACAAATCCAAATTCATCTGTCCGGCGACGTATTACCGTCGGCCAAACCTAGTTGCCACTGAACTAACTGGATGACTCTTAACCAACTCGAACCTGTGCTCGGTCCGTAGTGTACAGGTTCTCCAGACGGCAAGCATGGCTGTAGACTGTTAACGTGCAGTCTTTCAGTGAACCTAGCGCTGTCATCCTTCACTATCTTCCGTACCACACTGCCATGAAATGCTCGTCAGGTTGGAAGTTGCTTAGTCTCCGCGTCGCAGTGCGTCGTCGATTTATTCTTGCTCGTTCCATCTATACACCTTCTTTCGGTTGGGCGCTCCAGACTTAAAATTGGCTGCCCACTTCCTTTGTTGTGCACTCTGCGGGCCCTGAATGGGAACGTCATCTTTCTGGCGCTTGTATGTGTCCTGTACATCTCCCGTCTTCACGCCAATGGTACTTGATTGCGATACTTAGTGCTGTGCCCGCTCATTTGGACAGTGGCGGACATTTATAGCCACGACGGTACTAATAGATTGCCTGCCCCATAAAATGACGAGGAGATTGCGCTGTAAAAATTCGCCTCGCTTCTTGATCCCACCTCTCTCCAAACTGTCATCATGTCGCAAAAGAAGGAGATATTGGTCGTCGGGGCTGGTGAGCCGCCTTCAAATCTCCCATGAACCTCTATGAACTCTTCTAGGCATCATCGGCGTCTCCACTTCCATCCGTATGCTCGAAGCTGGCTACAAAGTGACCATCTTGGCGGAAATCTTTCCCGCGATAGACACTCCGAACCTCAAGGTCGCATCTTTCTGGGCAGGCGCAAATCACATTACTTTTGCAGAGCCAGGATCTCTCATGGAGGGTGCGCTGACTCACTCTGGCTGGCTGTCGTTCGCCGATAGGACTTTTCGTAGAACTGGAGAAGGAGACCCTGGTTGTGTTTTTAGATGCACTGAAGGCAGGATCCACTGGTTCCTGTTATGACTAGACCACATTTCAGGTTCCTCGAGACGGTGGGTGCCTCACGGTACGAACGGCCACGGCAGACTGAATATTGTACATCTAGGCGGACCATCCCGCACTAGAGCGGAGAGACCATGTTTCCCGCTTCTATCCCGATTTTCGCGTGTTAGACCCGAGCGAGGTGCCCGAAGGGATGGCAGTTGGCGAAACCAATACCACGGTTGGTCGTTCCAATTTCATTTGTCCGCAAAAAACGATAATATTCTGCTAGATCTGCGTTGATGTACCCAGATATCTTCCTCACCTCATGAAACGTTTCTTCTCATTGGGCGGACAAGCTTTCCGAACCAAGACTGCGCTCACGTCGCTCTCGAGTCTATTGACTGACAAACGCCCGGAATTGGAGCAGATCTCCTCCGAATCGACCACTCCACCTACTCTCACTCCCGCTGCAGTGATAAATTGCACTGGTCTCGGCGCAATGGTACTCGAAGACGTTCTCGGTCAGTCAGCTTATTCATTAGTTACCATCCTCTGGAATTAATTGCTCTGTATTGACAGACAAAGATGTCCATCCTATCCGCGGCGAGACCCTCATCATCCGTGCACCCTGGGTCCACCCTAGCATCACCTACCATTTCGCCAACTCGGACGTGTCGTACATCATCCCGCGGCAAAGCGGAGACGTCGTCGTTGGGGGGACGTTCCAGATCGGCGACACCCACCCTGCGAGCCGCCCAGAGACTGTCAAGGCGATGAAAGAGCGGATTGTGAGCGTGTATCCCGAATTATTGCCGGCAGGCAAACGCGATGCCAGGGATGTGAATGATTTGGATGTTGTTGCGGAGTGTGTGGGGCTGCGGCCTGCGAGGACGGGTAGTGTGCGATTGGAGAATGGTTACATTGGTAAAGTCTTTCTAGATCTTCAAGCGAAAGGAAGTAATTTGCTCGTAGACGTCAATGGCCAGCAGGTCCCTGTCGTTCATAACTATGGGTTTGTCGATTTTCCCTCCGGTTTGACTTTGCCGCTTATGTTCTTCTCGCAGGCATGGCGGAGGAGGATATCAGTCGTCGTGGGGATCTGCTAGACGTGCGCTAGAGCTACTCAAGGCTGTTGTTCCTGTGTAGAAGTCTTTAGTGGCAAACTCATTCAACTTCGACTTCGAATAACGTAGCTGTTTGTGCGTCTGCACTGTAAACGTTAGAGGACGCGGAGAACATGTCGCATCACCGCGATCACCGGTACCAGCGTTGCGATGCGACCTTCAACAATTGCAAATTTGCAACGTCCACCATGGAAGCCAAAATCGAGGCAGCCCGGAAGTTCAACTACAAACCGCAGAACCACAACTATGCGCCGGTCTACGTCGCAGGCTTTGGAATAACTCCCGCCCCACCACCCCTTCCCCCCCTCTCGACAAAAATCCTGGCGCGAACGGCAGCCAAGCGCGGGCCTCACGAGCAGCTGCAATCCCCATTATTCAACATCCTCTACGCGGAACTGCGCAACCTCATCTTCATCTACGCCTTGACGGAGTATGAGGATCGCACACGTACATTAAGCAAGCACACGCGGTATTATCGCCCCGGGTGGGATTTTGCCGCGAAGCTCTCGGCAAGTCTGCTGCTCACCTGCCGGCGGGTTTATGTTGAAACACACCTCGCGCCAGTCGCGCTGAACGAGCACGTATTCTGGATCGACGCCGGGCGGCTCAAGTTGCCGTCTGGAAGCTTCTCCGGGCACTATGCGTCGTATTTCGATAAGATGACGCCCAGTCAGCGCAAGGCCGTTGAGCGGGTGCGGATGTTCACGGAGCTGTCCTGGTTGGAGGACAGACGCGCTCCAAACGAGCAGGATACACAGCCATCGTATTGGTCGGCAATACAGCCGTGGACTCCTGGACTGGCTATTCCGAGCCTCACGATCACAATCCGACATACCGACTGGCGGAATTGGCAACGAAAGCAGACGCTGGAGCTGAAGGATCCCAGTGAGCGCAGGGGCGACGCTGAGGGATGGGGAGGTTGGATTGCGAGTGTGCCTGGACTGAAAGAGCTCATCATAGAGCTAGAAACCACCGAGGCTAAGAAGGACGAGTTGGAGAAATGTGTTCGTGCGGCCAGTGGATGGAAGTTCCCTCTCGCAAATGGCTGCTTGATGCACGATGGAAAGAAAGCGGTCGAGTCCGACACTTGGCTCGCAAGCGCAGCACTCGAGACTCCTGGGGCACGACGTGTTCTGGATAAACGAGAGCGGGAGGCTGCAGAGGAGACGCAGCTGGACGAGAAGCATTCGCTCAACTTGAAGATTCTGTCCAGAAACTAGTCTTCTCGCTCGCTTGACGTGAACACATCACGGCATTGGCCGAATCACTCTAACTCCCTGTACCTTTCATTTTCCATCCCAACGTCCATGTCGCGACATGTCGCGTCACTCAATGTCCCTCCGGTGCCTGTGTCAACGACAATTCTTGCCCTTACGCAAAGTATGCCCTCACCACCTCGAGATTACAATACGAATCCATCTCCAAGACCAAGACGACCGGCCAAGTTTCACCGTGGGCCAGCAACTGAAACTGGATGACTCTTCAAGAACGTTGCCTGTGGTCGGGCATCTCTCGTCGGCGGTCCACAGCTTCCCAGACGGACGGACGGAGCCCCATGGCCGTAGATGAGTTTGATTGTCAACGTATGGCAGTCTTTCAGTGAAACCAGCCATTTCATACACTGTCCTGCGTGCCACTGACTTGCTTGAAATGCTCGTTAGCCTTGATCTCATTCCTCCCCGTTCGAATCGGTGGACGAAGTGGGTGGTTAGTCTGACGCGATCCACTGGCACTCGGCAGAGTATCTTGGCGGCTCAGCCAACTCTGCGAATCAAGAACTGCATCCCTCTCCGTTGGCTGGGCGCCTTGGACCGCGGTATCGCAATTAAATTTGGCTGCCATCTTCCTTTGTTACTATGCGCGCCGAGCGTGCCCTGAACTTTGGAACCGTCATCCATCTGGCGTTTGTGTGTACAGCTCCCGCTGCAGGCACTCACACGAATGGTACTAGATTGGGATACTTGCATTCCATTCCCGTCGCAGTTTCAGCCAATCGTTTTGGGTGGCGGACAGCCACAGCAATAATTGCTTGCTCTATAAAATGACGAGGAAATTGCCCTGCAACTTCATCCCTTCGCTTCGCCTTCTCATTCGATGAAGTCTACTTCCTTTTCTGTTGCACTCTTTGGCCTGGGCCTTTGCGCCACCCAATTCGTTTCTGCGTCTGTTATAGACGACGGACATTCTTTGCACCGTCGAGATGCATCCATTCTTATTGGTGGGTTTTTCTTCAAGTCCTCTTTCCTTCCGCTGCTCACAACGCCGCTTAGATCCCGACGCCCAACCATCTCTTCCTTCCATCGGCGCTGCCACCGCTGCCGCCAGCACCCTCGGTCTCAATCTTACGAACATCCAGGGCGATATCTTGTTCGTATTCTTTCATCTTCGTACTAGTATTTCACCGGCTTACATCGGTGCAGAATCGGAATGAAGAAAAACAAAGAGCTGTTTTTCTTCTTCGGCATCACCAACGCCGCCAAGTTCAAATCCGCGCTCAAATCCGTCATCCTCCCCCGTATCACTAGCACCACACAGCTCGTCGATGTTTCCAAGCAGCCCCAGACGGCACTCAACATCGCGTTCTCACAGACCGGCTTGAACGCACTCAACATCACCGACGACCTCGGCGACACGGCGTTCACCCAGGGCCAGTTCGCCAACGCTGCCAACTTGAATGATCCGGGTACGGCCAACTGGGTGCCGCAGTTTGCGGGGACGTCGATCCATGGTGTTTTGCTCTTTGCCAGCGATACTTTGGCCAAGTGCGAGTCGGATTTAACGGCGATCCAGCTAGCGCTGGCGAAGTGCGCCTGCGTAAAGGAGCTCTATAGGCTCGAAGGTGCCGCGCGTCCAGGCTCACAGCAAGGTCATGAGCGTACGTGTCATTTTTTTCGGGTCCTCTGTGTTCTTTATTAATCGATTTTGTAGATTTCGGCTTCCTTGGTATTACTACTACCCTTGATTTGGCACGTGTGCTAAGACTTTCCTTTCAGACGGAATTTCCAACCCCGCCGTCCAAGGTTTCCAAACCCCACTCCCAGGCCAAGCTGTCGTCCCGCCCGGGGAGATCCTCGTCGGTGAGACGGGGGACACAGTCACCACTCGTCCGACCTGGGCAAAGGACGGCTCCTTCCTCGCGTTCCGCCAACTTAAGCAGCTAGTTCCCGAGTTCAACAAGTTCCTGACCGACAACCCCATCCGCACGGCTAACCTGACGCGTCAGCAAGGCTCGGATCTCCTTGGGGCGAGGATGGTTGGTCGCTGGAAGAGCGTGAGTCGCGACTAGTTTCTGCTTCTGAGTTCTTCAACACGAACCTGATGTATCAAACAGGGTGCTCCAGTGTTCCTGTCGCCGACTGTGGACAACCCGAAACTTGGAGCAGACCCATCGAAGAATAACGACTTTACTTATGCCGCTCCGGGTGAAACGGTCGCGGATCCGACCGACCAGACCAAGTGCCCCTTCTCCGCCCATATCCGCAAGACGCGCCCGCGTGCCGATCTTGGGCTTCCAGAAAGCTCCAGCAGCAATCATCACATAGTGCGCGGCGGCATTCCGTACGGCCCTGAAGGTTCGCTTTAAAGGTGGAGTGTCAGAGTGTTTGCTGAACGTCTTCTAGTCAGCGCATCAGAGGCCAAGTCAAACAAGACCAAGACCGAGCGTGGTCTTGCTTTCGGTTCGTCGCTGGCTTTCTGTCCGTTCCCTGCTCTTTGTTGATGGTTATCGCTCTAGTGGGCTATCAGTCCAACATCCTCACGGGCTTCCAGTTCCTGCAACGTTTCTGGGCCAATAATCCCAAGTGGGTCTATATCCTCCCCCGTGGCTATCCCGGCTGACCAACGTCCCAACAGCTTCGTCCACGGTGGTGTCGGATTTGACCCTATCATCGGTGAGATCCTACTCTCAAAAAATCTGGACGACTCGGAAGCTAACAATACCCTTTAGGTGCCAACAAAGGCGCGCCCCGTATCGTTAACGGCCTCGACCCCACGAACTCCACTCGTGGTATCACGATCATGACCGGTGCGTTTGTTTGGCGCGGCAGAAGCGACTTTGCTGATAGAAGGGTTTCTGCTTCTAGACTTTATTGTATCGCGGGGAGGAGAGTACTTCTTCTCGCCATCGATCTCTGCGCTCGCTACGAAGTTCTCGACATAAAGACCTACACTCATTTCTTGAACTCAACGACCACTCAGCTATCTATCTATCTATCTATCTATCTACCTATTCCCCTACCTGTTGTATTGCACTCAATTTGTACCCTCTTATAACGAAGAACCTAATAACATCTGGTGCCTCACAAATACAAGTATATTGGTTCAGAACACATTCCAGCAAAACAAAACAAAACAAGATGAGATAGCAAGACGACTCGGATAACGATAAGCGGAGTACAATTTCCCTCCTTCCCTCCTCTTTTAATACGAGCGTACAGGGACCGTGATGACCGCAAGAGACGTCGCGCAGTTAGGGCACTCGAATTTCGGGGGGTGGGGACGTCTGGTGGGTTGGTTGCATCAATAAAGGAATGTATGTTTGGAAACGTACGTGCCTCCCAGTTGCGTGATCCGAGCCCAAGACGGGACTCGAACTCCAGCCGCCCGTCGAGCTCTGCGACGAGTGAGGGGAGCTTGCAGTCTTGATGCTGCTGCTGCCGATAGGGCCGTACCCTTGACTGCGGGGATGGTAAGCACTCGAGGAGGGTTGGTAGCGGCACTCACTGGAAGCTCCAAGTCGAGGGCTGCCGACGAATGGGCGATGCCGGACTTGCGGACATGGAGGCGGCTATGCTGGCACTCGAGTCGCGGTGGGCCTTGGGGGTGACCTAGTATCATTAGTCGACGCTTGGGTTGGGAAAAACCAAAGACCTCGCTAGTCCCGCGCTCGCTATCAGTGTCCGCCATCGTACACATGAACTTGCTGTCCTTTTGCAGGATGTACGATGTCGTCTCCATCCTGCCATTGGCCGGTGCATTGAATGTAGGCGGGGGCACGTTGTGGTTCTAGTTGAAAAGTCAATCAATACCGGGAACCTCGTGGCTGATCGTCGGATTACATGTATCCTATCCCACTTGAAGTTGACCGCTTCCTCCGAGCCGGGTTTGGGGAGTGTCGCCTTCTTCGTGTCGAAGGTGAGAGTGCCCGGGAATGACGACGCCTGATTCGAGTACCCGTGCTGGGCGACCATGTGCTAAGGGCATGTTAGCGTCGGAGGGATTAGATACATGGATTGGCATACCTGGAAGCATGTCTGCTCGTCAACGAACCCGCGCCCACACTCATGGCAGTCCGGATGTCTCACGGAGAGACGGTAGTGCTCCTCCATCTCCGCGTCGGAGAAAAAGTGCCGAGTGCAGCGCTCACAGTGGCGCTCCGGGTGCTCGTCCTTGCAGTGCTAAATAGTAAACTCGTTCAGGACGACGAGATGATGACGACGAGGCCATATATACCGCGGTGAACTCTTGTTCGGTCTTGAAGCCGACAGTGCAAGTAGGACACACTGTGTGGTTCGGCGAGTGGAGGAGATGATTCGCCATGTCATCCTCGTAGACCTCCATACCGCACATGCACTTCTCCTTGCGGTGCGTAGCAGCAAAATGCTGTTAGTGAAAGTTCATCAGCGTCGGCCTGCTCGGAGGGCGAACCAATACTCACAACTTCGACGGCGGCCTTGTCGAAAAAGCCTTTGTTGCAGCGCGGGCAATTCGGATGGCTCGGCTTGCCGCGATAATGGTCGTCCAGCGAGGCCTGCGAGCCAAAGAACTGGCGCGGCTTGCACGTAGAGCACGTAAAGTGGCAGTTGGAGTAATGCTGGGGCCATGAGATGGAGGCGAGAGGCAAGATGACAGGAAGACTCACCTGTTCAAGATCCTCGCGCTTGAGCCAGGGCGCGTCAGACGAGCAACGCTCGCACTTAATATGTGATCCGCGCGCTTGATACTGCAGGCTTGTGAGCGGCGCGGAAGGAGGAAAGGGGCGCCGGCCAATACCTTGGCTGCCATGGGGTTGAAATCGGACAAACAAACTCAAAGGCCGAAAGCCTTTTGTACCATTCTCCAGGGGTGCGGTCGGCGGAAGGTGGAGAAGCTGCCAGTGGTTAACGGCACAAAATATGACGACTGTCTGAAAAGGAAAAGCCATAAGCAGAAATCGAGAACTTGAAAGTTCTTCCGTAGCAACAGATCCATGAGAACAAGCGATTTTTGTTTCTTCATCCCGAGGCACAAGGGACGACTAGCGGGAGATAAGGTAGTGATGCCGTGACGCGATTCGACTCGATTGACTCGACCACCTCGACGCGTTCCACGTCCACCGATTTTCGCGCTTTGTTTGCCTTTATTGCATCATGATTCTGACTCGGAGCCGGGAGCACCCACCATGCTCGCAAGTACTCGTTCCAGAAGCTCTATGAGAAGATGCTGCGCGCGTTCAATGACATCTCAACTCACAATAATTGGGCTGAAGAGTTCAAGAGACTCACGAACGCCGTCTAGCCGGAACTTGAAGACGACCACATTGAAGTGACGTCACACATCACAATTCTGTTCTTCCGTGAACTCTTCTCTTCAACTCTGCGAGTATAATTTAATGGCCGACAAGTTCACCGTTCTACGCGAGGTGCGTACTCTTCTGTTGTTATTTACCTCGCCGAGTGCCAATCACACTGGCAGGTCGCCTCAAACGTCTGGATATTCTCCCGGTCAACGGTCTTCCACAGCGTGCATCACCGAACTCACTCCCAGACCCCTCGCAGGCCGTTTGCCCGGTTTGGTCTCTTCCCGGTGGGCGGTCGTTCGACGGCAATCAAACTATCGAATGGTGGAGTTTGGGTCCTGGCCTCGACCCCGCTAAACCAAGAGACGAAGGCGAAGATTGACGAGCTGGGACCCGTCCAGTAAGCAGCGCGTGGTAGCGGCTGTGGACGCTGAGCGTGCTTGAAGATACATCATCGGCGCAGACGCTGTCCACCATCTATTCCTCAGTGCGGATTCCTTTCTGGAATACGTGTTTCACTGGGCTCAGACGCGTTGTTATAGGTGAATTCAAGAAGGCATATCCGACTGCCAAGCTTATCGCGCCTGCTGCTGCCATTGCCCGCGCCGACAAGTCGCTCAAGTTTGATGGTGTTTGGGGTCAAGACCCACCGGAGACAAAGTATGGCTTTGAAAATGATGTGCGTGGTTGGAGCGACGCGTCCCCCAAGCTGACTGTTGTGTAGATTCAAGCATGTTATTTCTCCGGGTTCAAGAACAAAGATGGTGTGTCGTTTTGGATACTGGTGTGGCGCATCTAATGTTGCAGTCGCGTTTTTCCACTCCGCGTCCAATACTATGGTGCGTCTATGCATCTTCTGAGATCGACAAACTCACAAGACGCGTCAGATTCAAGCGGATTTGCTTTTCAATCTCCCATGCACCGAACAGGTGTGCCCTACATTGTCTATTCCGCCCAATCTCATCTGCTCGCAGTACTCCAAGACAAATTCCTCCGGCGCCGTGCCCCTCATTGGGAATTTCGGACCCTACTCGTGGTTGCAGCAGAAGTTCTCCTCCGCGATGGGTGAAGACAAGGCGTGAGCACCTTTCCTCGCACCCGAACTCATATCTAACCTGGCTCAGTGCGATGAAGCGCGATGTCAAGACGGTGGCAGACTGGCTGTCTTCCGAGTCGCGCATCGTACCTTGCCATGGCGACGTTATCGAGACTGGGGGAAAGGAGGCTTGGGTGGAGGCGTACAAGGTGTACATTTAGCCTGGGCATCGAACTAGCCATCCGGGCACAGGACCTGGCTGCTTCTCGATGTTGTATATACACGTTCGCCGCTACGCATTCACCCCTTTTCGTCGCGTAGTCCGGAATTTCGGTAATTTGATGGCTTCTGATGGCCGTCGTTTTTTTGCAAGGATGTTTCGTCTCTTGACTCGACCACTTCTTGTCCCAACCTCGTCGTCTGTCTTCCGCCTCCGTCTTCGCACCATGGCCTCCGCAAACACACCCGACTTTGTCTGTGCTTTGCTCAAGCTATTTTACTGTTGCTGAATCATTCGCTCCTCAGAACAAGCCGTTGTACGCGCCGCTGGCGGAAATCGACCCCGAAGTGAAGAACATTATCGACAAGGAGACGTGGCGGCAGTTCACCGGTCTCGAGCTCATCGCGTCCGAGGTTCGTTCGTTGACCATCTGGATCGATGCCTCGTGCTAAACCAGCTCGGCAGAATCTGACGAGCGTGTCGACGATGGAGGCAAACGGCTCTATCCTCACGAACAAGTACTCTGAGGGGCTCCCGGCCGCGCGGTACTATGGCGGAAACGAGTACATCGACGAGCTGGAAGTCCTCTGCCGCAAGCGGGCACTCCAGGCGTTCAACCTCGACCCGGCAAAGTGGGGTGTCAATGTGCAGCCGTATTCTGGTAGCGTTCGTCTTGTTAACCTGGTTCCGTCTCGTCTAGTACTGACTCTACTTCTGTAGACTGCAAAGTACGGTTTTGTTGCGGCTTCCCGTCCGTTTGCGATTAACTTTTCTGCAGCTTCGCGGCTCTTACCGCCCTAATCCAGCCGCAAGACCGACTCATGGGCCTCGGTCTTCCCGATGGCGGGCACCTCACCCATGGCTACTACGTGCGTTTGTGGGCTGTCATCGCCGCTGAAATGCCGTTCTGACATCTCTGCAGACTGCGAAGAAGAAGATGACGGCATCCTCGATTTACTTCCAACCCGTGCCGTACAGCATCACACCCGACACCAACCTGATCGACTACGAGGGACTCGCTACACAAGCCAAGATCTTCCGGCCCAAACTGATCATCTGCGGTGCCTCGGCATACCCGCGCGACTGGGAATATGCGTCGCTCAAAAAGACGTCGGATACGGTTGGCGCGTTCCTGATGGCGGACATTGCGCACACGAGCGGGCTGGTGGCTGCTGGAACGCTCAACAACCCGTTCGACTACTGCGATGTCGTCACCACAACCACACACAAGACCCTCCGTGGACCTCGTGCTGGGCTCATCTTTTTCCGCCTCGACCACCCCGAGGCGAAGGACCTGGAGAAGCGCGTAAACGACGCAGTGTTCCCTGCTTGCCAAGGGTGGCCCGCACAATAACACCATTGCGGCGATTGCGACGGCGTTGTTGCAGGTCTCACAGCCGAGCTTCAAGGCGTACGCGAAGCAGGTGATTGCGAATGCTCGCACCCTCGCATCCGAGTTGGTTGGGCATGGGTATAAGCTCCAGACGGGCGGCACGGACAATCACCTTGTGCTTTGGGATCTTCGACCGCTTGGGCTTACGGGGAGCAAAGTCGAGAAGGTCTGTGATCTCATGGGTATCACCATCAACAGTGCGTTTCTCCGCTTCTGAGACGACCTCGATTGAACATGTCGTTTTAGAAAATGCCGTCTCTGGCGACGCCTCCGCCCAGGTTCCCGGGGGCATCCGTCTCGGCACGTCTGCCATCACCTCTCGCGATATGCTCGAGGCCGACGTCAAGATCGTCGCCGACTTCCTGCACCGTGCCGTCCAACTCTCTCTCCTCCTCCAGAAGGAGGCTGGCACCAAGATGCTCAAGGACTTTGTACGCGTTGCAACCGTGCAGACGGACGGAAAGGAGGGGTTCGCAAAGGTGCGCCAGCTCCGCGAAGAGGTGCAGAAGTTCGCGACAAAGTGGCCGTTGCCCGGGGTTGATGTCTCGACGTTGACCAAGCTGGAGGGGATCCTTGAGTAACTCGGTGCGAGTGGGAGAGAAGGATGAAAAAGAAGATTCAACACTCTCGGCCTTTGGTTGGTTATACATAACGGACATTCAACAGTGTCCTGGCCGTAGCTGTAATTATATGTACTGCTTTCGAAGCCATTCGTCTTCTGGTCTGGCGAGACCGTAGTCTGCTTGGAGGTCTTTCCAGAGTCTGGAGCAACCCTTGAACATCCCCCTGTGGGGCGGGGATATCCATCATGAGCATCGACTTACGACAGCAGCGTAGGAGATCAGTTAGGGATCTTCGGCCTCTGGTGCTGACTAGAATCAACTGAAACAGACGCGGTCGAGCAGGCGAATAGTATTCCGACCTTATGTTTAGCGAAGGGGCGAAGAACAAGAAACTACGTGGCTTCTCGTGCCCTTTGTCTGCTCATAGCGCTTTGGTTTGGCCTCTGACTTGGCGTCGAAAAGGTAAAGGGTGCTGGTGCGTCGGGCCTGCCGCTGACTACCAATTATACCATGAGAATGTGGAGAGAGGTAATATCCTCCGATCTCCTCGCGCTTCACCAAGACCATTCCGCCGAAGAGCTACATCCGGCAGAACCATTTTTTTTCTCTGTGCTGGCAGCAATCTACCGTGTTATCGTTACCACAATCGTATCTGATAACTGCGAGGGTTCTTTCCTCTATCTTCGGCGCCATTTGGGCAGTTTCTCTCACCGGCTAATCGCGTTATCAGATTAGTGCCCTTCCTTTCGCCGCCCGGCTCCTAAACGTACATACGTCCTCTGGCATCGGATGCCCGATAGTTCCACATTGCCGTTACCCCCCCCGTCCGCTTGCAATTGTCCTCCTCCAACCGAAATAGGTTTCCGAAATGTCGCGGGAACATAGTGGAAGAAGAGGACGCAAAAGGTGCCTCGAGGGCCGAGGAATGAATGGAGTTTAAGTTTTTTCCGACATTGAGGAACAGGGTAGATCATATTGAATTCGATGCCAGCCAGTCGTAACAGATACGTATACACCGTAAAAAGCGTTAGGCAACCATTTTTTTTTACTTCGCTGCGATGCATTTTGCCAACGTTCTCTACTTGACCTCTTCCGCAACGGGCTGCTCTGCGGCAGCAGCAGTGCGCTCCCGCGCCAGACGACGACGCTGACCCGCCTCCGATTCTTTCCCGAACACCTTGGTGCGGCCCTCTCGGAACTTCATTACGATGAGCGTAACGATGACCGCGAGCCAGTAGAAGACGTAAGAGAGGACAGAGCCGACTATACATGAGATATGAGTTGTAGGAAATGAAGTTTTTTAAAAAAAACTCACGCGTAGCGCTGTTGGTCCATCCAAACAAGGCATTGAAGATACTCCACCCTTGGCCGTCCAGCTTATCCTCGGGGCTGCAGCAGTCGAGATGCCAGACACTGCCCTGCACGCGGTAGCTTCCTGGGCCGTCACCTCCCGAATCGTCGACCTCGCCACCCTAAAAGCTTGTTGAACGCGTGCTCCTGGAAGGCCCAGACGGCACGTGAGAAGAGTCCGGCGCCGATAAGGAGGAGTAGGTTGGTCATTGCGATGAGGAATACAGTTAGCGTTGTCCGCGAGGCGAATGTATAGATGAGGAAGCCGATAATAAGGCCGCAAATGAGACCGACGATGGTGGCGATCGGGATGGAGGTTGCTGGCTGGCCGAGAGAGACGCCGCCGACGAAGATGACTGCTTCCATGCCCTCGCGGAGGACGGTGATGAGCGGGAGGATGAAGAGCACCCAACGCCCGAGTTTGGTCGATCCATCCGTGTGTGCGTGCTTTGAGAACGCGCGTTCGAGCTTGACGCGCCATTTGGCCTTGGCCCGGTCCATACGGAGCATGGTAACACCCATGACGAAGATCATTAATGCTGCGATGAGCTCGAAAATACCTGTTGCGGCAAGTAAGAAACAATAGCAATCTAGCGGGCAGAAAAGGTACCTTCCCAAAGTGCCTCAGACTTTGCCCACAGGTTTGACGCCTGGGTGAACCACACAGCAATAAACGCGGCTCCAATGGCTAAAGCGAGGAAGAGACCGAGGGCAGCGCCGGCAAAGATCTGGATGCGCAGCTTGCGAATAAGGGCGCGACGGTGGGCTGGGTCGTCCTCTGGGTCAGAAACGACCTCTTCCTTGCTGTCCGACGAGCCCTGGCTGCCGTTGGGGTGTTGCTGGGACCCCGAACCGACCGGGCTCGTCCGAGACAATCTGCTCTGCGAGACCAAGCAGAACGGAGACGATGATGGACGCCTCGAGGGTCTCGCGGAAGACGATGAAGAAGATTGGGATGGAGAAGAGATTTTTGCCCATGGTGAGACGGGAGAGGGAGGACGGCGAGGGTCTGCGAAAGTCCGCGTGGTATAAAGCGTGCCGGTCGTCGGAGATATCTGATATCTCAGATTTCAATCTATCACAGAAGATCAGTGTATCACACGCGGTTACCGGTAATCTGATTACCATGAGATAAAGACGCGAGCAAGGAAAAAAAACGCCTCACCTGCCTGCCCTCTTCGCTAGCATGCGGTCTTTCCTCCACCTTGTCGCCGCTGCCTCACCAGCCCTCGGCGCTGTGCACGAGCTATGGTGGAATCTGACCTACGTCGACAACATCAACCCCGACGGCCTGCAGCCTCGTCGGGTCATCGGGGTCAACGGTACATGGCCTCCGCCGCCCATCGACATGTCGGCCAACGACACGCTCCTTCTCCATGCGACCAACTCGCTCGACACCGTCTCGTCGCTTCACCACCACGGCATGTTCTTCAACTCATCGTCATGGAACGACGGCGCCGTCGGCGTCACAGAGTGCGGCATCCCGCCGGCCGGCGGCGCGTCCTACTCGATCGACGTGCCGACCAGTGGCCAGTGGGGGTCTTACTGGGTCCACGCTCACGCATCAGGCCAGTATGTCGACGGTCTCCGCGCACCGTTCGTCATCCACCCAACAAAGGAGGCCCATGTCTACGACGACGAGTTCACCGTCATCCTCGGCGATTGGTACCACGACGACCACGCGACCCTCATCAAGCAATTCGTCAACATCGCAAACCCCGGTGGCGCAGAGCCTGTCCCAGGTCGGCTATGCGCATTCGTATTCGCTCGCACAGATTAACCCGCTTTTCGTATAGACGCCGGCCTAATCTATTTCGCAAAAGAGGGCTCCTATCTCGGCCCAAAGACTGGTACGACGCCTGAATCGGGCACGGCGGTTGGCTTCAACGAGAATGCGACGCTGCCATTCGAGCCTGGCAAGACCTATCGTCTGCGAATCGTCAATACCTCTGCGTTCGCCATGTTCTTCTTCTGGATCGACGGCCATGATATGCGGGTCATCGAGGTTAATTCTTTCCTGCCAATAATATCCCACGCTGATCGCAAAGGTATTTTAGGTCGACGGGACCGACATCGAAGAGTTCCCAATCGACCTCGTGACAGTCACCGTCGCCCAACGATACTCGGTTCTCGTTACGGCGCGCAATGACACCAATGCAAACTGGGCCGTCCATGCGAACATGGACACCGACATGTTCGACAAGGTCCCCGACGCGCTTAACCCGAGTTCGTTGCTGTTTTCTTGAGCGGGACCACCAGTCTGACAGTCGGCAGACTCGACCGCGTCCATCACATACTCGGAAACTGCGTCGCTGACGGACCTCGGCACAATTGCAGAGTACAGCGACGTCGACGATATCAGCATGGTGCCGGTCGTGGCCATACCCGCCCCGGCCGCGGCGGATCAGACTATCGAGCTCGAGGTGAGCCGAGGTTGGATTATTGCGGCTGCCTGCTAACAAGTTAGGTCTCCTTTGACACCATGGACGACGGCACGAACCATGCCATGTTCAACTTGGTCACCTACAACTCGCCGCTGACGCCCGCCATCCTCAGCGCCTTGACCCTCGGCGACAACGCAACCGTCGCAAGCGCATATGGGCCCCAGAGCTTCGTCTTGAACCACTTTGACGTAGTCGACATTATCGTCAAGAACGGCGATGCTGGAAAGCACCCTTTGTATGCGTCGTTGCCTCCTACCCCATATTCTTGCTCAAGATTTTTTCGCAGCCATATTCACGGCCACAAGTACCAAATCGTCGCCCGCTCGTCCGACTACACCTCGGATGACCCATCCGTCGTTACGATGGCGAACCAGACGAACCCGCTCCGTCGCGACACCATCCAGATCGAGAGCGGGGGCAGCGCAACGCTGCGGTTCGTCGCCGACAACCCGGGCGTGTGGTTCTTCCACTGCCATATCGAGTGGCATCTCGAGGTTGGGTTGGCAATACAGCTCATCGAGGCCCCCATACAGGCCCAGCAGTTTACCGCCAATGTACCCTCGTTCATCGAGGACAACTGCAAGGCCCTGGGACTCCCTGTGACTGGAAACGCCGCGGGCCATGCAGGGACGTCGGACCTTTCTGGCCTTCCACTGGGCCCATACCCACAAAACAATGGCTGGCACTCCAGAGGCATCGGTGCCATGGCCGGCTGCGTCTTGTCTGTAGTCCTTGGTAGGCAGTCCTTCCGGCTCTCGACTCGCGATGGCTAATCCGATTCAGGCATGCTCACCGTCGTGTGGTATGCCCTCGGCGGACATATCACAGACGAGGAGGCGGAGAGCGATGCGCGGGCAGCGTTGGCAAAGAAGGAGGGAAGGGGTCGGTTCTTTGGCATTTTCAAGTCCAAGACGGCGTGAACTGTAGAATGAGGAAGGAACGAAAAATCTGCAACGAGATGTACTCACGATTGCCTGGAATGAATATGCACTTCATTTTTGGATTCTTTGCCTGTGGGATGGATGAGGGAGAGAAATGATCATGATGCTGACCGTTGCTTGGCGCCCCCATGTGACGTTCAGAATCAGATAATGAGTTTACGCGTTCAAGCAATTGTAGGACATTCAAGAAAATCTCTTTATTCAAGAAAGGAACCGTTTGTATGCCTCGGCCCACAGCTTTGTACCGTCTTTCTCGATTACATCCTAAAAAACAAGGTCAGCAAACATCGCTGAGGACCAAGACAAGGAACGCGCACGCCGTGACTAGGGATAATACGCTCCGGGGCCCAGTCAAGCACCGTTTTCGCGTCGCGCGCCATGGCACTATCACCATCGTGAGCCTATAAAGTCGAGAAAAGTAATCGACCAACGCTTGATCTTGACCGAGTCGATTGACGAAGAAGCTATGAAGCCCAGTCGTCGGATTTATATTGCCAATTATGGGTACACGCCCGCTCCAGCTGGTTTTGGAATACTGCTACTGATAAGCGGTGTTCTGGCATGTATGTATTGTTGAGGACGCGCCTGTTCCGTGCAAGGCAGGTTGAACAACAGGTCGGCTTGCATGAGGGTCTTGCTAGCGACATGGAAGAACGCAACGTCCTCGTTCTTTTGGCCAGAGAAATAGCTTGGGAGTACGTGAGTCCGTCGAAGGCAACAGAGAATGAAAAAATACCAGGCGGAAATCTAACCAATTAGCAAAAGAAAAAACGCAAAGGAACATACACGCAACACACCTCTTCCTCGAACCCATACTTTGTTTCCGGTGCGTCTACGCCGTAAGCTGCAGACGCCTAAGTAAACGTTCCCGAATCGAACAAAACGCACCCCCGTCCAGTGTCATCCCTTCTTTCTTTTTCTTCTCCACAAGCCCCTTGACACCAATTACCTTTGCCTCGGGATACGCCTCCTTGAACTGACCTAGAATCGATCGGGCTCCAGCTTCTCTCGCGAGGGTTTTTGGGGTGGGGCACTCACCGAGGTATAGATGATGAGACGCATTGCTGGCGACGATCCATCTTGAATCGTGTGAATGAGGTGGCAGGAACACGAGATAAAGACACACTTGAGCGGCCCCATCTTGTCGATGGTGTCCTTCGTATCAAGCGTGAGCGGGGTGGACGCCATGACCCAGACGTCCCCCGATGTGAGCTTGACGGCGACGGAGCGTCCGCCGAGGTGCAGGAACCCGATGAACGAGAATGGTCTGGTTTTTCGTGAGAAGGACTGAAGAGAAGAGACGAGAATCTCCGCACTTTGAGAAGATGGTGATCGCTGGGGTGACCTGAATGGATGGGATGCTGAATGGAAGCAAAGAGCTGGCTTGCGACGCGCACCTCACGAATAACGAGCTCAGCTATGTTTGCAACAGCCATTATAGAGTAAGAAGAAAGATATTGGCGCAGACTGTTTGGATACTAGAGAGACAAGCGGGGTGAGCACGAGTCGGGAATCACAGAAAGTTCGACTATTGGAAGAACCGGATTTGTGACCGGCGGTCACACCGGATCCGTCATCACCTGCCGCCTTGCCGTCGGCTGGTGGTACTCTCTGCCCTCGATTGGTGCGTCGCATGCCCTTCTCGCATGTCACACAAACTTACAGCCGCTTAGTGAACCTGGGCCTTGCTCTCAATCCCTGCCATCTAGGCACTAACGACAGGCGACAACCTGCTACACCCCCTCGCTGTCCGGGGTCCCGCCTTGTAACGACGACATTCCTCCCATCCCTCGATTCTGAGACCATCCAGCGTCTCCTGACCTCGCTCTCGCTCTCCGAGTCCGCGCCCTCTGACACTCCTGTGTTGCCCCTCGAAGTCGGAAGCGCCTTCGGCAACGACCCTTATCCCGACCTACGGCACTTTCATTCTCGACAGGAGTAACGACGGCGACAATGGCCTGGGCAACGCTGAGAGCTGCAGTCATGTCATCACTCTGAGCCATCCCAGTGAACCATTCACGGGCCTTCGACTCTCGCACCGAGTCTTTTCCTTCAACATGCAACCACCAAACACTGCCCTTCCCTCCGTCTACCCAACCATGCCTCCGCATACAACTATGGCGGTCATTACATCCCAGCGACGCTTTCGTCTTGCCGCAAGCCCTAACCTTCAACTAACCTTGCCCTAACCCGACCCTTCGTGCATGGGATAGCTCGACAATGCGGTGTTGGTTCGAGTGTAGATTAAACTGTACTTTTATTTATTCAAATACTATAGTTCCGCTCAGACTGTTTGCCTGCAAGACAAGTACATTGGGGTGAGGCCGTCGTGCCGTGATCAATGCCATCAAAACTGGCCGCACGAGCCGGTCACCGGATAACCGGATCCGTGTCCGGTTATCCCATTTCACGAACGATCACGGGAATCACACAGAGATAATGATGGGGGAAAGTAAGTTCTTAGTTACTATTCTACGCGCAGGTCAGTCGTTAAGTACTACAGTAAACACGGTCTCGGGCGGCATATCAAGTCATAGGAAGGTGCGAAATAATTCTACATAATTCTCCAATGTTCTCCGCCGTCCGGCCAAGTCGACACGTAGACCGTAGACGGCAGACGCGTGGACGGCAAGCATAAATAGTACTGATTACGCTATCCAGGACACGACGAGTCACCAATAATAAATAAAGCCGTCACACTGCGTCAAGCAAGATATTTGCTGTACGCAGTCGCCCACGCGCGTGTTCCATCCTTTTCCACGACGTCCCCGTGGCACATTATCACCCTCTCTGGCCCTGAAAACATTTAGCAGATGCCGGAAACAACCACAACGAGAACGCGCACCCCATCCTAGCACCGTTTTCGCGTCTCTTGTCATCGCCCTGCAAAAGTTTAACGCGTTTGTACTTGCAAAAGAAGAATTGCTTACTCCTTGTTCTTGCCCTGTCCCCAGACGAAGCGCTTGTGCAAATTACCATACGGATCTATCTTTCCGACGAGAGGAACGCGGGATTTGGCCGTGGTCTTGGAGTACTAGCAGCGCAATCAGAAGCGGTATTGAGGAGGGAAGGCGCAGAGAGCGTACTGCCTCGGTTCCAGGTAGATTGAAAAGAAGATCGGCGACAATAAGCGTCTTGGAGGCAGCATGGAAGAATGCAACGTCGAGATTGGCAAAGCCCGAGAAATAGCAGGCATATATCTGTAGGGCGATTAGTTTTACGCCGACGTAGACACGGAAGGACCGCATACCTCATCTTCAAACCCATACTTGGTGCCCTCGGGATCTGCGCCATAGGCTAAGCGTCGCGTGAGTCCCCGGAGTTTGAAACGACGATAATGAAATCGAGAAGCAAGACAAGCGTACCCCCATCGAGCGCCCAGCCCTCCGCGGCCTTCTTTGGTAGGAGTGCAGCCACGCCAATTACCTTCGCCTCGGGGTAGGCCTTCTTGAATTGACCTTGAGGGGGTTTGAGTCAAAGGAAAAGATAACAAAAGATGCGCACCGAGAAACATATGGTGGACTGCGTCTGCTCCCATTATCCATCTACGGTCTGTCAGCCAGAGGAAGAAGAGCTGACTCGAGAGTGTCGAACTTGACAGGCCCGAGGCGGTCGATCGCGGCTTTGGTGTCTTCAGTAAGCGGTGTCGAAGCGAGGACCCAGACGTCGCCGGTAGAGAGCTTCACGGCCGTGGATCGTCCGCCAAAGGGGAGGATGTGAAACCGGGCGAATGGTCTGTTTTTTCAGGTGAGGTCTTTTGGAAGGAATCTCACAAAAGAGCGTACTTGGAGAAAATAGTTATCTCGGGGGTAACCTGCGGGGCACAATACTCAGCAGTGGATTCAAAAAGAAAAATAAGGCGGACGGACCTCTCGGATGACGAGTTCGGGAATGTTTGCGACGGCCATGAGTGCAGATACGACTCGAAGGGAACTACAGAGCTTTATATAGCGGCGTTCGGAGGGAGGAAACCGCCTTGCAGCTGTGATCACGCGTCGAGAGATAAGGCCGAGACGTAGGCCGAGGATTATAAGGCGTCGGGGGCTGGTCGGGCTCGCTCGGTGATGCTGGAACTTGACTCAATCGACGCTCGCAAGGTTCGAGCAGTAAGAGCAATATTTCGTGGGCCACTGGCAGATGCGTTTGCGAGTAATGGCTCCGTCGCTCATGGTTTCATCGTGGTTGGGAGCATGTTCAAGTGTGACGGTCAGCTGTGACTGAGCCAGGCAGGCTCTCCGACAGTGCCAAATTGGCGCCAACCCAGTGGACAATGTCAGGCTCACCGCAAGTTGTTACAAAGCTTTGCAATTGACCAAGCTCGTTGCTACGCTTGCACGTGCCCGTGTACGGCGAGTCGGAGTCAACAAGGACCCGACCCCGACCGACATCGCCGCCAAACAACGTTACGTCCTGGGGCTGTTGGCGACGCTCAGGCTCAGGCGCGGCGTTGTCAACAACTGAATCGCATGGATCGTCGCGGAATACGATCTGATGGCGCCGGCTATTCAGGACCCTAAGTACTTCACTTTGACCTGCAGTTGCTTTAAACCCCTACCACCATGTCTGACATCGTTATTCGCGAAGTACACGCGTTCTTCCGTCTCCAGCAAACCTAGAATGACTTTCCTCAGGTTGCCAGCGACATCTGGACGTTTTCGCGGTACGCAGAGCAATCTTCGAATTAAACAAACTCATTTTGGCTCAGGCCGTTCGCGCTCTTTGGATATGTCCATCTTGGGGGTCGGTCCACCGCTGTCAAACTTTCCTCAGGCGACGTTTGGGTCATCGCTTCGACGCCTCTTAGCCCGGAAACAAAAGAGACTCTGAAGAACCTCGGTCCTGTCAAGTACATCATTGGCGTCAACGCCAGGCATAACCTGTATCTTGGTGTGTGTCTCTACCTGGAATCTCACGGCGCGTAATAACTGTGCCAGGCGACTTCAAACGCGCGTATCCGGACGCCAAGCTGATTGCGCCTGCGGCGGCGGCGCGCTTCTGTGAGGACAAGACCCTTACGTTCGATGGACTCTGGGGACAGGACCCCCCCGAGACAAAGTATGGATTCGAGGACGATGTGAGTTGGGCGTGTTTCCTCTTTCTGGCTGTTAACTTTGTTTTCGTAGATCGAAGCTTGCTATTTCTCTTCGTACCTCAACAAGGTGATTGAAGCTGTTGTGTTGTCGGTAACAAGTTAATTGTTGCCCAAAAAGGACGTTGCCTTCCTGCACCGTGCTTCTAGTTCCTTGGTATGCATTCACCCCTCTGAAAGTTTCGGCCCTGACCTCTCGACAACAGATCATAGGCGACCTTATCACGAACCTCCCCGGCACTGAACAGGTGTGCAGATCTGTGTTGACTTCAACGGCAAGCTTGATGCTTGCAGTACTCGAAATCGGAAGCCACCGGACGCTTCCCGTTCTATGGACCTGTCGGAAAGCCGTCCGGATGGATTCAAGGTAAAATGCTCGCTTCGCGCGTTAGCGATCCAGAGTATGTCGATACATCCCTTTCCTAGTCTGGGGAACACCGCTGACCAACGGTCAGGACGATGCAGCGCCATGTCAAGACCGTCGCCGAGTGGCCAATATCTCGTATCATCCCATGTCATGGCGATGTTATCGAGACCAACGCAAGTGGGGTTTGGAGGGAGGCGTTCAAGGCGTTCCTCTAAAGGCTTTCCTTGGAAACATATATACCAGGGCCCGACTCTCTGAACTTTATATTATTGATAAGTATCCGCTCTCGGTCTGTATCGATGCGCCTCTATCCTCCTCAAGCTAGCTCAGGCATGAGCAAGTCGATCGCCACCTACCCGGAGCGACCGCCGACCGATGCCGGTTCAGTGTCAATGCATTTTCTTGTATCTGGGACATATCGCAATGCGGGAAGCTCGGCTGGTCAGAAGAGCGACGAAAGGGAAGGAACTGGGCCCGGAATGCCTTTCCCGAGCTCAAGGAACTTCTTGAGGAGATATGACAAGTAATGCGGCGAGCGGATGCAAGCATGAAGTAGAGTCGGCACAGAGCGACACTCCGCGCAGTGAGGTATCTGACCGTCGAGAGCTCAAGAACACCTCTTTTATCGAAAACAGAAATCGGAATAACAGTTCCCGAGTGGTCTGTCTTCTCTTGAATATCGGGAGTAAACGTTAACGGATTACAGCTGTTTGCATAAATGAGTGAACATGCCGAAAAAAAAATTGGCCGTCACGTGTTGATGGCCGGCGACGGCCCGTGAAGCTGCCGGCACGGATTCACACCGACGCCTGCATCCTCGACTCGCGCTCGCCGCCAGGACCTCGAGCGGCCCACGCTAAATGCTAGCCCATGTGTGCTCATCACTGCTGCCGACTAGGACAGCTTGAGACCGCCGCGGACAGTCAATGTAAGCCTCCAGTAAAGACCCGGGCCTTGACCGCGCATCCAGCTCGCCCACCCCATCTTAGCCCATCTTCCAGTCTAGGGTGCTGCAGCTCCCCTCTGCATCCACGATCCACGGACACAATCGACCACCGCTCCCTCCACAGCTTCCTACCATCAGTTGTCGTCAAACCAGGCCAGTCGTCAAGCCCGCTCAGTCGTTGGCAAGCCAGCTGCCAACTCACACCTTGGACATCGCTTCCTTCCAAAAAAAGCCCTACATGGGACTCCACGCAGTTCTCGCAGCTCTCGCTAGTCCGCCGTCTCGGTCCTCCTCGCTGTCTGGGTCAACTCGGCCGATGATGAGCCCGTGTTGCGCCCAGCTGGGCTGGGCCACGAGCAGGAGCAGTATTGTACCATATCCAATGGCTATGTAAAAGCTCTGTATGTACCGGTCTGTAGCTTCCGTCGGTCCAATATTCAATATTCAGAACCCTCTCCTGCTCGACGCGCCGTCGCCGGCCATCAACACGTGACGGCCAATTTTTTTTCGGCGTGTTCACTCATTTATGCAAACAGCTGTAACTGCCATGAGTATTGAGGAGTAGAATGAGCGTACTATCTGAGGACGATCATGACTGGCCGTAGCCGGCGTTGGTCATTACCAAGGTCAGTTGGTGTAGATCGCGAGACAAATAATGGTGAAAGACGGTGTTCGTTTGGAGCGACTTGGATGTCGATATGTGCGTGTATGTTCGAAGCCCGCTTCAAGAGAGCAAAAAAAGCGACGAGGATTTTTGATTCGAATTGAGTTAACGTTAGAGTTCAGCCGTTAAAAGTAGCCATTCTGGTGCTCATCGGGGCCATGGTCGTTGAATTCCATAGGCAGTTCCGAATCCGGCAATTACGACCAACTTCAACCTTTGACTTGACCTTGACCACTCCGTGGAATCGCTGTTGCTGTGCGTCCCTGAAATGACCCAGGCTCGGCGTTGCTACGCTCCACGATTTTTGATATCGATGTCAAGCTTAAGACCGGCGATCTATTATTTTCGCACAGTTGTTCAGAGTCGTTCACGTTCTTGACTGGTGTGGACCACATCGAATGCTTCACTCACGCTCGATATTCTGTCGTGCCAGCATTCAAGAGCCTCATCCTAGATGTATTCCACGACCTCTGCTCGTTGCACTCCAGAATTCCTAAATTTGAACTCGGAACACCACAACAACGGCAACATTTGACGTCCTCTTCTCTTGGTGTGGTATAAAAGGATCTGTCGCCATGTGGAGCTAAGTTTCTCCCTTCTTCCCCTCATAGAGGCATTGAGCCGCCCTCCGTTCCTTCTATCGACCACACTCACTCAACGAACAAATAATGGTCCCTTCCACCGCTGCTCTCGGCGTCCTGGCTGCCCTCGCAGCTTCCGCCAGCGCATCCCACAACTCCTTCAAGCGCATGCCCCAGCATGCTCGCGTCGCCGCGACCAAGCGTGCCGACACCGTGTCTGGAACGGCCTACTGGGGCTTCCAGAACCAGACCATGAACGCCTGCGGGACCTATTCTGCCGACGCCGACATGATCATCGGGGTCGGGCCTATCTACTATGGAGACATGGACTCGGTCTCAGACCAGTGCTTCCAACATGTATGTTTTCCACAAGTTTTCCATGCAACGAAGCCATCATGTGCTGATGACCGCAAGATCACCGTTACCCTTGCCTCCGACTCGAGCAAGAGCATCGACGTGACCCTCACTGACGCCTGCCAGGACTGTGGGGCGGACGGGAATGTATACCTGTCCACTGCTGCCTTCGCAGCACTTAGCGGTGGCTCTCTCGATGCTGGCGTTCGTGCGTATCATCTTCATCCTCATCGCCCCGCGAGATTGATCTTCTCTTCCAGTCGACGTCACTTGGTCCTTCGTCTCTGGCTCGGGATCTTCCTCATCGTCTGGTTCTGGCTCGGACTCGTCGTCCAGTGACAACACAGTCACTACCTCCACGGAAGACGGGACGACGGAGAAAGCTACCACGACTACTAAGCCCCATAAAACCTCTACAAAGACGACCACTTCCAAGACATCCTCCTCTACCAAGGCGGCTCCAAGTACGTTTCGTGGCCGAGATTTGTTTTTAAGGTGCTGACACACACTTTAGCTGGCCCATCGTCCGATGGCTACAAGTTGACCAAGAAGCTCGAGGGTCAGACCTTCCTTGACTTCTTCAATTAGTGAACGGTTTCCTATCCCTGCTGAATATGCTAATGTTCTCTAGCGATACCGGTACCGGCGACAACGGCGGTGTTGCCAACTACGTGAACGGCATCTCTTCTGGCCTCGCGTATACCTCCAATGGTCAAGTCATCCTTGCTGTTGATACGGAGGAGACTGTTTCTACTCGTCAAGCGCTGCGTCTCGTCTCCAAGACCACCTTCAACGCTGAGGACCAGAACCTCTTCATGTATTTGCGTTTCTGGTGCTCTGGGCTCAATTTTAACCTCGGCACAGATTCGATGTTGCTCAAATTCCGAGTGTGTGCGGAACATGGCCAGCCGTATGGATGCTTGGACCTACGTGGCCGCTCGGTGGCGAGGTGGATGTCGTGGAAGCAAGCAATTTTTACTTTTGCTGAAAGCTATCATGGCGAAATTAACGTCTTCTTCAGGGAGTGTCGCTTTACAACAAAAACATCTATTCCATCCACACTGGCTCCGGTTGCTCGATCTCCAGCTCGGCAGTCAAGTCCATGTCCGCGGTTACCATTGTCGAGGCGTCGGGAACCAGCTGCGGTATGTTCTCTCGTTTTTGGACGAAGAGAGATTGATTCGTTGTTGTGTTAGACGCAAACGTTGATCCCGGTGCTTGCGGCTTCACCGATGACTCCGCGACGACATTCGGTCCCGGATTCAACAAGGCCGGCGGCGGTGTATTCGCCCTTCAATTCGACACGGAGGGTATAAAATTCTGGTTCTTCCAAGCCGGCAGCATCCCTTCCGACATCACCGATCTCGCACCAAGCCCGAGCACCTGGGGCTCTCCCAAAGTGTCCATTGCTCCTTCGACATGCGACCCCACCACCTATTTCAAGGACCTCATGATGATCGTAAACACAAATTTGGGCGGGAGTTTCACGGAAGGTTTGTGGGGTGTGGATGGTGCCGGTGGACAGAAGACCAGCTGCAAGACGCTGACTGGTGTTGATACTGCCGCGGAGTATGTTCAGAACCAGGGATCGAAGTTTGGCGACGATGCCCAGTGGAAGATCAATGGTTTTTACATTTACAACCAGTAGATTAACCGGTTCTTCAAGCTTCAAGTACTTCTGCATATACCCCCGCACGTTTCTTATCTACTTAGCATCGATACCTCGGAGACAATTTTGAAATCCCAAACATCATCATGGTCGTGCGACTGATGACATTCTTTCTTTCTCATGAACCGACAACTCCTCCTGCCAGTTGTACCTCGGATCAACGACTGGTAGCTGGCGGAAAGACCACAATTCTCTGCAATTCTTCGTGCCGCGGAAGCAAATATGTGACTCTAGGGGTCCGTGACCGAGCCCCTGATCTCTCTTTGCTCTTGACCATCACCTGTATCGGTTGGAGGTCTCTGCTACATCGCTCTCATCTTCCAAACCAAAAACACCCAACCATCTTCACTGCTCCACTATGGTGTACAACCCAAAATGGGCTCCCCCTGTCTTCACCAACGAAATCTACGACAAGCGCTGGTTCTTCCAGAAAGTCATCGCTCAAGGCGGTCACTCGCAGATCTACAAGGTCGTCGACTTGAAACCGGACGAAGAGACTAAATCCCATGCTACTCCCTTCTATGTTGCCAAGTACCTATGCGCCCTCGAGCCAGACTCCTACGACGGCACTCGTGACGCAGAGGCAGAGATCCGACACCACCGCGCTGTCAGCGAGCACCCGAACGTCTGCACTCTCTACTTTCGTTTCACCCACCGCGGCTACCTCTTCGCCATGCTGCAGCTTGCGGAGGGCACCCTCGGCGAATGCATAGACGCAGGTCTCTTCCACAACAACGAGCCCCTGATTCGATCCAAGTTTCTCGAGATTCTCTACACCGTCCGCTACATGCACTCGAAGGACGTCTACCATCGCGACTATTAAACCGGCCAATTTTCTCTGTAACCCGGACGCTTCCGACCTCTGGCATCACCGACTTTGGCATCTCGTTTGATACACGCAAACTGACCACATCGGGAGGAGGTACGGGCCCGTATGTATCTCCGGGTACGTCATTTCTCTCCATTGTCATCACCGTCGCTGACCTCACTTCCTTAGAAACGCTATATCGAGAGCCGCACCGTCCCGCGCGTGACGACAACTGGGCACTGTGCATCCTCCTCATAAACATGCTCACCGACGGCCGCTTTCCCTGGCGGCGCTGCACCGTAGAAGACCGCCACTACGACTCGTTCAAGCGCGACAGACAGTTTTTGCACACATCGTTTCCCATGTTATCGACTCGCCTCACAAACTTCCTCACGCGCTGTTTCCACCCCTACGCCCGTTATCGTCCTGGGCTCGAAGACTTGATAAAGGAAATCGAGGAAATGCCCAGCATGTATGCCAACCCCTCGGATTTCCGCAGAATATATGTGTTGAAAGGATTGCGGGTGCCCCCGCGTCCGAGGTCGGTACGGATGGTCACCGTTCGCGAGCTAAAAGAGGAACCGGAGTATGTCGCAGGCGCCGAAGGAGATTGGGAGTGGGAGGACAGAGAGCTCGAGACGAAATATCCCGCTACATTCTGGGGCGAGCATGATCAAGACGAACACGGCATCCCTCTCCCCGCTGTACCGGATCCTTGCCGCCTTGAAGAGTGGATGGACGAATTCCCCGACGTATGGGCCTACGAACTTCCACATGGCGAAATCATCACCCCCATGCACGCCTTCGTAGCGGAAAAACTTGCCGGCTCCCGCTCGAAAGCCAAAATGCTGGCCCCCTCATCTGCCGACGACGATTCCAGCTCCATCGCAGGGTCTAGCTCTTCCTCCACTGTCGTGGGCTCCAGTGCCAGCCTCTCCGCACCTTCTTCGCATTCCCGCCGCGGGTCCGTTGCCACGACTGCGTCTTCGTCCACCCTCCCCACTCCCCCGGATGACTCTCAACTTCGGCGTATCGAACTCACTTTCCGACCGTGCGCTACCAAGCTTCGCCGCACCAGAAGCAGCGACTGTGTTCTAACTGCGCGGCCCACATGGGATATACACGGGAAGGGCAAGGGCAAAGCGCCGGAGCTCGTCAAGGAATGCTACGTAGATGACGACGAGGTTTTACTTGACGACGAAGAAGTCGAGCGGAGACGACACCTCCGCAACATCGTCGAGCGCCGTAATAAGAATAAGGAGCAGGGCCTGAGACCTTCGGACTGGCTCTTTTGGTTCGACCACTCGCATTGGTTGATTGGACACTACCGCATGCCTGCCGGAGAGCTACCAGATCCATGCTCTTGGACGCCACCAATTCACGCACGGAACTTGGGAAGGGGAGACCCGCGCCATATGGTCAAGTACCCGGCTGTACCGAGGGGCGTTATCCAGGACAAGAATCCCAACAAGCTCCACAAGAGCCGCATCTTGAGGATTTTTAGCTTCATCTGGAACGGGAGGTCGTGAGTAGGATTCGTTTTCTGTCTTGATAAGGTTTGCTGATATGGCATTCTTAGTCTTGTCCGCGACCCTCAGTTTCGGACAAAGACGACGGAACAAATATTTGCGGGGGACTATGGTATTGGGGAGGGTCTGCAAAACTCTCGACGGGCGAAGATTTTGGAGTGAGGAAGGGAGGGAGGCAAGGAGGGTTTCGCGAAAACGAGAAAACAACGAAAAACAGGCGACGGGAAAGGAAGGTGGTGGGAAGACGAAACGGAAACCCGAAGGGAAGCTTTCGAAATCCGATTGATACTGACAGTGACATCGCCAGACCTCTTACAACTTGCGCAAGACGACCGATTTACGCCCGCGCGACCTGCAAGTACCGTTCCTCACAGTAAACAACCGGACTTTATCCATCGCTCTACGCACCCAATGTCTGGTTCACCCGAGGGGGTCACGGTAGTGGCTCATCTTGAGCGACAGATGGTGTGCACATTTGTTGCTCGAGATGAGCGACTCCTGTGACCCGCTGGGGCAGGCCAGAGATTGATTCGCATACCAGTGAACAGACCCAACGACCTGTTTATTCGGGGGCGCCAGCGGAGATGCTAATCTCGGGGGACAAGTGTGCGCACCACTTGTCGCTCGAGATGAGCAATTCTGCGGTGCGCCCGAGTGGACAGTACGGTGGGCAGCTGCCTGCGCGATTTGCACTGGCACGGCTGTGTGATCCTGGTGAAGGGAGGCTTCCTCTTGTGTGTTTTGAGGTGGGTTATAAACCGGCGTGTGGGTTTCGGCCGTTGGAGAAGATCGCTCGCAGGATGGAGACATATTTACATGCGGACGTTCGTTTGAATTTTCATGCGGCTTGGTTACACTCTACCTTTCCTCGCGAGACAGCTATCGACGTCGATTCCTTCCCTTTCTGCCCTACGACCGCGATTCAGGCATCCAATGGCCCCCAATTCCAGCACCAACCCCGCATGGTAAATATGTCTTTGAACAAATCCGGACTTGCTTGGCGACCAACTCGAAGGTATTTGTTCAATCCGGCGACAGATTAGTCTGTAATATATGTATGGCGGAAATACTACGCATGGACTCAACTAGAAGGCAGCGACTCGTTGGGCTCTAAATGTGGGCCGCTTCTGCGTCGTAACACGTCCAATAGCCAACCCATGGCGTACCGCTCCTTCATCAATCGGGAGAGATTCGCCCTTGACCGCAAGCGTGCTATAGTCCACCGCCGCAGACTTGTCCTTCTCCGATGCCGAGTCAAATCGATTCAAGACGTACCACACAGGGCACCTCGGTGATGATGCTCGCGGCATTGGGCGAGATATGCGAGTATTGTGGGTGCTTGATGATGATGAAGAGCACGTACTCGCGCGCCATGCTGGTGAAACGGAAGCTCGGGTGGGTGCATGCAGGAACGCGGATCTCCCCGTCGAGACGATAACTCGCTCAGAGTCGGGCTGGTCGTCCAGATCGTCCAACGACGGAGCAGGAGAGGGTGGACGATCTTCCCCGTC
Source organism: Mycena amicta (assembly GCA_029282125.1). Classification (NCBI taxonomy): domain Eukaryota; kingdom Fungi; phylum Basidiomycota; class Agaricomycetes; order Agaricales; family Mycenaceae; genus Mycena; species Mycena amicta. The sequence goes on along the minus strand of JARIHP010000037.1, from coordinate 197,057 downwards.
GCGCGCTTCGATATCGGCAACGGCTACAGATTCGCCCTCTTCCGCGTCCGCAGTCCACACCTGTTGCATTCTCGAAGGCGCCGCGCCAGCTTTTTCTCGAGGGCTAGCCGAAGATGTCGGCGAACTTGGTGTTGTACCTGGCGAAGCAGGTTCCGCCAACACAACCATCTTCAACTCTGGGTCCGCCTCTCCTTCTGCTGGGCGGCCATCATCTGCCAACCAGATCTTGCCCTCCGCCAAGCTTGTCCAGCTTCCGATTCTTCCGTGATGAGTTCTTCGGGTTGAGCGCGTCAAGCGCGAAGATGTCTGATTTATAGAAGCCGACGTCAACTGCAGCAGGCTGAGCGAGGGCGGCCATGGCGAGTGGGGAGGCAGAGTGTAGGAGGAGCGTAAACGGGATCGTGGATCCTGCTGTGTATACAGCGGGAGAAGGGGCACCGAGCTGTTTGAATGGCACGTTGTTTATTCAGGTTGAAGAGATAAAAAGACACTCACAATCCCCTCGACCTCGACGATCTCTTCACCCATTCTCCCTCTTCCGCCAAACGGCGTCAATGTCCATCCCCCAACTTCCTCCCTGGCAAAAGGCCAATCTTCCCGCGAGGGCAGAAACGGGAACGGTCCCAGCGGCTTCTCCGGGTCTGGAGGAGCGATCTTGTTGAGCGGGAGGTACTGAACGTCCATCTCGAATTCCTCATCTATCGCTGTGAGCCCCTCGCGAGTAACGTTGACCCCGACTTGATGTTTGATGGTTCCGGAGAAACCTCCCAGTACCGCGAGCGTGAAGGTGGCTAATGGATGGTTGTGAGAATGAGGATTAAGGACAGGCAAATGATGCTTACGGGGAAGGGGGACTCGGGCTTTGTTCTACAGTACGTAAAAAAATGGTATCTGAGTATAGGAATGCATCTAACGCACCTTTTTCCGCTGTTCGTCTGGGTGCAGCACCAGAGTGTCTGCAGGCAACGCAGGAAACTCAAAGGGGAAGACGTAGGTCCCCGCTGGGAATTTGCCCTTGAACGTAGGGCGTCCGACGTGCCTGAAACGCGTGGATCGCCCTTCTTGCGGTTCCAAACGCAAACAGGTCATCGTGTGGATCGGGCAATTGTTGAGATATCGACCAACAGAGTTGATTGGAGTGTGTACTGCAAGCTCGAGCCATAGTTTCTTGAAACCTAGTGCAAACTTCGAAAAAACGCACCCAGACATCAATGCTGCTAAATGCCGCTGGCTGGGTCAGCACCAGGCGAACCTCTCCCGCGATCTTTGCTAATGACGGTTACAGTGGACTAGTGCTTCGTACGGCGAAACCCTACCTCCATTGTGATACATCGGCATTGCGGAAACAGCAGGAGCATGGCTGTATAGAACAAGAGGCCAACCACGGTTCCACGCCCTTGTCGGTAGCGTGCATGACAGTCGAGTGGGCGGTTGTGTACGGAGGTGCCTCTGAGGGAGGGGCAGTGCCTGGCATGGATGCAGCTGGAGGTGGGTCGTTTGCGTGCCATTCCGGGACGCCTAACCGAGAGAAATCGGCCCTCCTCCGCTTCGGAATGCGGGGGCCGCCGCCAGTTACGACCGAGTAGAAACTGAAGACAGACTCGGCGATGGAGCGCATTGAGGCCCCACCTGTGCTCTTGATAGAGGACGCATAGCTCTTGAGGTTGCGCTTCGAGGAGAGTGGCGAGAATCCACCAGGACTGTCTGCTCCTTTATTATTGCGCTTGAGCACATCGCGGAGTAGAGACATGAATGGATTTGCGGCATGTATCGGCCGAAGTTGTGAAGCACATGTAAAGATCTTATCCGGCGTATCCGAGTCCGTTCAGGAACGGCGTCGTCAAGGTCAAAGCGATCACGGGATAGCTTGAGATTCAAACAAGCGTCAACAACACCTCAATCAAGTACATTATTCTCGGACATCCGGACCCACAGACCGCCCTAGGACAGAGTGAGCTTTCCTTATCCATGTTCTGATATACATACCTCGCAGGATATCGCTGTACAACGAATCAACGGTGCAGAACATATCGAACCGCACAAAACTCACTGAGATGCAGCCGCGCTTTGAACCTCTCGACCGTCATCCTTCCCTCCCCAGTGCGCCAAAAAATAGGCACGCGGCTCTCTGGTGGGCACGCGTCCTCGTCGAGCTCAATAGCCGAGAAGCTTTGGAGTAAGCCGGATGATCATGAAGGACACTTCAGTTGTAGGCGAACTGTCCACGTAAGTACGGGGAGATCAAGAGCAATAATCAAGCACCTGTTGTCCAAGGCAGACCCTTGGTCCCGGCATTGAACGGAAGGAAACAATACGGATTAGCGAACGATGTACTTTGCGCAGACGCTCGTCGAGGAACCGATCCGGATCAAAGTCCTCTGCCTCCGGACCCCACAAGTCCTTCCGTCGATGCATCAGGAAGACAGAGTAGCAGATTCTGTGTGGGTGTTTTGGAGAGCTCAAGCAAGTGACGCGGCGACTCACTTTGACCCTGCTGCGATGTAAAGCGGAGGCTGCGAAGGATCGGTTGAGGGCCAGGTTGTCTCCTTAAGACACTCTCTGCGAGCTCTCGTTAGCCCAAAGAGTTATATTGGATTAGAGGAACACGTACCGCAAATTGCTTGGACTGGATTTGCAAAGGTTAGAAGCCATTTCTTCGCCCATTGCCGTCACTCACACTGGAGGATATAAACGCATCGTTTCTGCAGATACCTCATGCTCAGAAATGCACACGAGAAGAGACAGGAACGTACCATTGAGTACCGCGCGCAGGTATTTCATCTCCCGAATGTCATCATATGTCGGCCTACGGTCGACGCCCACGTGCGAGATAATCTCGGAGCGTAGACGCTTGAGAACCTCGGGATACACCGATAAGCTGAGGAGATATCAGTTGCGGAGATTACAAATAAGAGTTACTAGCAAGTATACGACGAGGGTGAGAACGCTCATTGTGGTGTCCCTACCCGCCAGAAGAATGTTGAGGCTGCGAAGAGATCAATTGCGGCATTGACAGCAACTTCGGACGTACACCTCGTCCTTTAGAACCTTTGGATCTATCCGCAAATTCAGCACTATCGCGATATTCCAACTTTCTCACCAGAAGTCTGGTTGAGCAACTCATCAAGTAACGTCTCAGCTTCTTTGGCCTTCGCATCCTCTTCTTTCACTTTGGCAGCATCCACCTTGCGCTTGAACAGCCGCTGCGATAATGGGTTCGAGGTACGCATCAACGATGCGCATCGGCTCCCGCGTCGCGTCCCTTTGCATTTCGAATAACGGCCAAACGTCTCCCCAGCGGGTGCGTGACGAGGTCTGTTCGATAACAGAGTTGTAAGCGGCACTAAACGCGTCGCTAGTCTGCTCGGAGACGGCCACAGTATTGTGCGCGTAGGGAAGGGGTGTCGCGTCCAAACTGTCCACGCAGGACCCAAATAAGAAGGACGTTGCAGAGTCCATCGTAAACCGGCTGGCAAGGTCCTGAAAGTCAACGGCATGCCCAGCGCGGAAACGCTCCTTCATCCGTTCGACGGCACGGTCCGCGTGGTGCGCAAAGGTATCAAAGTCGCTGATCCTGTTGCGGTTGAAGAACGGACGCGTCGCAGCTCGGTGGAATTTCCACATTTCACCTTGAGGAATATTTAATCGACGAGGGTTTTTTCATCGAACGCAGGCACGTACCATCGGAGTTGAACACGCCTGTGCCTAGAACAGAGTCCATGCAACCTCGCAGCCATTGCCCTGGTATTCAAGAATCAGCGAATAGTTGGATAGAGGACAACAATATACCTTTCTCGTAGTTTGCGAAATCGGTCGCCAGTACGATCTTGATGTATTCCGGTTCAGTTGTAAGGATGTAAGTCGTCGTAGCCCAAGCCAAGTGTTGACCGTCTGCGTCCCGGCGTCGCGCAACATCTTACGTATGACCTTCGACTGAAGAGATTATCAGAAAACGTGAAGCAAACAATAACCAGAGGGAGAACTCACGAGGATAGTCGACGTTCCACGTATGCCGAAGGGCCCACAGAATATCGAGATTCCCCAGGCCAGCGACCACGGGGAACAGGGATCAGACGAGCGCCGAGCTTTCTGGCGCGTGTGTGCTGATATAAACGCGTCGCGCAGATTCGCAGAACGACTAGGACCGGAAGCACAGCGAAGGCGAGGTAGGGAACCTTGAACTGAATCTGTATGCACCGCCGAGGAGGAGAGATAACGCCTGCGAAGCGAGGGAGCAAAAGTCGAAGCCCGGGAGAGAGAGGCATGATTGTTCAGGTTCAAGTTGTTGTTATACAGTCGAGTCTCGACGCGAAATAAATGATACTTTCGCTAGTGCGGGTGTGTAGTAAGAGCAAATGACAAGGCGCGATATGATGCGGTTGAATCAACCGAGATAAGATTAGACCACAAGCCTCGCCATAACAGTACAAAAGGACATTGGGTACCGCATCATCCATGTGTGTCTGTCCCATACAAAATAAATAAAACAAAACACTTCTAAAATCCCAAAATCCCCTTAGTAAAAAAATTCACTTGTCGGCTCGCGAAAAGGAGAAGATGGAGAACAGCTTCGAGAGCCAGCCCTTCCTCCGGGGTAGGTCCTCCATGCGAATGGTGCGCGGTATGTGCGACGGGCGTTCGGTGCTTCCATCTGAGCAGCGTCAGATAAAGAAAATGCCAGTGATGCCGAGACTACTAACCGTAGAGCACCGGCGCGGTGAGGCCCGCGTCGAAAGTAGTACGTTAACGAACCAGCAGTCATGAACGACACCCCGATGCGTGCGGCTTCGTCCTGGCTCTGTAACGGTGCACCGCGTCCGCACACCTTGTATCCGCAGCGTTACCTCGGCACCGGCTACCAACAGAGAATCCCGATCAATCTCGACAAAGATTACCATCCAATGCCACTCACGATCCAAGCTTAGCCCAATCTCCGCCAGTAACATCCGAGGGCACGAACGTCTTCTGATTTCCCGTGTCGAGGAGAAAGTTGACCATGACGGCAGCCGGCGGGTGGATTGAATGAGAGGAAGCGCGTTGGGACGATGTGGAATCGGCCTGGACGACGAGCCGCCACGCCATGAGCCCGGCGAGCGGACCATGCGAGACGCGCACGCCCGCACAGGGCGTTCCAGTAATGTCCGTCGCGGGCTGCGTCAGGTCAGGCACCGATCACGCGGCTCAAGCTCCTCGCGCTTCGGGACTCGAAGAAGGTTAGCTTTCGCCGCACTGGAACGAGAGAGACGCACCTCGACCGCCTGTAATCGTCGTGGTCGACAACGGGGAGGACTGATACGAGCTCGCGATAGAAGTCTTGCGCTTTCTGTACTTCCGGCTAGATGCGCTAGGGAGATACGTGCTGGACTTTTGCGATGTGCGCAGAGAGGGAAGCGTTGGTTTCGAGCTTGCTGCCGGTGGCGCTGGAGTACCTTGGACGGCGGAGTCGAGTAGCTGCATCTTGGTGGCAGAAGGACGGTAGAGAATGCCCGTTGGCTGTTGGGTATATATAAGGTCAGCAAACCAGGCAAGGCGATGACGAGTTGATGCAGGATGGGAAAGATTAGCGCCCGAAAGCAAAACTCACAAGTGAACACGGACTGCAGTTTTGCGGCGTTGTTTGTGCTTGGTCGATCATCGCCTTCAGTTCCGACGATGAATCAGTCTCGAGTGCGCGTCGCAACACTTGGGCGGACTCTTCAGCCCGTCCCAGCTTCATCAACACAAGGCCCCTGTTGTACAGCACTTCTGCGAGCTTGAGCTTGTAGTTTAACCCGAGAATATCATAATTTCTGCCCTTGGTCAGAGCAGCTGAGGGTGAATAAACGACGACGCACATCTCGGTGTTCGCTCGCATCATTGCCTGGGCTTGAGTGTAGTCCGCCATAGCCTCTTCCCACTGCCCCGCATGAAAGTACGCAACGCCGCGCTGAAAGTAGCTGTTTACTGTTAAGCAGGGAAGCACGCGGTATTTGGCGCTGACGCACCCGACAGCCATGTACTGGTCCAGCTCAATAGCTTTGGTGAGCTGCTCTATAGCCTCGGAGCGCTCGCCAAGTCGGTCGTGGATGAGAGCAACATTCAGTACAATCTTGGAGGTGTCCGCAATGGCCTACGTTTCGCATGTTGTGAGACGACGGAGATATATATGAGCAGACACGCACTGAAAATAATTGAAGAGAGGTGCGGAAGTCGCCGCTGTCGTGGGCACGGAGGGCGTCCTGCCAGGCCTGCAGCTCGGCTCGGAGATGGTCGAGGGTGGTCATTTGGTGTGTTAGAGGGTTCCAAGGAGTGGTAAGGCGGAGGCCTAGGACATCCAGGCAGTTGACCGGTGGGGAGAGAAAGACTCGGATGTCAGTGGAACCATCCACATCACGTTGATCCGTCAAAATTAAAATATCAGATGGACTGTCACGCGTGACCTTGCTACTTGAACGATGCCCGACGGATTACTTAACCAAGTCCGGCGTAATTCCCCCCAGCTCTGGAAGGACATTCTTCAATGGGTCTGTTTCATTCTATCTGTCCTTCTCACGGTGATATGTGCGTGCCACCTTTTGCCTCCGTTCATTCACCGACGATATCACTATGCTCTCGATGTTCTAAGGCTCTTCTACGACTTTGTCAGTTTCTTGTTCGCTATCATCTGGAAGAGCTGGAGCCGATCGCGGCAAATTCTGTCTTTGCCCCATCGTTTTATTTCGAGCTTGTTCCAGAGGTCAAGCAGTTGCTTCAAATTTCAAACGCTGTGAAGCTGCTCTGCAACCACATTATGATGCTTCCCAAGATTCTCTCTCCAATGCTGCGACTAGTCGACCGCGGCCTCTCGCATCATTTCCAGCGGAGTCCCTATCCGGGTAACTTTTTTTCCTCAACAGCCCCTCAGTCTTAAAAACGTGGGTCAGCAACGTTTTATACCTCAGGTTGTCTTATTCTCCCACCGACGACTCCCCAGTGCACGATGCGGTGCCTTTTCGTCACTGTCGCGCTTCTGTCTACCGTTATTGCCATTCAAGAAGACTCGTCGCTCGACACAGGCGTTTCAAGAACCAATGCCGACCGTTTTGCGCGCGGACTGCCCCCTATGCCGCCCCGTCGTCGTTGTGAGTGGTTTACTTGTCTGAAGCTATCTGTTTATCAGTATTCAGCGGGCCCACACTATCCTCGCGCGTCGAATTCTCCACCTATAACTGCTTCGCGGGCCTGCAGCATCCACGCGTACCGATCGGATGGCACATCCTACGGCATCGTCGCAGCGTCCTTCCTATCCAAGAATACAGGCACAGGCGGGACGTACGGTGCCTTCACCACGGACCCCAGCTCCGCTCTCGAGATCACCTTTTCCTACACCTACGATTCGTCCAGCACCACTGTCGTCGATAACCTCCAGATTCAAACGACCAATGGGCCGAGTCAGTCAACTTATGGGTATATTGGTCTGGTGCGTGGCACGTCGGGCATTACAACAATTGACTCGAGCAGTCCTGCGTGCGTCTTTGTATTCCTTCATTTATCTGTGCTCCTTCTGACCACTCATTAGATTCGTCTTTCTCACCGGCGTAACGAGCGCCGCAGGATCGGCATCGGCCAATTTCCCCAATGCCTACTCAGACGTCAACAATGTGGGCGCACCATTCGCTGGAATGTTCGACTCCCCAGCTGAAAGCGTTGTGTGGAGCTACGAACCCTCGACCGGCGACTTGGGACTGTCGTGGACCAATGCAGACGGTACCAGAGCGACCAACCTAGAGGTCGGGATCTACGAACCTAGTGGATGTGAGCTCTCCTGCTTGCTTTAGCGGCAATCGACACCCCAGTGGTGGTTGTTTCTTTAACGACGTCTGAGAGATTTTTTCTAGCCGTATATGTCACTGGAAGCATTGCAGCTACACTCCAGCTGTATAGCTCCGGCGGATTGACGCTCGCGCCTCTTGTGAGTTTGATTTTCTTTCCATGCTGCGTCGTGCTCACAGAGCCATAGCATCTGAAGTGTGTTACAGAACCACTGTAGTATTGTAGACTGCCTAATTTTACGACTCCGAGATGGAGGATTACGCATGAAAGATTCCATTACTTCCCTACTTTACTTATTTCCTAACCTATCCTCCAACATACTATACTGCTATAACTCGATATCGATACTCCTTCGGCACCTTGTCCTGGGAGTCACCACAATAACATCCTTGAATTCCGTGCCATCGTTTGCGTGGAACGGATCCCCGGAGACTTGAGACTTTCAAGATGTGCGAGACTCAGTGAGCTTCCTCATGGGTTAGAATTATTCATGTACAAGACTAAGATAAAAAAGATAGCTAGGGCTACAAAAGTCTGTCCGTTCTACTTGGGTTTCATGCACCTAGAAACCCTGGAAAGCAGCAAATGGCGACGTTGATGTCGATGTCGGGATATCGGCAGAGGCGAGAGCAGTAGATTCGACTGCGCTGGAAGTGATGGAAGCGGAGTCGGAAGCGGAATCTGACGACGACAATGATGCTGGTGCGCTGGAAGACGCGCTGATCACGGAGGCGGGGGAGGTTTCCACCACAGATGGTGAGGTCACCGCGCTAACAGCGACGACGACCGAAGAGCTAGAGACCACCGAGCTTACAGCGGACAACCCAGTGGCACTCGCGCTGGCAGGGATCTCAGTCGTTGAGCTCTCCGACACGGTACTCGTGATGGTAACCACTGCAGCTTGTCCTGGAGTGAATGCAATGGGTGTCGGGTCGGCGGGAAGACCGGTGGGGGTTACGAGGGCAGCTGAAGCGGATGGTTGCGCAACACCAGTCGTGGTCGCCGGGATCAGGACGACGGCAGTGGGAAAGCCGTTTGCGCCGATGACGGTTGTGGTCGTTCCGGAGACAGCGTCGGTGGATGAGGAAGAGGTGGCCGAAGCGGAAGAGGTGATGGAGGAGGAAAGGGCAATGGTCGACAAGACTTCAGTGCTGCTGAGGGTGACGCTAGCACTGGTCGAAGAATCAACCACAGAAGTGGAAGAATCGGCGTCGGAAGTCGAGGACGGCTCAATAGGCACGGTTGAGAGACCCTGGTTAACCTTTAAGCAAAATGCATGAGAGAGGAAAAAGAACTCACAATGACGATCTGCCTCCGTGCAAGAGCCGGGGTAGACGAAGCAGAGGCGGAAGCAGACTCAGAGGATGTCGGTATAGTAGAGGAAAGAGGTTGTGTTCCGCTCTGGTCTTCATCGTCACCATCATCACAATCCGCATCCAAGCCGCTCTCTACACCCGCACTAGCGAACCGTCCTTCCGCTTCCGCCCCACTTTCGCAGCTCAACACCACACCGAGCTGCGAGCTCATCGGCACCGCCGCGCACACCAAGCCATCCGCACACGAGGTCAATGCCCATTGTCCTCCTCCCGTACCGTCTGTGCTCGGTACACAAACGGCGAACGCTCCCGCAACGCACGCCGTGTTGTTGAATGGACTAGGACTGGTGCTGGTGATATTGCACGAGTCGCCAGGTGCGATGGTGGCGAATTGGCGGTTGTAGAATTGCGCGGTGAGCGCGTTTTCGAGGAAAAGTTGTTCTGATTGTTGGGTTGTGGTCGTGGGTGAAGCTGAAGCTGGCGAGGCGGAAGCTGATGCCGAGGCGGACGCAGAGTCAAGAAGAGCCTGAGGGACTGGAGCCGCGGAGGCAAGGAGAGCCAGGTTAAGGAGGGTGAATACGAGGCAAGACATGATTGTGTTCGTTAACGTTCAAGGGTCGGAGTCGTCAAGGGCACCGGGCCACGCGTGTAGAAGGAGAGAGAGGAAATTGCAGCTTCATACGCTCACAGTCTTTTATACGAGAACGGGTGGCATCGCCATTGTTCTCGCTTCGTGGAGACAATGGGCGAATTGCACCCGGTTTCTTTTTGTTTTGGCCACCGAGTTATTTGCAGAAAGTGGTATATTTGGATGTCTTGAAAGATTCAAAGGCGTTAGGTTTGAGGCTGAGTGAGGAGAGAGGAAAGAGACCGTATGTGATCTGATGGCGGGACAATATGTGAGGCCCGGCACTCTTACGGAGCCACATTCGTCTTGCTTTACTCACAGTAGGCAATGAAGATGAAGGTGTTTTACAATTGAAGACGACAAAAAAAATCTATGTTCCACCCCATCTACGAACCACACCTGGAGGCCACTCGTCCTCCCGCTTCTGTACGGCATAAGTGTGCGCCTTCTGGTCGGCAACGAGCCCAGTGACAGAAAGGTCGCTGAATCCAGTCGAGATATGCGACAAGGACGGAGATGACTCGGATTGCGTGAACGATTTGGCGCAGCCTTCCTCCAAATTGGCCCAGACGCTGCACGGTGTGGCCATCTCTCCACCGCTGCGCACCACCGAGTTGGCGTGGAAGGTCACGGTCTGCGGCATACGCGCTAAATCCCACTCGATGTAGCGCCAGTCGACGCTCGCGAGTTTCTTGAGCAGATCTCGTTGATTGACTATGTAATTATCCGTGAGCTCAAGGCGAAGCAGGATAAGAGAAATACGTACGGTCTATGCATCGCCAGACATCGGGATTCCTTCCCGTTTGGCAGCGCTAGACCGACGATACGCGTCCCCTCGAGGTTGCGCACTCCTTCCTGGCCGGTCATGTACACGTGGACCGCCCCTCCAGTGATCGCCTCCATCTCCGAACCACATTCTTCGCGATCGCGGTTGTTGAGAGGTTTCGCGGGAACGGAAAAGAGGCAACGGGCAGCATGTGCGAGTTCGTGCATGAGGGTTCTTTCGAACAGGAAAAGGACGACCCTGCCATCCAATTCAGCGACTGAAGGCCACAGACAGAGAAGAAACGCACCAGAGTTGGGGAGGAATACCCGCAGTGATATCTCCATCCTCGTCGTGCTCAATGGCGGCCTCTAGTTTGAGTATCACCCTCAGAATGGACCGGGCAATGCGAATGCGGACGAGTTTCTGCGAGCTCCCAGGCATCGTATCGTTGACCGAAGCCGTCCCATCGTCGGTAAAATCGATCCGTGGCGGGTTATCATGCAGCCATTGGCGAACAGCGTCTCTGCGCTCAGCAAACACGGTCGAGTCCCACGGAACGTTGGCGTCGCGTCCGAATGTCAGGTGTGTAAGTGTGTGGAGACCGAGCGGGTCAGAGAAGAGCCACGTCCGAAGGTTGAAGATGGCTTGAAAGATGAGTGGGTGCGAGTCTGCGGTGAGAGGGTTGCTTAGGACCGAGTCGCGTCCGAGTTCCCAAACGTCCCATGGTTGCGGCGGCGGCTCACGAAAGCTGTTCATAAGATCTAGAAAAGGAAAGAGCTGGTCGTCGGCTACATGTCCATGGTGGTAGACCAGAACAAACGACACCGTTGTGACCGTCGATTTTTCAATCTGAAACTTGCCCACCCGCATATGATACAGCTGCGCGATATTTGCAATACAGTCACTTCGCGCTTTCTTCCATGACCACGGCGAATGCAAAGAAGCTCGCTCGCTTTGAGGCTGCCGACACGAAACAGCAAAACGACTGGGAAGACGACGCTGACGCGTTCAGAGCAACCTGGAAGACCTCACCCAATCTGCCCTACCAGGTCGCTCTCGACTTTTTCGAAACGGTGCCTCCGTTGCGAAGCGGCCCAAGTTTTGTGGCTCGCGGGCACTACCATTGAGCTCCGACTGATATAAAATGCAGGTACTACATGTAGTATCTCCGAGTCCATGAAGAAACTTTCGCAGAAGGAGCGGAAGCTGTCGCCGTTAAAAATCGTCGTTGCGGACGACCTTTGGGTCGACGACATAGTGGAAGACGCCAGACCATCGTTTGCGCTTACTCCTGGAAACCAATCTCGGAGACACATAGCCCAGGTCATTCAAAACCGTTTCGCCCCTTTCCAACTCAGCAGATTGGAAAACACGGAGAGGGATACCGACGAATACCATCTATCTGCCATACTCGGTCCCGCCGCTCGCATCGCAGGCGCAATCTTGAACGTCTCGCTCGTGACGGCCTCCGGCGCTGTAACCGAGGGCACTGCGGCGGACATCACAGTAGCCTCTGACCATGGACCACAGCGCACATGGCTGACCGTGGAAGACCAAAGGTCATCGGTGTTCCTGTCCCACCTACGGGCGTTTTATAAGCTCGCGATTCAACCGTTCCCATGGCCGACGGACGAGGAAATGCAGGATCCAAACTGGCAACCCGAAATCCCGACACGGATGTGGATCCAGGCAATCGATCGCTTCCCTCTCCAACTGCTCATTGCTGAATGTTCTTAGATTTGGGGGCAGATGCTGGCATACGACGTCGAGGTTGCTAAACTGTTCTCACCGGTCGGTGTCGTCTACATCAAGCGCGACAAAACAGAGCTACCTGGCACACTCCACCTGTCGAAGACATACGACGACCTCGACGGGGATATAAAGCGCACCGCTGCCTGCATCCTGTGGGCGCACAACCGCCAGACCTCTTGGGATGCATCTGCATCTTCGCCCATGGCTCGCATTGAAGCCTCTCTACTGCAATGGCTCTTCTCCCTTGTAAGCATTCCTTACATTGCTTGTTTCATGTTGACACCAGGTAGCTCTCCGCTGTTTACTTGGCAGGGTTGTGGTGCTGGGGAATTCAGTGGTGTATATGTTCGATTCACCCAAGAGAGGAATCAGCGAGTCTTCTTCCGAGACAGTCAGCAACGAATTTGACGTGGAGATGGTATCTGCTACAAGAATGTTACCATGGATCTCGACGTTGACGCTACCGATAGCAACATCACCGCCCTTTCCTTTACCACCAAGCTGGCTTTCGGCGCTAGGGGAACTGTCATGCGCTCTGCCGGCGGGTCAGAGGTGATAAAACTCTTCTGGAATGAGGCGGCTGCTCGCAGAGAGGTATTCTTTTTGGAATCCTGCACGTGGCCTGAACGTACCTGTTGTGCGCGGAGTCGTTACCGATGAGGGATCGCATAGGTGTGGTGATGAGGTACGAGGGATCCCCGATGTCAATTTCAACAAGCTACCGAGTGCCAGAAGTGAGTGTGGTTGTTGCTGCTGAGCACGGTCTGATTTTTTTTTTCAGACGGCAACTGCGAGACATTGTAGCAAAGTTGCACGAAAGGGGGATCCACCACCATGATATTCGCGAACCCAACATCTTGGTGGGCGAGGAGGGGGATATTAGACTTGTCGACTTTGAGGACGCGCTGCAAATTTCGAATCCAAACTCGGCGGAGTGCGCGGATTGCTTCGACACGGACGCAATAGACAATTTTTGTTAGCTACAATTGTGTACATCCCCTTGCTGCTTTGCCCCAGTGTCTTCCACCACCAACCCGGTAACCAGCTCTTCCTCGTCTCCTCCCCGCGTCGAGGCGCGTTCCACTGGTCGCCTTTCGAAGCTCAAACTGGGCATCGAGCATCTTACCAGCGAACAGGTCGGATGGTCGTGTCGTCGACGTCGCAGTCGGTTCAAACTGGGCATCTGGCTGTTCGCGGCTTGACTTCGATTTAAAAGGTCTGCCCATTGTACGCGGTTCATTTCTTTGAGAATACGTCCGCGAGGTTACAATCGTTTACTTTGCCGTCCGAGGTTTGCATACAATTTGTGAGGCGCGCAGACCCAGGCGAGTACATATGCTGGTGTCCGCCGGCCATTGACGACCTTGCCTCGTAGAAGTGGAGGCTGCTCAGGATCCAGGCGGCGAGCAAATCTGGTGGCCATGATCGGAGAGGGGTGTTGCGCGCCGCAGAGACGTTCCTAGGCCTCCGGTAAGAACTTTCCGGGTCAGTTCAGTCACGACGTGGATTCAAGTATACTTGAAGTTTACAGCAGTATTGTTTCAAGGGAACGGCGTCGCAGAAATAAACGGCAAGATAACGAGCTTCTCGGGATCCCACTGCGGAAGATTAGCACGCAAGAAACATCCAACGACCAAGGGCAACTCACGACACCTGCAGTGTAGTAAAGGTCGTTCTCGATGAGGGACTCGACCGTCTCGATTGTATCTGCTTCGATGATCATGACGGAGCCAACCTGTAGTTCATGAGTATTGCATTGCGCTCATCTTGTGAGCTCACCATTTTCTTATCCGCCCCAGTTATCGACTCGGGCGTGAGCATGACACCTCCCATTCCTATACGTGGTTGGCCCCAACAGCTGGAGCACTGGCAGGATAGAACGTACGGATGATGCCCGCTTCTACGTTCTTTGCTACTGCCTCGAGATGTTTCCCGCGGACAGACATACGACGGTCAAAGGCGTCGGGATCCGTCTTGTCGGGCGCGTAGACGACGAACTTGTGGAGGACGGGAGCAGACATGGAGGAATCAGTAAGCAAAGTGCTACGGCTATATAAGGCGAGCGTGGAACAGGTCCGAGTCGGGCCGCCTAAAGTCTCGCGGTGACTTGTCTAGTTATCTGGTGTCCCGCGTTTCCCGCGTTTCCCGCCGTGCTCCGCTTGTTTTTCGCGTTCCTGGTGTTTCGACAGACTTGCGAAACGAAATAAGTGTGCTCACAAGTCATGGGATTCATCTCGGCGCGTGGTGTCACGCGTGACATCAACGCAGTCTTTCTACACACCCACCATGAAACATAGCCGTAGCCCGTCCCCCGAGCTGCCTAGAAAACGGCAACATCTCAATCTGCTGCCGCCCTCTTCTGACAACCTCAACGAACACGACGACGACGACGAATGGTCCTCGCACCGAACGCGTCACCGCAAACTGGACGCACTCTTCCCCTTGCCACCTCCCAGTCTACCCAGATATGGGCTTCATCCTCGAGACTCGCCCTCGAACCCTTTTGGTCGGAGTCGGGCATGGAAGCTGATGCAGGACCTCCCTCCGTCAACTCCAGTCGCGAAGCACGTATCGCTGCGGTTCCAGTACGTCCGTCGCGGCATGCGCAAGGACCAGAAAGCACCGACAGAAGGGATCTACCGGCTGGTGCAGGTTCCCCCGAACTACACGCTCGTCCACGTCCGGTGCTTGATTTGGTGGCTGTTCGGTGGTATGGTCGGTGTGTCTCCGCCGGAGCCAGGCGTGTCGACGGCACATCTCAATCCGCACCCGGATATCGTGGCGCAGACAAAGGAGGACGAAGAGGCGCCGTACAAGTTCGAGATGAAGCACGACGTCTTGATGTACAGCTCGATGTTTCGTCCAGGGCAGATCAAGACCGGGACGACGTGGGCGGTTGCCTCGGGTTTGTTGGATCCGTATTTGTATACGCCGGACCCGGAAACGGATGACGACGACGACGAGGAAGACGAGGAAGACAGGCGGGAGAAAGATATGGCTGCAGAAGAAGACGCAGTGGCCGCAATCGAGGACGATGCGCGGCGGTGGATGGCAGAGGAGGACGTGACCATTGGACACGTCTGGCCTGAAGGTAATGATACGTCCCGAGGGATTATTTATGTGCGTGCTTTTGGCTTTTGTCGTTCAAACTAATTTGGGCTCTGTAGACCCACAACCCCCTCCTCCAAGTCCACATCACGTCCACCACAGAGCCCGTCTCGGTGGAACGCCGTCGACGCAAATGCAGAGATCCCTTCGTCTTCAAGGCCGTGGGCAACGCGTACCTCGACCCGCCATTCGCCACACTCACGGGGAAGCTGCCGGCGGAGAAGCACGCCTTTGAGTTCAAAGACGAAGAGCTATGGAACGGAGAAGACGCGTTCGGGGAGTACTACATCAAAAACACCATCTTGCCGATGACGGCATACAAGCTCGAGGAAGAGCGGGCGGACGCAGCAACTAACAAGCAGGAGATGCCTGAAGCAACGTTCTCCTCCAGCCCAACACGCTCGTCGTCATCGATGGTCCCTACACCCAAGTCAAGGCGGCACTCGTCCCCGGGTCCGCGGATCGCAAGAGGGAGCGATCCTTTCTCGTCTTCACCTTCACGAGCCGGGTCGTCGATCCCACTGTACACACCCGCACCAAAGCCCGCACAGAGGAAGCGGATTATGCATTTGCAGCGGCAGATTGGGGCACTAACGCGAGCTGCGGAGCGGTTGCGGGATGAATCGAGAGAGAAACGGGAGACGAAGAAGGTGGAGAAGCGGCAAAGGGCACTGCAACAGGCGTTGGAGGCTCAGATTGAATGGTCGCTTGAAATGGCCGCGTCGGGAGGCCCTTCCCCAGAGGCGTAATTTTTCGTACAAGACTATTTATTTTGAGGACAACAATTTTTTTGCCGCGGCGAACACGATAACGCCAGATTGCACTCTTCTTGCCTTCTTGCTCTCACCACCATGGACAAGGAGTCGCCAGCTGGAGCGATCCCGCAGCGAAAGCGCGCGTCTCGAGGAGCTTTCAAGTTCCTCGCAGTCATCACGCTGTTCGCAGTTCTCTCTTACTCGTTCTTCCACTTGCAAACAGCACCTCACACCGGACACAACGTTCCTCGCAACGCAGCCGCCCTCCTCGCCCAATGCCGCGCTCTCGAGCTCACCCCAGGGCCACCAGACGATTTCCACGCGCGCACGGTATCTGACCGGTTCGTCAAAGGCACTCGTCCAACGCTAATTCGCAATGCGACCGTGTGGACGGGTGGAGACGACGGGAACGAGATTCTCACAAGAGCCGATATTTTGCTCGACAAGGGTATTATCAAGAAGGTCGGGACGGTGGATGTTGGCGCGTACAAAGACGCCGTGGTCATTGAAGCGGAGGGTAGCTGGGTGACGCCTGGGTGAGTTGCGATAAGCTTGTCCGACGCGTTTTTTTCTGACGGGTTCAGCATTGTCGACCTGCACTCTCACCTCGGTGTGAGCAGCTCACCGCACCTCAGCGGCGCGTCGGACGGAAACTCGCACTTTGGCATTGCTCAGCCTTGGCTTCGCTCACTCGATGGTCTGAACACGCACGACGACGCTTACAAACTCTCCCTCTCCGGTGGGGTCACCACAGCCAATGTTCTCCCTGGAAGCGCCAATGCTATCGGCGGCCAAGCATTCGTGATCAAGCTGCGCCCGACCGCCGAACGTTCCTCCAACGCAATGCTTCTCGAGCCGCCGTTCACTATTAATGGCACTCATGTTGACCCGTTCGCGCGACCGCGTTGGAGGCAGATGAAGTATGTCGGTTGAACTTCCTGGCTTCATTTTCGCTGATCGTTGTTTCGATCCTAGACACGCGTGTGGTATGTATGCCTGACGATTTTTTCGTTTCCTCTTTAACCAATCTTTTCACCAGGCGAAAATCCTAGTAATTTTCTTTCTCCCAACCCTATTTACAACCTCTCAACATCCAACAGGCCGAGTCTATTCTGGCACTCGTATGGACACCACCTGGGCCTTCCGCAGTGCCTACGAAACTGCGCGGATCCTTCGAGACAAGCAAGATGCGTATTGCGCCCGCGCTTTGGATGGCGATTGGGCAGGACTCGGACCGTTCCCAGTGGATTTACAGTGGGAGGCGCTGGTGGACGTGCTGAGAGGACGTGTAAAGGTGCACAATCATTGCTACGAGGTGTGTGTTCTCGCTTTTGGCTGGGCTAAGTTGACGAACAACCCGCAGGCAGTGGATATTTCAAACCAAGTTCGGGTGAGTGGAACGCTTTTCTTCACTGGATTCGCAATGAACAGCAGCTGGTAGTTGACCAACGAATTTAAATTCCCCATCGCCGCGTTCCACCACGCTCGTGTGTTTCTTCCTCTGCTAGTTCTTCTTCTTGAATTTGGACTAATGTGCTCATAGATGAAGCTTATCTCGTTCCCGACGTTCTCAAGCAAGCATACGGTATGAAACCTCGTCTTGGCGTGAACAGCACGTTCACAAACAAACAACCAGGCCACCCTCCCGCCATCGCCATGTTCGCGGTACATGGGCGATACAAGCGCGAGGCGTATCGCGGATCCGAGTTTGCTGCCCGTATCTTGGCGGAGCATGGGCTTAGATGTTGTTATGAAGGTCGGCCGAACTTTGCGTAAAATTCACTAATTTCAATTCAAGTTGACCAGAGTGACCACCCCGTACTTGACTCGCGATTCCTGCTTTTTGAGGCTCAGCAAGCGCATTACTATGGTCTACCGTGGACATTAGCTTTGGCGTCTGTCACGAGTACGTTGTTCATTATATACTGGGTCGGAGTCTCAACAGAGAATGCAGGTACACCCGCACGTATCATGGGCATGGACCATCGTATCGGGCGTATCATCGAAGGTTTCGATGCTGGTCCGCAATATCACTCACTCTCTGGAATGTCAACTAAACGACGGCCAGATGTCGTCCTTTGGGATACCCACCCACTCCACGTTGCCGCAGCGCCAACACAAGTATTCGTGGACGGAATCGCGCAGTTCGAAAACCCACATGTATCGCTGAAAAACGATGGGCTGCAGAAGCTTCCGAAAACACCGGACTTCGATAAAGAAGCCAAGGAGGCCGTCGAGTACGAAGGTCTACCGCCGTTAGATCCCAAGGAGACCCTGGTCCTGAACGGCACTAGCGAGTCGCCCGTTATCGTGTTCACCAATGTGGGGGAGATGTACGTGAAGCGTCGAGGTGTAGTGAAGCTCCAGGTCGGCGAGGTATTCAATGGGCAAGGTGCCGACGCGGTCGTTGTTGTGGAGGGCGGACGTCCGGTTTGCAGTGGCTTGTTGGAGCAGTGTGGGTTCTGGATTCGTGGGGCAAATGTCAGATATGTGGATCTAAAACATGGAGCCATTTTGTATGTTTCCTTTTTTTTCTTCGTGGAATGGGCACCTAACTCGTTTCAGCCCAGCCCTGGTGTCATTCGGGAGCGCACTCGGGTTGGCGCATATCACTGGCGAAGGTTTGTGTCTGTTGTATCCGTTCTTCATGTGCCGAATCATGACCACCCCGCTCCTAGCCTCGACTCAAGACGGCCGCGTTTTTGACCCACTCACCTCTTTGATCCCTGAGCTCGTCGACGGTACCTTGATTCAAGCCGCAGATGGCCTGCTATTCGGCACGCGCGACGCCCTTCTCGCTTATCGCAGTGGTGTCACTACTGGCATAACCGCTCCCTCGTCTGGTGGCTTCCTCGACGGCCTCAGCGTCGCCTTCAGCACGAGCTCCTCACACAAACTTGCCCAAGGCGCGCTCGTTCAGACTGTCGCTGCGCTGCATGTTACATTGTCATTGAACGGGCGGGCTAGTGTGAGCACTCAGATCGCGGCTCTCCGCGGGTTGTTACTTGGAGAGACTCAGGCAAAGAGGGAGGTAAAATCGGGTTTCGAGGACGCAGCCAAGGTTCGTTCAAGCTAATCCTGAAAAAAAAAAACGGGTTTGAACCTCGATGTAGGGCAAAATCCCCCTCGTCGTCCACGTAGAGAACGCCGATATCATTGCGAGCCTCATTTTGCTCAAGAAGGAGGTCGAGGCGGCTAAACAAAGTACAATTCGCCTCTCCATCTCGGGCGCCACGGAAGCGCATCTCCTCGCGGCGGAGCTCGGCCAGGCAGGTGTTGGTGTCTTGCTTGAGCAGCGACCATACCCCACCAGCTGGGAGAAAAGACGCGTTTTGCCTGGTCCGCCGATCTCACCCAAGACCGCCATTGCAACGCTTTTGGACCACAACGTTACGGTGGGGATTTCAACCGGAGATCAGTCTCTGGTTAGAAATCTGCGGTTCGAGGCAACTTGGGTACCGCCTTTTCTCTCTCTCTCTCTGGTTTGATATCTGCCTAACTGACCGACCTGTATTGCAGGCAGCCTTCCAATGGGACGGGGCTGTGAACAGGGCAAAAGCGTTGGAGCTGGTAACGACGAATGTGGAGAAACTCCTCGGTGTGAAGCAGCCCAGCGAGGACCTAGTAGCTACAAGCGGTCCAGGAGGGTTCGGGTTTCAGTCGAAGGTCGCTTGCAATAGTCTCGCCAGGTCGGGGTGTCGTTGACCTGCTATAATCGTGTTGTATGCGCGACTCGGCGCCGGCGCTCCGAGCACAGTACGCGACTCTGTTGGTAAAGGCGTAATTTCCACGATGTTCTATCGCCTGTGTTCTTCGTCACGCTTTGCTGAAACACACCAGTCTTCTTGTACAGAGGTGATTCGCATTCCTAGCGTCTGCCTGATGGTTCCCCCCTCACTCAGACATGTGAGAACAGACACTGCCTGATTTGAGTTGAAAGACTCACCAGCGTGCGTGACGCGGGACCTCGCAGTGGGCTATGTGTGGAAGTGAGGAGGCGGAGAGCATGGGCTTGCTTTTTTCTTTGGCTCATGACGCGAGGAGTTGAGCTGTATGATGTGGAAGTTTATTTCTGTGAGGGTTCAGGTCGCCTGCGATTGGGCGTCAGGTCCGACTTGCAGTTCCCCGGGCCGCGCGGGATTGCCGATCGACTCCAGACATGCTGATGGATAGGTCACACCCCACGCCGACAAGCCCGTTCCCCCGCCTCGAACTTCGGACGTGGAGCTCCCTCCCACATCAACCACCATTCGACTACACTTTTCAATCGGGGAAGAGAAACAACACGGCCTTGACGGACACGACAGCGTTCAGTACAGGTCTTGAGAAACGTGATACGCTGAAGGGTTTGCGTGTCTGCGTCGTGTGCGCAGAGGTCAGGCCGACGCTGCTCCAAAATTGCCATATCATTCCCCCGAGCAAGGCTGGGATTGTCCAAGTAAGCATATCATTATATTTGCCAATAATACGCGAGTAACAACCTCAAAGTGGGAACTGCTCAAACATATGGAGTACGTCCCCGCCAGCGCCAAGGATTCACCGGTGCACGAGCCTCGGAACGGGCTTACTTTGTGCATTAACCACCATGCTCTATTCGATGGGTTCGATGCCTTTGTCCGCTACTTTCCTCCCGTAAGTCAACTGTCATCCACAATATCTTGTTACTGAATTCTGAAGCCCGTAAACGCCTTTGTGTGGTTTGAATACGAAAGCTATATCATCGTCGAGGGAAAACTTCGGACGGTACCGCCCACCAAATTTCACGGGCGTTGCCTGAGGCTCGACGCCAACCACCCTCGGGCACCCATCTACTCCCTTTTTCTTCTTCAAGAGATGAGAGCGCGAGGGGCTCATGCCTTAGTGCTAAACCCGGTGGAGACCGGCGTGAATATCGCAGAGCCGTTGGAACCATATACACCGACATGGCTGTCGCCTGCGGATGGTGGGGACAACAACGAGGACGGCATGGGTGGCGGGAACAACAACGAGGCCAACGAGGAGAGTGCGGATACGGAGCGGACCATGGACCATGGCGGTGGTGAAGAGCAGGAAGGTTGGATGACCGGCGGTATGCGACTGCCGGAGGTGAGAGACTGTCCTCGCAGCGGCGTATCGAAGCGAGTCGTGGCGGGAGTGCACCAAAGAGAGCCTCTCCTTCACCGGCACTGCCGAGGAAAACATCGCGCTTTACCGCGATAAAATGCCATCGACAAGCCCGGAGTCCCTCTTACAGTGAGTTAGATTCTCGCCCGCCTCACTCCCTCCTGACTGGTTTATTTCCATTGTGTAGACGCCACATGGCACTCTTCACAGCCGAATCAATCCAGCCCGGTGTCGCTTGGGTCTTAGAGATTTCTTTTAGATGTCCTTTCGTCGCGGTCTCGGCAAATCAGACGACGCAGCAGCAACACTACGCCGTATACTCGCTCAACTGGTCATTTTTTGGCTATAGCTCACTTCTTGCTACCCCCAACTGCCGCTATCTTGTATCATTACTGTAGTTAGCATGGCAGAACACGACTCACTTTCAGCGCCAGAGCAAACAAAAGCGTTGCGCAGTTGAGCTGAGTCTACGCATAAACGCATCATTATTTTTTTTCTGGTCTTCGGGTACACTACATCTACGACGAGAAAAGGCAAGTAATCCAAACAAAGCATTGCGCTGGTCCATAGATAAACTACTGTTCCCCAGTAAGCAGATCGACAACCCGATCCCTTGCCTCCTCAACCGTGCCCTGCTCGAACACATCGCTGCTTCCGAGCATCTGTCTCAATGCGTAGGCATCTCGAGTCGTCGTGGCGGGAGCAGAGCCAGAGGCAAACACGCGCCGGTAGAGGATCGTCGCACGAAGAAGCTTCTCTACGTCGTCGCCGGGGTGCTCCTCATCATCCTCCTCGGAAAAGTCAAACGATCCGCCCCCGAGTACGCGTCCGACACGTGCCGCGAGTACACCAACGCGACCACCGAGACTCCGGGCCGCATCGAGGACGCGCTGCGTATCTGGCTCCGTCCCCGAGTCATCGCTGTTGGCAGTATCAAGCACGTTACGAACAAACGCCTCTGCAGATGCAGCCCGGAGCTGGTCGATCGCGACACTCTCCTCAAGGGTGCGGAGAACACCGTCCTTGGAGCTGGTGCCGCTGATTCTGCGTGCAGCTTCGTCGACGGGTAGGCCAAGTTCACCGCCCCAAAGACTATGGGCAATGCGTTTGCCGATGAACGGAACGGGATGCAAGAGGAGGGCGAGGAGGAGACGCCGACTCGACGGAGAGGGTGTTGGGGCAGGAGACGAGGATGTGTACAGACGGACGGCGGTACGAATGCGCGTTGAGATGGGTGCGGAGTCTAAAATGCTGGTTTTAGTAGAGGCAATAGTCTCGAAATGAAACTGACCATTCAAGATACAAGCTTCTGCTTCTGCTGAAGCCATAGATGGAAGAAAAACTGACAAAGTGTCGTCGCTGCTAATGCTCGACAACGAAAGGTCCGTGTCCGCTTCGTCAGTGTCGTCCGAGTCGTCTGAGGATACCGGGCTAGCAGGAACCTTCTCAACAACGACAACAGCCGGAACCTTTTCAGCCCAGACACGTGTATAAAAGCTCTTCCCGAGCGGAAGGATCACACTTGCGAGCACCGCAACGCTGACAAAGAGGTGGAAGAGCTGGAGGAGGCCGATGCTCTCGACGCGGGGAGGTAGACGGGTTAGCACATGGCCTTCGTGAGCGTGGTGTTGGTGCGGGGAGGAAGTGGATACATTGGCATTCGCGAAGAATGAAAACAAGGCGAACGCCCCGAGGAGATATTGCCGTTGCTGCTGGGGCTCCTGCTTCATCGGAATGGACGTGGAGAGAGCTGGCGGGGTAGCAGTGGGTGGGGCGGGGACGACTTTGCGGGGGCGACCACGTTTCTTCTTCTCGCCCTCGACAGCGGGAGCAGCGGGCTTGCGGTCGGGCTTTGGCTTTGGTTCTGGAACCACCTTTGGCTTCTTGCGCTTCCGGCCACCGTCCTCGTCGCTGTCGTCTTCCTCGTCGTCTGCCTCCTCGTCGACTGGCATAGTGCTCTCCCCCACTTCATCCGTCTCCGGGCCACCAAAGCGCGCAGTCCATTCGCGCTCCCATTCGCGGAGAAGCTCGTGCCCGCCAACAAGACCGCCGAGCAGGGTCTTGAGCCCCGCAAGCTCCCGTGCAAGACGATGCTCGCGGTTCTTCAGGACGCGGATGTATTCCACCGCTTTCCCGAGGACGTTCGCCTTGGAGCATTTACGTGCGACCTTGACGCCATCGACGTAGCCCCGAGCGTCCACGACGTCTTCTTCGTCCTCTGCGACGGCATCGCCTGCCTTGATAGCGGCTGCTCGGTCAACGACACGTAAAGCAGGCACTGCAGCCCGAAGAGACTGAATGCGTGCGTTGAGGTTCGTACGATAACGCCGCTCGATGGTGGTGTGGCTCGTCTTGGGCCGGGATTGGGTTTGTGTTGCGGTGGTGGGTGTTGCGACAATGGGAGTAGCCACGGGCGCGGTGGTGAACATGGGCGACTGGGATATTTGTTGTTGTTGGGTCTGGACTGGGTGCATCCGCTGGGGTGCTTGCATCTGTCGCCGTGGATGGTCGTTGAGCTGCACAGCGAGCATAATTCCCGCAGTCTTCCTGACCCGGCTGGCCAGTTCGCTCGCAGGATCTTCGTCGGTAAAGTCGGACGAGGGTGGTGAATACGCGACCAGAGGGGAGGCCGAGCCGCTCTCTGAAGAGGTTGCGGAGCTGAGGTGCGGGGAGCCAAAGGTGAATGGTGGGAAGGGGTCCGTTGCGTATTGGTAGTTGAGTGAGGCGGGTTCGATGCCGACGTTTGGGTCAAAGGACATGTCCATAAGGCCACCAAAGTCCATATCGAACGAAGGGTCCATCTTGTCGTCGGCAGCCCACATGCTCAGCGCGCTCCAGTCAGGCGGCGTCGCTGCTGCAGAATCGGTGTCGGTGTCTGTTGCTGGAGCGTCGTGCTGCGAGCGATTGTGGAGGAGTAGGTTCAGAGGGTCCCTGGGGTCGAGCCCGAGGTCCTGCGACATGAGCGTCTGGGAAGAGGAAGGTTTCTCGGTCCGCATGCTCGCGAATCGGACGACACCAGAAATCGTCCGATGTCACACAGGCTCAGCTGATAATTCGATGGCAGTGGTGCTTTGTTTGTTTGGCAACAGCCTTCCATCAGCACTGCAATTCGGGCATCTCGGAGTCGTAAAATTAGGCAGTCTACACTACTACAGTGGTTCTGTAACGCACTTCAGATGCTATGGCTCTGTGAGCATGACTCGGCATGGAAATAAAATCAACTCACAAGAGGCACGAGCGTCAATCCGTCGGAGCTATACAGCTGGAGTGTAGCTGCAATGCTTCCAGTGACATATACGGCTAGAAAAATCTCTCAGAAAACTCGTCACAGCGGAGCTGGAGGCGCTCAATCGGCCAAGGGCTCACATCCACTAGGCTCGCAGATCCCGACCTCTAGACCGTCAGCTCTGGTACCGTCTGCATTGGTCCACGACAATCCCAAGTCGCCGGTCGAGGGTTCGTAGCTCCACACGACGCTTTCAGCCGGGGAGTCGAACATTCCAGCGAATGGTGCGCCCACATTGTTGACGTCTGAGTAGGCGTTGGGGAAATTGGCCGATGCCGATCCTGCGGCGCTCGTTACACCGGTGAGAAAGACGAATCTAATGGATGGTCAGAAGGGAGCACAGATAAATGAAGGAATACAAAGACACACGCAGGACTGCTCGAGTCAATGGTTGTAACGCCCGACGTGCCACGCACCAGACCAATATACCCATAAGTTGACTGACTCGGTCCATTGGTCGTTTGAATCTGGAGGTTATCGACGACAGTGGTGCTGGACGAATCGTAGGTGTAGGAAAAGGTGATCCCGAGAGCGGAGCTGGGGTCCGTGGTGAAGGCACCGTACGTCCCGCCTGTGTCTGTATTCTTGGATAGGAAGGACGCTGCGATGATGCCGTAGGATGTGCCATCCGACCGGTATGCGTGGATGTTGCAGGACCGCGAAGTAGTTACAGGTGGAGAATTCGATGCGCGAGGATAGTGTGGGCCCGCTGTATACATACGGGTGATGATAAACAAAAGCTTCACACAAGTGAGCCACTCACAACGACGACGGGGCGGCATAGGGGGCAGTCCGCGCGCCAAACGGTCGGCATTGGTCCTTGAGATGCGTGTGCCGAGCGACGAGTCTTCTTGGATGGCAATAACGGTAGACAGAAGCGCGACAGTGACGAAAAGCCACCGCATCGTGCACTGGGGCGTCGGTGGGAGAATAAGACAACCTGAGGTATAAAACGTTGCTGACCCATCGCCAGGAACGCTCTTCAAGACTGAGGGGCTGTCGAGGAAAAAAAGTTACCCGGATAGGGATTCCGCTGGAAATGATGCGAGAGGCCGCGGTCGACTAGTCGCAAGCTGCATTGGAGAGAGAATCTTGGGAAGCATCATACTGTGGTTGCAGAGCAGCTTGTACCGAACAGCATTGGGTTTAGATTCACAGCTTTGAAATTTAAAGCAGATGCTTGGAGATACATGGAGACTTTCCACCTCCGCGATGAGGAGTTTGGAAGTAGGATGGGAATGGTTGAGATCGGGTTATGTAATCACGATGTAATCATGCTAGCAACTTCGGCGCGAAGAAAGTCGACGCGCGCGCTGTAGATGCTCCAGCCGAGTGTTGTCGGCGTGCGGTGCGCTCTTGGTTTTGCCTTGAGGTTGTCTGGCTTGCAAGCATTGATACTAATACAGTAGGGTGGATCCCGCAGTTGTGATCGTCGACAGCCCTCCACTTCGTTCCTACCTCCATCTTCACATCGTTCCTACCTCCATCTTCACATCGTTCCTACCTCCATCTTCACATCGTTCCTACCTCCATCTTCACATCGTTCCTACCTCCATCTTCACATGGCCACTCCTGCTAGCGCCAGCGTACTACCCGAGGGAATCACCGATACGAGCTACCAACCTCCCCCTGGTCACCTCGGAAACCTCACCGTGCCGCAGCAACACGCCCTGGAGAAGATCAAGAAAGAGCTCAAGGAGGAAGGCTATTATGACGAGACAAACCCGAGACAGGACGATGCGACGATGCTCAAGTCTGCAATTTCACGTCCCTGTAGACAGAGCGTTGTTCTGACCATTATAGATTTCTGCGGGCGCGTAGCTTTGACGTTGTGAAAACCAAAGACATGTTTATTGCCAACGAAAAGTGGCGGAAAGAGTTTGACGTCGATGGAATCGTCAAGTGAGCTGGCCACCCCCGATGCGCAGTTCCGTGGCTCATGCGACACCAGCAACTTTTCGTTTCCCGAGTTGGCTGAGGTCGACAAGCTCTATCCCCAATACTATCACAAGAACGACAAGGATGGTCGTCCTGTCTACGTCGAACGCCTGGGGCAACTAGACCTCACGCGCTTGTACGCAGTCACCAGCCAAGAAAGACTGATGAAGGTTCATTTGTTTTCTGCATTGCTTGTCTTGACTGAATTAGCTTTAGCGTCTTGTTTTCGAGTACGAGAAAATGATCACCGAGCGACTCCCTGCGTGCTCCCGTACCGCCGGCCACCCCGTCGAAACCCTCTGCACCATCTTCGACCTTTACAACGTCTCCCTCACCAATTTTTACCGTGTCAAGGACTACATCATGGAAGCTGCCAATATTGGCCAAAATAGATACCCGGAAAGTATGGGCAAGTTCTACATCATCAACGCGCCCTGGGCTTTCACTGCCGTGTTTGCGATGATCAAGCCGTGGCTGGATGAGGTTACCGTGAGCAAGATCGACATTCTGGGGAGCGCTTACGCCGAGACGCTCCTCGGCCAGATCGACGCGGAGAATCTACCCAAGGAGCTTGGCGGCAAGTGTTCGTGTCCCGGCGGCTGCTCACTCAGTGATGCGGGTCCGTGGAACAACAAGGTGGTTGAAAGCGAGGATGCTGGGCAAGTTCTCAGCGGTTGAGTGGCGGGCTAGTCTACTGTCTAGATTACAATACGAAGACTTGTACGTTGTGGAACGAAATAGATCTTTAAACAGTGTTCGGGACAGATCGTTGGACGTGCTTGCTCAATTAGCAAACAGGCTTCGCAAACGAGGAGGGAAGCCGGCGCAGATTTCGTTTGGCTCGTCCCCAACTTTATATGCAAGAAAGTCGGTACCCTCCGTACAAGATCCCGAGCACGAAGCGCTTATCGAAGTACGTTTCCGACGAGGTAAATGTTCGGTTCACAAATTTTGAAGCAAACAGGAAAGAAGGATGTGTATTTATGTGTCTGGATGGTAAGACTATGGAGCAATCAGCTTGGCTGCAGGAACTTGGTCGAGGCCATGCACCTCTTGCGTTCGTCGACTTTGAACAGCATATGCGGCCATAACTTGGTACTCGTAGATACACTGCACCATCGTTTAACGGCATCCCATTGGAAACGAAATCGGTCCCCGGGAATCGAGATAGCGAGTGACTTCCAACGTCGAATAGCGAGGACGACGAGCGTCTAACTGAACCCTTGGCAAAAAGACTGACGGCTATTGCTAATGTCCAATCCGAAGATAGACGCGATGTCCACGGGAAGGAAAAAGACGACCAGTGCGGCGACAAGGAACACGAGAGACGCGGAGGATCACTTCAACAACGGGATGCAATCGAAATTGTCGAAGGCCACAGTGGGGAGCGCGACCGCATATTATTGCTCGAGGAGTGTCACAACAAGACGCTCAGGGCGTTGCAGACGAGAGAAGGCTTAGAGGGCTCGTTGCGCCCAACAGTAGTGTTAGGATGAGCGTCTTGTCCGCGAGGGCAACGGAGAGAGTCAGAGAACGACGTCAATCGGTCACGTAATCTCGGAGCCATCTAACTTTTTTCAATCTTGCACACATCCACCATGGCGCCAGTTTCCGCCTCAAAACAAAAACGTCTCGCAGAAAAGGCGGCAAAGAAGGTCGCAGGAGGCGACGACTCCACATCGGGCACCCCAACAGGCTCCACTTTCGCGTCCCGCAATGGCAGCAGCACAAACACACCCATGACCAACCTCAGCGCAGCCAACAGCCAGGAGGACCTCGCGATAACAAGCATGGCAAAGCTCAGTCTCGCCACCGATAGGTCCATCGTCATTTTTTTTTCTTGATTCATCTCTAAATGGCCGATAATTCAGGAGCGCGGCCGGTGTCCTGGTATCGGATCTGAAAGGGCGGGATATCAAGATCGATGCGTACACGCTCTCCTTCCACGGACGACTACTCTTCGAAAATGCTGAGATCCAACTCAACTACGGCCAAAGGTATGGATTGTTGGGACAAAACGGCTCTGGCAAGGTATGTTTACTTTTTGCACCGTTGTTCAACCAGTTGAACCTATACTTTTACTCTAGTCAACATTCCTTCAATCGATCGCTGCCCGCGACATTGACATTCCGCCGCACATTGATATCTACCTCGTTTCCGGCGAAGCGGAGCCGTCCGACGTCAATGCCATTGACTTTATCGTCGCGTCCGCGAAAGCCAAGGTTGCGAAGCTCGAAGCCCACATCGAGCAGCTCTCCATCGCGGACGACGTCGATGAGCTTGCCCTCGACGCCGCCTACGAGCAGCTCGAGGAGATGGATCCCTCGACATTCGAGGCAAAGGCGGGCAGCATCCTCCACGGCTTGGGGTTCTCCGCGAATATGATGAAACGGCCGACAAAGGACATGAGTGGTGGTTGGCGCATGCGTGTTGCCCTCGCCCGTGCCCTCTTCGTCAAGCCGCATCTCCTTCTAGCTCGACGAACCGACCAACCATCTCGATCTCGGCGCGGTGGTGTGGCTCGAGGCATATCTGAGCACGTACAACCATATCCTCGTCATCACGAGTCACTCGCAGGATTTCATGGACAGCGTCTGCACGAATATCATGGATCTCACGCAAAAGAAGAAGATGGTCTACTACACGGGTAACTACACGACATATGTCCGGACCAAGCAGGAGAACGAGGTCAACCAGATGAAGGCGTACCACAAGCAGCAGGAGGAGATTGCGCACATTAAAAAGTGCGTTCCTTGTTTGGCGTTATTCTGCTTTCTAATCTGTGCAGGTTCATCGCATCAGCGGGAACGTACGCCAACCTTGTCCGACAGGCCAAGTCCAAGCAAAAAATCATCGACAAGATGGAGGCGGCTGGGCTCATCGAGAAGATCGAAGTTGGCAAGGCGCTACGCTTCAACTTTGAGGACGTCAAGAAGCTCCCTCCGCCGATTATCGCATTTGATCGGGTAGCGTTCTCATACTCTGGCCAGAAGAAGGATTACTTGTATCAGGACCTGAGTTTCGGTATCGAGTGAGTGGTCTTTCGCGGAAAGCTCGCTTTGTGCTTAAGCAAGTTTCTAGCATGGACTCACGAGTAGCCATTCTGGGTGCCAACGGAACCGGCAAGTCGACGCTGCTGCATCTCATTACCTGGCGCTCTGCAACCAGTAGAGGGAACGGTTTCAAAACACGTACGTCCTGGTCATCCAGGTATATCTTGTGCTCTAACAAGACGTTGCAGGCCGCACTCAAACTCGCCAAGTACTCACAACACAGCGCAGACCAACTCCCGTACGACTCGGCCCCGATCGAATACTTCCAATCGCTCTTCTCCCAGCGGTTCCCCGAGATCGACCTACAAGGATGGCGGTCTCAACTCGGCCGCTTTGGTCTCTCCGGCGCGCACCAAACCGCGCCAATTCAAACAGCTCTCGGACGGTTTGCGGAACCGCGTTGTGTTTGCGCAACTAGCGATGGAGCACCCACACATCCTCCTCCTTGACGAGCCGACGAACCACTTGGACATGGAGTCCTATCGACGCGCTTGCGCGGGCGAATCAAGGAGTTTGAAGGCGGTGTGGTCATTGTGTCGCACGACTTCCGGCTGATCTCGCAGGTTGCGGAGGAGCTGCTGGGAGGTTGCGGACCACACAATCAAGAATCTGACCAAGATGGATATTAGCATCATGGACTACAAGAAGAATCTGGTGCGGCAGAGTAATGCGGCGATTGAGAAAGCCAAGCTCTTTAGCAAGACAGCTCGGAAGGGAAAGGCATAGTTTTTAGACTGTAGCATAGACGTTGTTGTATCTACCTGCATCCTTACTATTTAGAGACTTGTGGCAAGTCCCGAGTCGCCATCCGCACGTGGGAACGCCCACCATTGATCCCGCCCACCATTGATCCCCAACACAACTTTGCCCTTGGCCGCCATGGCCCCGCCCCGACGTGCATACGACAAGGTAGTTCTCCCAAATCTATGTGAAAGCTGACATATAATCTCCGCAGACGAGCTATGCCATTGCCCCGACGCCAGCTTCCCCGTCCCGCATCACGTCTCCATCGCCATCGCTTTCTCCCTCCAACTCAAACTCGGCCAGCTCTTCAACAGAGCCCACGACGCCCCCATCCAGGCCTCGCAAGAACTACCCCGACGCCATTGGTCGAGTACCACTCCATCGAAGAGGTACCTCCAAGACTTATGAGCGGCTCGAGGATTTGTTGCGCGAGGCGGGTTACAAAGAGACGCGCATATTCACGCCCGAGACGGACAGGGCTGCAACGCAGCCAGACGGCGCAAAGAGCCCGACTATCAGCGCCCAGGTCGTGGGCTTTTTGTCGCACTTGGTTCCCAAGTCGGTCGACGAGCTTTGCAACGGGAGGATAATCATGAGCCAGAGTCTACGCGTGCTTATTCTCCACCCCCTTCACCTTCTCTGAATCGCACCCCGCGGCCGCTGGCTTTGCATGCCACACGGAGCTCGACATCCCGGCCTGCTGGGCGGCGGGACAGCAACGCAAATAGCGTCGTTTCCTCAAAACGGGATATGCAGCCAGTCCATTCAACGACACCAATCAAGGGACTCTGTCGCGTCCATTCCAATCCACCAACCTGTTCCTGAACGCCCCGTCAACCGCTACTATCAACACCATCCCTCTACCTCGCGGAGTAGCGCCATGTCCAGTGGCGGGCTCATGTCGCCGACACCGGTGTATCAGCATCCTCCCACACCGACTCGGGCATCGACGTACCTCCGCCACATGACCTCCTACGAGCGGCCGCAAAGCACTCCCCCGACAACCTCTGTATACGCGCGCCTCACAGACGACGCCGAGGACGAGTCGATTCTCAGTCCGACTCTTCCTCCACGTATGCCGACGGGCTGGCTGGAGAATGTCAAACGCGCGAAAGAGTATTTTGCTGCGACACCAGCTACAACGCTTCCACCGATCTCGGGATCGCCTGTTGCGGTTAAATCACCGATTCTGGGACGTAGCGTGTCGGTCAAGACTCGTGGCCGGCTGAGCGACCGCACGAATGCCGTCGCACCTGTTTTGACCGCGCGGCTCAGGACTGGCCGCGCTAAACGCAGCGAAAGCCAGGTCAGCGTGAGCAGGGTGGTCTGTCGCAGTCGCGGTTCGTCGCCGGTTCGTCGCGATGGCAAGGGCAAGGCTCGAGAGGCAGATTTAGAGCTCCGAGGGCACTTGGAACTGCCGGACGATGAAGACTTTGCGCGCTCGAGGTTCCTCGGTGGATGGGGAACTTCGGCTCAGCTGCTGTCTCCGCCTCGAAGACGCGACGTCGACACGGATTCGGCGAGTGACGTATCGTCTGAGGGCGAGGAGGAGATTACACTTGCGAGGATACTCGTACCGTCCAGGCAGCACGGCTTGAACCCGCCAGCCATCGAACGCAGTCGCTCGGAGCGGAGTTTACGGCGATGTTTAGAGTTGGACCAGGCACATGAAGTTATACCGCCTGTACCACCGTTGCCCAACTACGGCGCGACCGGGAGCGGCCGCTGGAGCCTCAGTTTGAGCTGGGGGCGGGCCCGCGGCGAAGACGAGACGCAGAGGTCTTCAGGCGCAGACGAACACGAGAATCCGGAAGTCTGGGGCGCCGGCAGCGGCAAAGTCACCGGGAAGGGGATCCGTGCGCCAAAGAAGTGGCTTGCCTTCATGGACCAGCTGAGTTCCAATTCGCCTTTTCCACTACTTCTGCGGAAATCACAATCCACATCCATGCATGCATTATTATATGCATTTTCTCTCGCTCTTTACCAACCCATGGAATACCACACACACACACTCCCTAATCAGCATTAGTTCTACTCTAGATGTTCTTTGGTCGACGGTCTCGCTCGATTCTTACAGTACCGGTTCTGTATCGCTGGATGACAATGTGTATAAATAACTCGAGAAAACTTTCGATGTTTCCGTGCAACTTCGTTTGCTCAGCCTCTACTAGCACAAGACTGATGGATACAAGAAAATACAAGACATGTATCAGGGTACAAACGACGTGGGCCTCAATGCCCCATTCGCGAAGAGCGCCAACTGCTTTCTAGACGAAGAAAAGAAATCAGTCAGTGACGAGGGCCAGAAATCCAACTCACTGTAATTGAGACTCTGTAAACACTTGCCCTCGCCATTTCCTTTTGGTACAAGGCAACATTTTCGTCGGCGGTCCCTTTGAATGAGAGGCTTTCGCGGGTAGACTCCCGCCACGACTCGCTGTTCTGTGCCGCCCTGAGTACCGCTTCGACGTCCGCCAGTTGCATTCCGTTGGTCATCCAACCACCCCGCTCTTCGCCACCACCATCCTTGTCATTCCTGCCACCATTGTTCCCCCTCGCCGTCGCCGTCGCCGTATCGCCCTCGCCGTCGCGAGGTGGTTACCGCCTCCCATGCCCCCTTCACCGTCCTCGTTGTTGCCCCGTTTCGCAGCGAGGGCCACCACCCAGTTTGGCATAAACACTTCTCGGGGGTTCGTAATATCGACACCAGTGTGGACCGGATTTTGTTGAAAGGGATGGTACCCTCGGGCTTGCATCTCTTGGAGTAAGAAGAGAGAGTAAATTGGAGCCCGATCGTGATCTGGGTCAAGCCTAAGTCGACGTCCATGGTATTGCGATCGTGGCCTGGCCATAAGCGTTCCCTGGTGGAGGGAGTATTGTTCGAATTCCATCCACACATAGGCGTGGACAGGCTTCAGAATTAATTCAGCAACAACCTATAGTGCACGACGGTCGATTTACCTTGGGAATATACCGGATGATGGCAGCGAATCCGTCGAATTCACGGTGGTGCAAGCTACACATGGTGAGCCCGTTCCTAGGCTCGTGTACCGGCGAGTCCTTGGCGCCCGGAGGAACATAATTCAGGTGTCGCAGTATCCCCCACTTTTGGACTGTTATTCAGGTGTATTGGCAAAGAAAGAAATGATGCTCTCACCAGGTTTTGCCCCGTCAGGCTTGGCGGGATTATGTGGCAGTTGTCTAGGACCACTTGATCGCAGTTTCCGCATACAACGCAAGCACGCAGGTCCCACCAAAGATCACGGTCGTTGAGTCCAGTGCTGAATGTCGTCGTATCCGTAGCAATCCCACTCCGTTTCCCGGATTGAAAAACGTAAGGAAACGGTGGGGTTCGAGGGAGGTTAAGCGTCCAGATCGGAAGTGTAGTTTCCATTGCGTTGTCTGTGGGGACGGGCAAAGGTGATGTGTCTGAGGGCAGACATGACTGTAACCCTCATAACTGTGACCTGACTGTGACTGGTTCTCGTGCGCGGCGTGACGGTGCGCCACCCCAAATGATAACTTGTTTCAGAGCCTCAGTTTTTGCACATATCGTCTGACTGCAAACATGAAAGTCCTAGGATAGGATAGGATAGGATAGGATAGGAACCGGCGCAAGGTCCCGAATCGGGTAGGAAATATATCTTAGAACAAAGGATTTTTAAATACAAATATTGGGTGACTGCGAAATCATACACGGTTCTCAAGACTGCTGGATACAAAGAAAATACAAGACATGTATCAGGGTACAAACGACATGGGCCTCAATGCCCCATTCGCGAAGAACGCCAACTGCTTTCTAGACGATGAAAAGAAATCAGTCAGTGACGAGGGCCAGAAATCCAACTCACTGTAATTGGGACTCTGAAACGCTTGCCCTCGCCATTTCCTTTTGGTACAGGGCAGCATTCTTGTCGGCGGTCCCTGTGAATGAGATGCTCTCGCGAGTACACTCCCGCCACGACTCGCTGTTCTGTGCCGCCCTGAGGACCGCTTCGACGTCCGCCAGTTGCATTCCGTTGGTCATCCAACCACCCCGCTCTTCGCCACCACTATCCTTGTCATTCCTGCCACAGTTGTTCCCGCCGTCGCCCTCGCCGTCGCCGTCGCCGAGGTGGTTCCCGCCCCCCATGCCCCCTTCACCGTCCTCGTTGTTGCCCTGGTCATCCGCAGCGAGGGTCGCCGCCCAGTCTGGTATATACGCCTCTTGAGGGTTCGTAATATTGACACCAGTCTCGACCGGATTTCGTAGAAAGGGATGGAACGCTCGGGCTTTCATCTCTTGGAGTAGGAAGAGAGAGTAAATTGGGGCCCGAACGTGATCTGGGTCAAGCCTAAGTCGACGTCCATGGTATTGCGATGGTGACCTGGTCTTAAGCGTTCCCTGCTCGAGGAAGTATTGTTCGAATTCCATCCACACATAGGCGTGGACAGGCTGCAGAATCGATTCAGCAACAACCCATCGTACACAAGGGTTGACTTACCGGAGGAAGATACCGGACGATGGCAGAGAATCCGTCGAATTTACGGTGGTGCGAGCTACACATGGTGAGCCCGTTCCTAGGCTCGTTTACCGGTGAGTCCTTGGCGCCCGGAGGAACATAATTGAGGTGTCGCAGTATCCCCCACTTTTGGACTGTTATTAAGGCGTATTGGCAAAGAAAGAAATGATGCTCTCACCAGGTTTTGCCCCGCCAGGCTTGGCGGGATTATGTGGCAGTTGTCTAGGACCACTTGATCGCAGTTTCCGCATACAACGCAAGCACGCTGGCCCCGCAAAAGATCACGGTTCTCTAGGCCGGTGCTGAATGCGGTATCCGTAGAAATAACACTCTGTTTCCCGGATTTAAAAACGTAAGGAAACGGTGGGGTTCGAGGGAGGTTAAGCGTCCAGATCGGAAGTGTAGAGGTCGACATTGCTACGGGCGAGGGTTGGGCGAGGAGTTGAGAGCTATAGCGCGAGTGCTTGACGACTCAGTACTCAGGGGCCGAGCCGTATGGCATGGCAAGAAACGGTCGAGGAATTCGAAGGGGTGCCTGTTCTGTGTCAATGTATAAATAACTCGAGAAAACTTTGTGTGTGCCTCCGTTTGTAGCTTAGCTTGTTGCCCTCCAGATTTTGCCGGACTAAACGCGACGTCGTAGTGACCACGACCGCATTTGGTCACATGCAATCATCCGACCACCAGGCCCACAGGAACTGGGCGTATTTAATCCATGGGAATCGCCAGGTTTTCCCACTGCTGCAGCCGGGTGACGTCCTCTCTTTGTGCTCTCCCTCCTCCTCCAACCGTCGTTACACCGAATCATGACTGGATTCAACTTTGCGCGCGCTGTGGTCTCTATCGCGGTCTTCGTGGCCTCTGCTGCTGCCGCTATCACTTCTCGTGAAGAGGACTGGAAGATCGCACTGGGGTGGAACGGAATCGTTCTCCCTGCTGATACCGTCGGCACACCTGTTGAATCCTCGGACTTCGCTGCGCCGCATGGTATGGTGAAGGCCCCATCGAGCAACACATTGGCTGTGTCTTCGACTGTTGGGGTGTGTATTTTGCACCGTTCATCCGATGCGACGCTGATTACGAGGTCGTGGTTGTAGAAACCCGGAGGCGTGTTTATCTGCCAGGATGTTGGGTGGGGCAAGCCGTGTGGGTGCGTCATCCGGGACCGGGATCTCAGAGTTTCTTTTTCCTTTCGTGCGCTCAATCTACCCACTGTCTAGGTACTCCGTTCAGCCTCTGAATGTGTGCATTTTGCTTCAAGCCCCGTGGCTCAACACGATCTCGAGCTTCGGGCCTGACCCTGGTGCGACATGCTTCGGTGCGTACCGTGCATCTCGCTTGTTCTCGGTTGATGATATCTAATCTCCTTTTGCAGCTTTTGCGTGCGTTATCTTCACGTCAAGAAAATCCTTTCTTTTCTCACTGACTGCAGCTCGGGCAACTGTGATGCTGGACAAGCCCAGTGGTCGTTCACATTCCCCGGCGATAATACTGGGGGTGTGGCTACGAGTAATCCTTGGAACGACAAGGTATGTATACTGGCTGACTCTACTCTTCCATAAATTCACCGTTGTTGTCAGATTACAAGCTTCGTCTGCGTCCCGTCTTGAGCATGCAGTACTGGAGTCTGCTATACCATTGAATGTACGGATAATCTGCTACTAGTAGTGGGTTCAATAGGTTTGGATACAATGTCTACTGGTTGGTACTTGGAACGAATGCGTCAGGTAGATGAGTGGTGAGTAGAGGTACAAGATGGCGGCAGTTAGTCGTCGCAAGAAGTGAGCAAGAATGAGGGACTGCAGCAAGAGATGGACTTAGTATACGGCGTAGTATTGCTGCTGACTCTGTTCAGCATCGTCGCACGCCTCATTCGCCGCAGAGTCGGCGTTGGCGTTCTCGCTGCGGGGTATCCATTGGAAGGTTGCTCTGCCATGGTTGGTGTCAATGTTGTTGACGAGATCCGACGCTTCCTCAATCAAGTCGCGGTTCTTGACGGGTTCGCCTTGGGGGGTCCATTAACAAATCCAAAGAAAGTCATTGCAGCCACTCACCGGTGGACGTGCGCCATCCATTCTGCTCCCAGGTCCCAATCCATTTCGTCAAGCAGTCAATCGCGTATTGCGAGTCGGTGAAGATATTCAGCATGAAGAACGGGTTGTTTTGCAGCTGGTTGCGGCGGCCAATCGCGAGCTCGAGGGCGAGGATGAGAGCTGTGAGCTCTGCGCCTAGGAGAGGGAGACAGGAGGTGAGGGCTCGACTAATGTGTGGAAGGCAGGAAGATATACGTTGGTTGGTGGGCGTTGGGTGCGAAGGGAGTGCACGCTTGTGACCATGGGATCCCGTTTACCGGCTTGGAAAAATAGACGCCTGCGCCGCCAACGGCACCCGAACGACCGTTACTGCGGCATGCTCCGTCAGCCCAGACATCCATTTGGTAGGGCATTGTGTTGGCGGTCTGTGTGTGTCGGATAATTGTTGATGTTGGTGGTCTGAGACGAAAGAAGTGTTGTGACACCGCGACTGGCCTTTAACAATCACCATCAGGACGACGTGGGCGCAGAAATCAAACCCGTCTCTGGCGCTGTAACGGGGTTTCTGACCACTACCCGATTGTGAATGGTGTCTATGGCTCTCTGAAGACCGTCGAGTTGGTCAGCTTGGGATCTCACCAGAAGAGCGCGAAATCTGCGCACAGGTACGATGGAAGCAAGCTTCACATGCAGCTAGCACCTGTTTTGTTAGGTCGAAACTGCGCAACAAGTCAAGTTCAATAGACTCTTGCGCGAGGGGACGGTGCTGAAAAACTACACCTCGGTCCTGGTCCTTCTTCTCCGCCTGCGCCAGCTCTGCTCTCATCTGGCGCTGATACAAGAAAACGGAGGTCATTTCCTGGCCCCAGACGAGGAAGACGAGCCCTTCGAGTTCAAGGACGTGCTAGCACGCGCTCGCAAAGAGGTTTCTTCCGAGTTTGTGAAGAAGATGAAGGATAAATACAAGGATCTTGCGTTGCGGCGCATTGCGGCGGAGAAGGAGGTTCGTGGCATGTCGCGTCCCTCCTCCGATTGAACTCTTATTATTCGTTCCTAGTCGGCAGACGCTGTTCGCGAGGTCGACGACTGCGCAATCTGCTTCGACGCCCTGAGCGATCGCGCGAGGCTGTTGTCACGCCTTGTGGACATGAATTCTGCAACGACTGCCTAGGTGTGTCCACTTCAAACAGCTCAAATCGAGGACAACGGTGGTCTCAAAGCAAACGAGCGGACGGCGACTGACCGGGAAATAATAAGGCGCAGCCTACGGTACTGCCCATCCGTGGCCGCTTTATACTGATTCTTTTAATTTGCTGGGCGGAATGGGAGTGACCATCGGGCGGGGTTCTTCAACTGTGCGGGGTACCGAGTTGAATAAATTATGTCTACGACACTGCCTCAGATGCTGGCTCGACCGTAGGAGCGACCTGCGGGAATATGGTGTGCATCTCCGAACTCTGATGCATATAGTTGTCGTCCATCCCTAAATCCATCGCTCGGCATTCCTCCAGCAACATCTTGAGCTCGTCGAGATTGGAAACTCGGCGGCTTCCCGGCTGAGAGTAGTATTCATCGTCCGAGTATAGGTCCCCGCTTGTGTCCCGATCGCCCTCGCCATCTTCCTCCTCCGAACTCATCAGTCGCTACCCGTTCCCTCAGCCTCATCCTGTGGCAGTTCTCCCAGAAAGTTGCCGGTACAATCCTCAAGCCTAATCCCAGCCCACGTCGTCGTCGCCCACCAATTCTCCCAGCGCGTCATTCCTCCACCTGCTTCCCTTGGCCCGTTGTCGAGATTCAACTGGCGTAGTAGATCTGGATCAACCGCCCGTATACGCGTGAGCGAGGGAAAGAATTCCTTCGTGCACAGGGCGTCAAATGTGCGCTCATTGACAGAGATGGTGAGTGCCACATCGGCAGAAACTTCGTTCATCTTGTCCAAAGCCGGGTCGAAACCAAAGGCACGCAACAGTCCGGTGCATCCCCACACTGGTCACAGCGCTCGTGGGC
Organism: Mycena amicta; assembly: GCA_029282125.1. Lineage (NCBI taxonomy): Eukaryota > Fungi > Basidiomycota > Agaricomycetes > Agaricales > Mycenaceae > Mycena > Mycena amicta. The sequence continues at coordinate 158,275 of JARIHP010000037.1, read as the reverse complement.
AAAGGGAGGAGCCTGAGCGGAGGGATCGTCGTACTCAGTACCCACGATACGCCAGTCGCCAGTTGAATATTAGAGTCGTGAGTGCAGGACAGGCTGCGAGGAATCGGGGAACAGACTGCCGCGGCTTCAGGTAGACATCCAAGAAGTCCAATGAAGTTCCGTGAGCAGCAAGGAAGGCAAGGACATCGGGGAGATCTGAAGGTCGCTCGCTGGTATTGATTGACAGGGAACGAAGGGACGGAAGTTGCCAGCCCGTAGCTTGCTCAACGAGCTGTTGGAGATGTCCTCGAAGAGAGAGCTGTCGCAGGTCGGGCAAACCCAGCTGGATGTCGCAGGCGGCACCCAGGGGAGTCTCGTCCCCCGCTTGGGGGGTTTCCCGCACGTCACTATTCTGAACATCCACATGTACCGCAAACAGGTTTGGTAGGGAGTCCAGAGCCCATATGAGTTTTGGGAGAGCCGAAGATGGGATATTAACATCGAAGGTGCGCAACGACTTCTTGGAAAAGGTTGCTAGTGCTTCCGCAACTGGCCCAAAAGTTGCGCTACCCATGGTGCCGTCCACGACGAAAATTTCGAGATTGGGGCAGTGGCGTATAATGCTTGCGAGGGCATTTCTGAGTGTGTCTGCCGTTGGTGTAAAGGTGATTCCGCGAGTAAGGTGGATCCGCCGCGTCCACCAACCGAGTGAGTGTGTGGCCGTCGTCGCGGATGCCGAGGAAGAATCGAGAGCGGCGCAGCGCTCCAACAGATGAGCGGGCTTGCTGAAGAATAGAGATCGGAACAAAAACTCGAAGCCTATACTTTGCCACTTCTTGCAGGTCCTTATAATGGCCTGCTTTATCAGTGAGAGGTCGAATCAAGTCCCAACCCTTGCATCACATACCACTTTCGTAGAGTAGCTACGGCGCTCGAGCTCCTCAATGGCATCTTGCGGAGAGCGCAAATCCCAGTCCCCGACGTCGTTCTTGAACCATGCCGATTCAGCCATAGACGTGGGTAGTGCGTGCTGAAAGATCACGTCCTCGTCGGCCGCCAGCTCGAAGACCTAGGAGTGTGAGAGGGGAAAATACAGTCCGCGGAGAACTAACCTGAATCCAGAGCTCAGCGGGGAGATCAGGCATGGTGGTTGTTGCGGAAAGACGTGTTGCTTGTTGATGTTTACGCGGCCCATCAATACAATACGATACGTAGCGAATTAAGCGAAAAGGCTGGCGCAAGGAAAAGATATAGAATAATGTACGTGGAGGGAATGGTTCGAGAGTTACATAAAGTCATCTTCCTCCCTCCAATTCTTTGCCTGATCCCAGTACCCCCCTCAGCCTCTCCCCCAAGAGCTCCTTCGCAGCGCCATCCGTTGGGCAGTGGCGGACCCTGAACTCGCGGAACGCGCGCTCGCGTAACATTCCCTCCCAAACCATCCAGCACTTGTTATTCTCCAACGAAACCGGCTCTTGTTCATCCTCCGTTGCCTTGCCTTTGCCCTTCCCAGTTCCAGAGTCGTCGCCATCCTCATCCTGCAGAACAACATCCTCTCCGCCCCTCGGCCGCGCCGCCTCCGTCCACGCAATCCGGTCCATCATCAGCTTCTTGTACTTTTTCAAGAACTTGGCGGGACCTTCAACGTAAACCATGCTGAAGTTGCGATGCAGGATACACAAGCCAGAAAGATTGAGCTGGTCGGCGTTTTTGCGCACTTTGAATTGATGAGCGGGGTCTGAGAGGACCTTGACTCTGTAGAGGCACCGTTAGCCACTGCACCGGAAAGAGGCAGGTTCGCGTACTTGAAAACAGCCCCATAAATACCGCGCTTGTCTTCCTCAGGCCTTTTTCGTCTCGACCTTCTCCCTTCTCTGCTCGTCTGTGAGCTTCCGCTCCTCGTTCATCTTTTCGTGAGTGTGCTTGCGCATGGCCACCTCGCGCCGGATGCGCGCTTCGACTTTGGTCGGGTCTTGAACAGCGTCGGACGTGAGGACTTTCATCATATTGGAGAGTCGGACTGTAGAAATTGAGTTCCAGTGCAGAAGACTAGAACTATTCATACCTTTAGGAGCATCTGGAGGAATCAGGCCCATAGCCACGCGGTCCCGCTTGTCCTGTAGATCCGCCGCACGCTTAAGCTTCCGCATCTTCTTTCTTTCCTGCGCACCAAGGCGTTAGCCTCTCTACTACTGAGAACAAGCGAAACAGACCTTCGTAGTCAACATCATAGGCTTCAACGCGACGTTGTTCTTATCGCCAGGCGCAGGAATGGGAATGGGATGCTGGATATAAATTGTGATGGGCGAGTCGACGCTTCGAATGTTTGGTATTTCTTCGACAGCGTACTCGTCCAGGTCCGCATAGTTTTTATTCGGCAAAAGTGGTTGGTCCCACCACTCGGCCTCAGGAGGCGGGGCGCGCTACAATGATGGACTCTGAATATGAATCTAGCGGATAGAATCTCAACGTACCTTGACCCCACGCTCAATGCCCATATCTCCGTCCAATCCCGCCTTGCGGGCACTTTCCGCAATACGCTGCTTGAGAGCCTCGAGCTGGTTATCCTGCCGCATCTGATTTCCCAACGCGACATATTTGCCCTTGGTGTTAAACCGAAAGTTGCGACCAGACCGTTCTTTCGGAGCACCTTCGAACAGAAGAGTCTCTTTAGACGTCGCCGCAGACGTATATGGATTGGACTTTTCGACGACTGGTACAGGCGGGGGAGCAGGCGGCGGCGTAGGTGCATTGCGAACATTGGCCTTGATGGACGCGAACTTGGGCTGCATGGGCTTGTATCGGTCCTTCTTCGACTGTGGCGCAGCGGGGGTCGTGTCGAGGAGAAGTGGGTGGGCGGCCATCTTCAATCCAGCTCCCTGCGGCGGGGTGTCCGCGGGAGTTGGCTTCTTTTTGGCCGGGCCATTGGACTAAACGAGGTTAGAAAAAGAAGGAAAAATAGAGTAGAAACATGCCATGTACGGGTTATCGTTGACAGTCATTCTGGTATGCGCGTCCTCAACGAGTCGTTTAATTCGCTTGTTGATAGCGTCGGCGGACGGTACGGAAGTGCCTGACGCCGGCGCGGGCCCAGATGAAGCCGAGGCGGAGCTTGCGGCAGCCAATGCCGGATTTTGGTTCCTCATGGCAGCCAGCTTTGCAGCAATTTCGGCCCGCTTCTGCGCAATGAGGGCTTCCGATGATGACAACTGCAAACCATTCAGAATGAGGGTCATCGACGATGAGACTACTGCTCACCGCGGGCGCTGCACCGGATCCATTGGCCTGAAAGCAAACGGGTTATAGACAACGAGTCAGAAGAACGCTTGTATTCACCTTGAGAGGGTACTCACAGAACTGCGAAGACGTCAGTGAGGCGAATGAAGAGAAGAAAACAGACCTTTTGAGCTTCTTTGTTGCAGAGGTTTCGCCATTGCCGTCAAACGCGCGTTTCTTGTCGCTCATCGTGGTCAAGACCTGAGAGACGATGTCACGTCACGGCCAATGTTCTCTCTCGTCCTCCCTGGCGCGCTCAATACTCTCCCGGCGACCCACACAGCCGCTCACTATCTTCTCCCGCGCACGAAACAACCTCGCACCCCGACAGGTCAAGCACCCCAAACGCCACAAGGGCCGCGTCCCGATTCCCATTGGCGGCTCAACGAGAGGCTCGACGCTCGCATACGGCGACTGGGGCCTGCGGATCAAAGGCAATGGCGTCCGTCTCAGTGCGAAGCAGCTCGAGGTGGTGGAGGAGACGATAAAGAAGAAACTCAAGATCCTCAAAGGCGTAAAAGTCTATCTGCGTGTATTTCCCGACATCCCAGTTTGCATCAAGGTATTTCGGGATGGAGAACTTAGCGCGGACAAAGCTAAGATTATTATGTAGGGGAATGAAACGCGTATGGGCAAGGGCAAGGGAACCTTTGAGTTCTGGGCGACGAGGTCATTTCGCTTGTCTATTGTTGAGCTTTTTCCCTCATGGCGAACCACAGAGTACCCGTCGGACGGGTGATCGTAGAAATTGGCGGGGCCCCGGTCCGAGAAGAGCTGGCAAGAGAAGGTTTGCTTTCTTTGTTCCCTCGACTGTGGCTTAATTTTTTGTAGCTCTCCGATTAGCAGCCGCGAAGTTGCCCACAAAAATGGAGTTCATCCGCCGTTCAACCCCGCCACGCCTAGGCAATCTCGTCCTCCATCCCCCCAAGGCGCCGCGCCCACCAATAGAGGCAGATCAGGCGGCGTCCGTACCAGCAGAGCAACCTCATATATAACAAGTATCTGCTGCTCGAGAAATGCGTAAAAATACAGTGAGCGACAACGAATGCAAGTAAGGTAAGGAATGAGATGAGTCAAGTCGTCAAGTTAGTCACGGGCGAATCAGATTCTGCTCCTCCCACACTTTGCATCCTCTTCCTAGAGAGCTTGCTCAGGTAATCTCTTCAATCAAGGAGAACAGCGCACCTCCGGTACACCGGTATTTGCCCTTGGTGTGCTCAAAGTCGGCGCCGCATTGGTAGCAGAACTGCCAAATGTTAGAAACTTGCATCGTATCAAGACGACTGGCAGAGCGTACATGGTGCTTGCATACACAGGTGATATGGCTTTAAAACAGATAAACTGCAGAATGGGCAGGAATGAAATCACTCACTTGCAGCCATACTATCGGGACAGCTCATCAGTATCCGCAAGGATTTGAAATAAAAGCCCAGTACCTTTAACTCAACCATCGCGGAGCACTACATGCCTGTAAGTAAAGGAGGCTTCAACGAACAAGACAAATTCACCTTTGGGCAACGTCTCCATTTCTCTTGTTGCGCCAAATTCGCAAAGGCCACGTCCTCGGGTGCTCGTTCGTTCATCGGCAACGCTTGATACGCGTCACAGGTAAGTTCTACAAGCCTGGTAGTCAGAATAATCCACGAAAAAGACCATTTGACGCACTCTCATGCCATACACACTTGCAGCTCTTGCAGAGGGAACCTCTACACCGCGGGCACTGAACCAGAGTTGCAGCATGCTTGACCCCACTTGGCGCTGGCGCGATGTCGTCCGCGTCAAACTGCTCGTCGCAGCCCTTATGTGGACTGCATTCTTTGACTGAGGGGTATTTCACACCATCACAACATGCGACACACCAATAAATCAGGTTCAAGCCGGACAAGAACCTTTGGTGGTTCCATTCTTCCATGTTCTTCGGGCCCAAGACAAGTTGGGCTGTCGGGTCGCTAATCTCAGGTGGTCGGTCTCCAGGTTTTCCGCGACATTCCTGCCAGTTTATATAATTCAGCTCAAGGAGGAAACAGAAAAATATGAAACCGCACCGGACAACATATGGGGAATTCTGGTCTCCTTCCCTGAGTAGCCGGGGCCCGATCCTTCAATACGGTGCCGTAGTGATCAGGATTGAACGCGAGGTTAAGGTTGAGGTAGATGGCCAGTGCCAGGCAAGCCTGAGTCGTTGTTTTGTAAGCGTCCCCTTCCACGTAAGACTATACGCTTACACCGCAAAAAACATGTTTACAGCTCTCGAGCTGTAATCCGTGCAAGGTCGGCCGTCGAGGTGCACGCAGTTGCCGTGGAGCGTTTCCATTGACCTAGCACCTCTTTGATACCGTTGTCGTCGTCCTCTTCGTATTCTTCCTGGTCAGAGTCATCCGGGAGTTCCGCGACGAGTCGGTCGCTTTCAGAAGCATGAAAACACGCATCAACGTAAAATGGAACGCCAACTCACTTTGATGTCGACTGCCACGGGTTGGGAGTGAGCGTACAATGCTTGAAACAGACTGAGCATTTCGGGCCCTTGGGCTTTGCTCCCCCTACTACGGCTGTACGAAAATCAGCCAGAAAACGCTGAAGGAAACCTTATCCAACTCACGGGTATGGTTTGAATGTTCACTACTCATGCGCTTCAACTCCGCTGTCGCCTCTCTCAACTTCACCAGCTCGCGCTTGACAGGATCGGCCTGTTCGTCGAAAGCCGATGTGTATGCCTTCAACGCAGCGGATCCGGGGGGTTCGAAGCTGCCGGTCTACATGGTCGTGTGAGCACCATTCGTGTGGCCTACGAATATCTAATCAGGAACGTACGTTGGACATGCAGTTGCCCATACTGCTTGTGAAGTGCGGGTGATCGATAGACGAGGGACGGAGAGAACGGAAGAGAGCCGACTGCGGACAGCCAGGGATTTAAAGACTCTTCAGGTTGACGCCGCCAACGTCCTTGTATAGCCTCTGTGCCAAAAAGGCATCTACACCCACGAACGTTCGTCGATGCAGTGACATATCATAAAGCGCAATGTATGGCGAGCGAGCAATTCAAGAGCACCTAGACCACAGAAAAGCTGTAGGGAGGCATCACAGGCAAACCGGCACTGGTCGCTTGCAGGAAGCAGCCGAAGTTGATCGACTTCCGGATATGGGTTCTATCTGAAGCTACGTATGAAATCAGATACAACGGTCCAAGAGGAATTCAGGCGTTCATGCACGCTCATGGACATAACCTATCCGTGACGCTTGACAACAAAGCAATACATTCTGAATACAGCGATACAACAAATTCTCAGTACAATCAAATACATAACATAATCAATCAGTAAGAAATATTTTCACTCCGCATGACGATGCAGTTTACGCCGAAATGTGGATTCTCCTCCCAGGGCGACCGAAGCGGACGATCGGCACTCGAAGGGCTAGTTTCCGGGGTTCGTGAACGGACTCGACGGGCTAAGCGCGCTCTGCGGACTATATGGACTGCGTACACTCTGCATGCTGGACGAAGTCCGCAGGCTGTAGGGACTCTGCGGACTACCCGGGATTTGTGGTTTATAAACCACTCGTCTAGTTGTGAGATCAGGCAAGGAGCTTTACAGAAATTCACAACAAAGCACTCACCGGCGCTGCTTCATCAACAATTCTCGCTTTTGGGTCTTCTCGGCATCGACATCCCGATAAGGGGACGTATTGACATTCAAGGACTTGGTTCTTGGTCGTGTCTGCGATATGGGGGCGGCTGGGATAGGATAACAACAACTCGTATCTAGGCAGAGGATCAGATCAGGGCTTTATAGCGAAGTGAACCGGTACTCTTGTGCCAGGCCAATTTGCATTTCTTGCACACGAGACCGTGACATTGGGGACACTAAAACCACTCAGTAATATATCGTTCGAACGATAGACAAAACAAACTTGTGTGCAGGTCTCCGTGTTGGGAACAGACTCGAGCACATCATCTGCATCGAATGAATGACTACAGCCGCGATATGGACTGCAAAAACATGAGCTCCGTTTATATTTCGAAGATAAGACATACCACCAAATTAACCGTCGGGATGCCAGAAACCTAGCATGGTTCCACTCTTCCAGGTTGGTGTCGCCGAGGACAAGCGACGCTGTGGCGTCGTTGATCTCGAGCTTACGCGCGCCAGGACGCATTTTCAATCGACATCGCTAGCAAAAGCAAGAACATGAGGAGACTTCGAGGTTTCCATTCAGCAGGGCGCTCGTACGGGACACGATATTGGGAACTCTGGACTCTCCAAATCCGGCAAATCGAGGATGTAGGATGGCAGTTTCATGCCATACAACTCAGGGTCAAAGGCCAAATTGAGACTGTGATAGATGGACTGTGCGAGGCAAGCCTGGAAACGACATATTAGCAGAGGCCCGCGATGCATATATATCTTTGAACGTACGCCGCAAAATACATGGCTGCAGGGATGGAGCGCGATACCATACGGAATCATGAGTTTTGGACGTTGTTCGGCAAGCCGCGATGCCATGATTTTGCTGGACGAGTTGAATAATCAAGATGGATGCGGTTGGACGACCGACCTGCGCGTCCGCTGCCATGGGTTCGGGCAAACGTAGCAGTAGTTGGCGCAAATGGCACATTTTGGGCCAGGTTGTGGTTCTGGTCTGTCTGGGACTGTTTCCAGCATTAGCTTGACCTTGACCATGACAGGGAGAGCTCACGAGGAGTGCTCGGCGGCGGGACCAGCGCTTCAGGAAAGAAGCGTTCCCGGGTAACGGTATCCGCACTCGGACGGGAAGAGCTCAAGCTCGCAGTTGTGCTCGCCTCCACACTCAACCTCTCGACGCGCTCCTCTGCCACACGCGCCTTTTCCTCTGCCTCCTTCACGCGTTTCTCCGCCGCCCAAACCGCCTGATCCATCCGGGATCGTTCACGCTGTTGATCGTACAGGTTGACAAAATCTTGCAATGCTCGCGCCCCAGGCTGCTCGAACTGTCCTTCCTTGAGACGGCATACGAGAGTCAGTATCCATGCACTACCATGGCAAACGGACGCACATTGCGCAGGAAAGCTTTGTATTTCTTGAACATCGTAGGGGAGACAGGAGAGATTCACCTCCCGGCTAGATACCTGTGTGGGTGCGCGCCGTCGGCTAGGTACGTTGTGTGGCTGTGACGAACGTGCGACGGGATTTGATAAGTTATAAACATCCACAGGGCTCCTTTCAAGTGCTCGAAGCCCGGGTCAGAGACATCCAAGCAGCCCTAAGCCGATTCTGAAATCCAAGTTTCAACCCCGAGCCTTCGCGATACCTGAGAGTCAACGACTTGCCATTTTCGAGCGTTCATTTCGGATAGTCACGTCTTCATAACGGAAATCATAGCCTGGTTCTGCAACAGAATCTATTTAGTGGCTTGAGGCACCGTCAATATGCACGGGTGCGGATGCCGTTCAACTCTATTTTGCGGGATCTTTCACCTTTCCCTCGAGGCCGAGAGCGCCGCCGAAAAAAAAAAACGCGAACGAGAACTAGCCTTGTTTAGGGCTCTCCGCGCGCGTAGACGAAGCGTGGGCGGGTATGAATGTTACGACTGCAACTGTTCATGTGGCCAACTATTGCGAATTCCGATGCACAGGACAGAAGACACCGGGTTGACTTGGCTGAACTTGAAGCTTGAAGGATGTGCTCGCCCAGCTCGAATACTGAGTGTTGCAACAATAGGTGTCTTCATCGATCTTCGAAGTTCTTGTCAGTTCATCTCAGCGCATAGCCGTACCGGAACAGCCGTACGCGTGACGTGACCGTGACGCTTGCGACTCTTTTCCGCATGTCGGACATCATTGAACGGGTCTCAGCGGATGCATCGGCGGTCCCGTTGACCGGAAGAGTGCCGACCGCTGGTGGCCATTTAGTTCAAGCCGTTTGTTGGGCCATGGTCGAAAGCAAACTGCTGAGTCACGGCCAAGCTTCAAGTTTGTACATGTTTGAAAACTCTGTTTTCTATATTCAGTTACGCACAGCGCATGCATTTGTACGTCGAGCATTGTATGCCTACATCGAGAGCTATGGAGTGTGCTTCGAGTCACCTCAATTCCACAGTCACTTCATCTGGATGAGGGTAAGCTAACTCCTCGTTTTCGCGCACCGTGAAGCTTGAAGGTCTAGCCCTCTCTGAGGTGAAGGTGCCGAACGGAGTATCGACTCATAATAGTAGGCTATACATTAACTAAGAGACTTGTGTAGGAAATAACGAAATTTATCCTTCATACGCAGTGTTGTTGGCTCCCTTGCCCCTGGAGCAAAGCCGTGATCACACGATGGGGCAAGTACAGAATATACCGTGTTCGGAGGGTGTTCCTCCAGGACAGAGCGAACAAGAAACTCATAAAGTCGGCGCAGAGCCTTAGAGCATTAAAACCAATAAAGCTATCGGCGGCGAGTTTCAATGAAACTGAAAATCGAATGAGTGTGAGGGCAAGAAGAAGGATGGAGACATACATATCACGCTGATAACGAGGCAGAGAATGAAACAGACCCATTGACAGATATCCGATACCTCCAGTCGGAGCTCCAGAGGGCCAGGAAGATACGCGACGACGGATATCAGGATGATTTTGGCGAGAGTGGCGTAAATGTGGGGATACGATACGATAGGAGAGAGTGTGTGTTGGGACGTGACGACATCAGGATGTACGCGACAGCCATGAACATATGGGCGGCGAGTCGGCCGCTAGTACGCAAGTTGGTCGGGTATATAGGCGGCAAGTCGCCGCTGGTAGTCAAGTCGGTCGGGGTCGGGACTCAGGGGCCGCAGATGCATGGGCGGTTTCTCCGGGGTTGGCGGCCATTGAAGGGCGTGCGACGGACCCATGGGTCTTGGTGAATGCGTCGGGCGTCCTTTCGACGTTGGATGTGTGCTGGACGTTGGTACATCGCGGCTGGAAGAGGAACGCAGTGACTGTGACAGATGTCCCTGTCTATTTGGCCAACTACTGCGAATTCCGATGCACACGACAGGAGATAACAGACGTCGTTGACTCGAGGATGTGCTCGACCAGTTCGAATAAGTGTTGCAACAATCGGCCTGTCTTTATCGATCTTTCGAAGTTCTGTTTTCGTGTCAGCGGAGAAAAAGAAGTTCAAGGACGGTGGAAGGACAACAGGTAACATCCGTGACGCGTCAGTGTGACTCAGCTGCAGTGATGGCCTTAGTGCACGCCATTCTTTCATCCAACATGAAGACCCTGGTTGACTTCCCGATTGAAACAAGACTGGCCGAATCATCAAGTGTGCGCTTGGAACTAGACAACCGCGCGCCAGCGAAGGACTCGGAGCTGTTGGAGACGCGCGGAGCGCCGGAGCCACGGCGGCCTTCAGACCTCCCGAAGTCCTTGCCTTCCTTGCTGCTCACGGAACCCCACTGCATTTCTTGGATGCCTACCTGAAGCCGCAACAGTGTGTTCCCCAAAATCCTCGCAGCAACTCAGCCTGTCCTGCACTCACGACTCTAATATTCAATGGCGACTGGCGTATCGTGGGTACTGAGTGCGATGATACCTCCGCTCAGGCTCCTCCCTTTGCCCATGAGCGCCTGGCCAGTGTGGGGATGCACCGACTGTTGCGTGCCTTTGGTTTCGACCCGGCTTTAGACAAGACGAAGGAGATCCCCCTGGATGTGTGGGTCACCATCTCTACCAATGAACGCACGCTCGACGCCTTGTGCATGAAGGAATTGTTTCCCTCGCTCACGCGTATAGGGGCGGTTGATCCAGATCTACTACGCCAGTTGAATCTCGACAACGGGCCGAGGGAAGCAGGTGGAGGAATGACGCGCTGGGAGAATTGGTGGGCGACGACGATGTGGGCTGGGATTAGGCTTGAGGACTGTACCGGCAACTTTCTGGGAGAACTGCCACAGGATGAGGCTGAGTTAACGGGTAGCGACGATGAGTCGGAGGAGGAGGATGGCGATGGCGATGGCGATTGGGACACAAGCGGGGACCTATACTCGGACGATGAATACTACTCTCAGCCGGGAAGCCGCCGAGTTTCCAATATCGACGAGCTCAAGGTGTTGCTGGAGAAATGCCGCGCGATGGATTTAGGGAGGGACGACAACTATATGCATCAGAGTTCGGAGATGCACACGGTATTCCCGCAGGTCGCTCTTACGGTCGACTCGGAGCCAGCATCTGAGGCAGTGTCGTAGACATAGAAATGTCTCTGTTTATTTAACTCGGCACCCCGCGCAGTTGAGGAACCCCGCCCGACGGCCACTCCAATTCCGTCCAGCAAATTAAAAGAATGAGTATAAAAGCGGCCACGGATGGACAGTACCGCAGGCTGCGCCTTATTATTTCCCTGGTCAGTCTCCGTCCATTCGTTTTTTCGACTCCCAACTGATCTAGCCCAGCAGAGATGATCTTCAACCTCAAACTCACCACCACAGTCTTTGCGTTGCTTTCAGTTGCAATCGCCGCTGCACCATCTAGTCGCATGCACTTGGCCCGTCTCGTCGAGCGCCAGTCGGGCTGCACGGGTGATTCTGACTGCCCCGGCTCGCAGGTGTGCTGTTCCGGTTTGGTGAGCCATTCCTCAGAGAGCGCCACAATCAACTCATGTCTGTGTCTCGTTAAAAAGGCCTTTGGTCCCGGCGAAGGGCCCGGCGTTGGTATATGCATAGAGCAGTTTGAATGCTCTGACAGTACGTTTGAATCATGGAAGTAATAGCATTTGGCCTGATCCATTCTTTCGCAGGTCGCTGCTCGTTTAATGGTGCTGGAGGGTTCTGCGATGGAGGTTGAATGACCTTGTCGGCTCGCTTAAATTTTATTGTTGGCGCGTAGACGCGTCGCAGTTAGTTACCATCAATGAAAGGCGTGACCGCGAAGGTCGCGATGACTTGGTACAAGATGATTTCGCTCGACTACACAATTCTACACAACTCTACAAGTAACAACATCTACGCAAAGTATTTACGTGGCTACGTATCATAGAATAGGTTGAGGTAATAGAGGTACGGTTCAAGAAAGGATGCGATAATGGTATGGTATGAATAGCGGCTGCGTGCTTTGAGGATGCAGGGAATCTATGCTTTAGGAAGGACGCGCCCGCGCGCATCGAGACCAAAGAGGCTGGCCAACTCCTTGACAGACAGACGGCCAATCTTCTTGCCCTTACCCTCTCCCAGAGAGCCGTCCGCCAAGTTCTGCGAAAGTTAGCCGCCAAATAGAGTGAGTGTCAACGATGTTACCCACCTGCTTTCTTTCTTGCAAGGACAGGATTCGGTCTTCCACTGAGGCCAGTGAGCACAAACAGAGACAGAAAAGAGCCATTGGGACGTACCAGTGTTCTCAATAACCAAACGACGAACAGTGACCGCGCGAGTTTGTCCGAGACGGTGGACGCGATCGAAAGCTTGGCTGTCACAAGGTCAGCGAGTGCAAACGTTTAACAGCGAACAGGCGTACTGGTCGATGGCTGGCGACCAGCCGAGATCAAGGGAGACTACGTGGTTCGCTCTAGTGAGATTGAGCCCGACCCCTTGTAGAAAAAGAAAATGAGCAGGGAATAGAACATTTCTTTGAAACGAGCGTACCTCCGCACTTCAGGGACATCAGCATCACTCGAGCCTTGTCCTTCGACATAAAGGCAGTGACTGCCGCTTCGCGCTTGGTGTTGGTCATGTCACCCTGGTATCTGAAGTACGGATTAGATGAGGAAATGAGTCAAAGCGAAGAAGACCTACTTGACGTGGAGGATGCCGGCTTCTGTGAGGTAGTCCGAGACAATATCGAGACATTTGGTCCATTGAGAGATCACCAACGTCTGGTAGCGGAGAGTGAGGTTCCGTTCGAGAACTGAACGAGAACAAACCTTTTCGTCGGGCTTCTCCAGAGCGAGTTTCTTGAGATACTCCATCATAGAACGCATCTTCGTCGAAGGAAGGAACCTCGGCATCAGCTTCAACTCAGCCTTGGTCACCTTGGGGCGTTTGCCAAAGATGACCTCCTTCTCCTGCGGCTCCTCCTCCTCGTCCGAGTCGAGAATCACCATAGGACGGGTCTTCTTGGTGTTCAAGCGGCTCTTGAGAGCGCGGCGCGTGTCCTTCTCTTCCTCGTCCTCGTCGCTATGCACAATAAAGTCGGACATGTCGTCGTCGTCGTCGTCTTCGTCTTCCTCGGCATCCGACGAGTCCACGACGATCTTGCGAGAGGCAGCCTTGCGAGCGGGTCTCTTTCCTTTGCCTTTGGAAGTCTTCGGGGCAACGTCGAGAATCTCAATGTCAGACTCGTCAGAGTCTTCGTTGAGGTCTTTGTCCGTGGGCTCAAAAGCGGCAACCGGGAATAGCTTCTCGGCACAGATTGGCGAGCGGCATGCAGGACCTGGGGGCCACATGAGTATGGACGCACAAAAAGGAAGAGTGAAAAAGACATACAGGCCCGCTCGTTTGGCTTGAGACCACCGTTGTCCTCGACTTGAGCTGTTTCAAGAACGTTGACTGAAGAGTCGGTCAGCCCACGGAAACATGGCCCACAAGATAGACACACCGAGGCAGTCGTTGCAGAATTCATGTCCACAAGGAGTGACAACAGCCTCGGTCAGGGCGTCGAAGCATATTGCGCAGTCGTCGACCTCGAGAACAGCGTCTGCCGACTAGGAACGAATAAGAGTCCAATCGGAGGAGAGACGCGACATGCCACGAACCTCCTTCTCCGCCGCGATTCGCCGCAACGCAAGATCCTTGTATTTATCCTTCATCTTCTTCACAAACTCGGAAGAGACCTCTTTGCGAGCGCGTGCCAGCACGTCCCTGAACTCGAAGGGCTCGTCGTCCTCGTCAGGCGCCAGGAAATGACTTCCGTTTTCTTGTATCAGCGCCGGATGAGAGCAGAGCTGGCGCAAGCGGAGAAGAAGGACCAGGACCGAGGTGTAGTTTTTCAGCACCGTCCCCTCGCGCAAGAATCTATTGAACTTGGCTTGTTGCGCAGTTTCGACCTAACGAAACAGGTGTTAGCTGCATGTGAAGCTTGCTTCCATCGTACCTGTGCGTAGATTTCGCGCTCTTCTGGTGAGAACTCCAAGCTGACCAACTCGACGGTCTTCTCTGGAAGCTCGATCAGTCGTTTTCCATCGAGCATACTGTTCTTCATGCGGCGGAGAAGGAAGAGGTTGAAGACGGTCTGGAGACGGGTGACCGCGAGTTGAGCTGAAGTCGAGAATTAGTACGCCTCGGAGAAAGTGGGGGGAAAAACGACACGTACGTTGCTTCTTTTCATGACGCGCGATATGGCCGTTGAATTCGCTCCAGTCGTACCAGGGGCGAATCTTGAGGAACCGCAGAGAGCCATAGACATCCAGAAGACCATTCACAATCGGGGTGGCGGTCAGACACCAGCGGATCTGGGAGCTGAGGTCCGTTACGGCGCGAGAAACGCCTAAGCAAGCAATTAAAGGGCGTCCAGGCACGGGGTTCATAAAAAAACGAACGCGTTCTCTTGTTCCTGATGTTTTGAGCCTCGTCGAGCACGATTCGATAAAACTAGGGAGTAAAAATGAGAGAAAGATATCCGAATGTAGTGGAGGAACGTACATCTACTTGGAAAAGCAGTCCACCTAGAAGACAAATAAGATCTAAACAAGTAGATATCTACGCTCGACTCACGGTCTTTCTTCTTCTTCTTCTTGTTCTTGGGAGCGTCGTCCGAATCATCGTCAGAGTCAGAGACAATGAATTCGTCGGCTGGCTTTTTGCGTTTGGCCTTTTCTTTCTTCTTCATCTCCGCCTCGACGTCAGGCCATTCCAAAGCCATCGTCTGTAGGATTATGAATTCGGAATACTGCGGCTAAAGGAAAGAGTTACACCGTATGTGGTCAGAACCACATCGTAGGCCAACAAGTCGGACTTGCGTTTCGGTTTGTTGGACCCTACTTGATGCTCAGATCGTATCTGAGGTAATATGACTCTGCATACCGTGGTAAATGATAACCTTCAACTCGGCGTTCACCTTGGTGGCGATTCTGTTCAAGATTGAGACGAGTTCGGCAAGAAATTGAATTGCGCACTCGGTCTGCCATTGAACCAGGAGTGCTAGTGGGCAAAGAATCAACGTTGTCTTGCACTTCGGGTCCTTCGAGGGGTTCTTCACCATGGTGGCAATCCTGGACGAGGTTAGAGACCCGCTCGACAGAAAGCACGCGTCGTACATCTGCACCGTCTTGCCCAACCCCATTTCGTCCGCAAGCATTCCACCCATAACAGACTTCTTGCTCTCGTTCGCTATCATCCACGACACTCCGAGCAGCTGGTGAGGCATCAGGGCGATGTCGAGGCCCGGGATCAAATCGTGAGTGGTCGCCAGGCCGAGACGTTCGAGAGCATCTTCTATCTTCGAGTTTCCATCGAATAACTCGGCATTGCCCGCCTCGATCAAAAACTTGTCGATACTGCGTATGGGGTCAAAATGGAACTAAACGAAAGCGGAAAAAACCAACTCGTCTGCTTTGGCCTGCGGTCCTTGGAACGTATCACGTCCCCGCCCGTGATAGTCTCCGTTTTCGTCGTGGTGGTCATCGCCGCCAACAGGGGCGATGTTGGGAATGGCGTTCGAAAATTGGTTGACGATGGATGAAGGATCAACGTCCATGTCTCCGTCCGAGTCGTAGCCACCACCGAAAGCTCCGGGAAACTTTGAGCCCGATGCGACGGCAGCGCGAGAAATCGCGGGCTTAACATCCTCCATTTTTGGGAACGGTGGCATTGACCCGCCAGCGAGCGGCTCGGCCTTGACCTTGGCCGGATTGTAGTAGGGAGGTACGACTGGCATAGACTCTGTTTTGACAAGAGACCCGGTGCGCTTGACGGGAGAGGCGGCATTGGCACGCGGGAGCGACGCGTCGTACTGTGCCTTTTCGCTGCGGAGTTGGCGAATTTCGGTCTGGAGATTGGCGATGCGCGTGAGATCTGCCTTGGTCTTGGTTTTCTTGCGCAGGAGCCGATCCAAAAGGGTTTGTTTCTGGAAAATACGGTCAATCGCGTCCCCAATGCCGCAGGGTAGGTCTCACGTGGGATATGGTTTTCTGCGCGTCATTTATCTTGCCTCTGAGAACTTCGACGGAATCTGCCATGGGTGCGAAGATGAACGGGTTGGTGTTTTCTTGCTTCACTTTCTTGGTGGAGGGGCTGGCCTCAGGCTTGACTCCGAAAGCACTGTCGCTCGTACGTTTACGAGGCACGTCGACATCTATGGGCTCGGATTTGACGGCAGCCCGAGGAGTGGCACCGGGAGCGTTGTCATCGTGGATGTTGAAGACAGCCGCCTGGCGCTTGACGCCGGCACCCTAGCAGAGAATGAGTACTCACCAACGATTGGAGACATGTACATACCGAAGCACGGAGCCTCCCATCGCGTGGAGTTTTGTGAGTAGGATGCTGGTTAACGTGCAACTAGCAAATATGAGCAAATGAAGACACGGTGAGCAGCGACATACTCGGTAGGCATACAACGAGCCGAAGCCGCGTGCCTTGCCTCCATCGGGAGTGACACTCGAAGCGGTGAGGACAACGGGCAAGTCGTCGCACGCCTTCTCGCGACAAATGATCACGCCGTCTAAACATAGATTAACGTGGTGGACGTGAGAAAAAAAAACGCGACCACGCACATCCACGTCCGGGCTGGAGGGTGAGAGTATAGTTCTAGAAGCGCGTGTGAGATGGGTAGAGGAGAAAGGGAGGAACACACAGTATCATTGGGGTATTGAGAGACGAAAGCCTTGAGCTCTTCCAGGTAAGCCTGAGGGACCTGGGCGACGCGTCGGTAACTGAAGTGGCAAAAAGAGGAGACGGACCTGGACGTTGGGACCAAGGCTCAGATGCTTTCGAGCGAGCTCCAGGAGGGCCGCCGGCGACGTGTCGGGGGTGGCCATGTGTGGTGGGCGTGTTTAAGGAGCGTCCGTCACACACACCCCTTTTATAGGTCACGGTCGCGTGAACACTGCCACCGATAACGTGACGTCATCATGAATCTCTTCTCTTGCTGTCGCAGGCGAAAGGACTCGACCAGCGTCCCTCTTCTCCAGGACGAGCCTGAACCCGCGCCTCCGTATCCAGGACTTAGAAAAGCTTGCAGACTGTCTCGGCGCCCTCGACTCTGGCAAACTGCCGTCTCAAGATCAGCTCTCATTGGCAGTCCAACGTGCACTTCGTTCAGATCTTCTCAATGGCAGAGCAGCAATTCAAATACGAGAGCTGATGGACGCGTTGCTTCGTCTTGGTCTTGAAAAGAACTGTACGCGAACACCACATTTCTGCGTTCACGCCGTCAAATTAAAATCACAGACGACGATAAGCTACAAGAACTCCTTTGGCTGGCGTCAGTACAAGCAGACGAATTCAAATTAAATCCACAGGTCCTAGTCGACGGTTCTCCGCTCAGAATTGGTAAACAATTTAATCTCTCCGACCTCAACTATTCTCAACGATTCCCAGACCCAGGTGCTTCGAATGAAATCAATCGCGATGCAGTCCAGTTTTTGCAGTCTCTCAAATCCCTCTCAAAGCTTGCATTAACATCCTCCGCGTTCCGCATGTTCCTCTCCGATATCGTTGCCACTACACGAGAAACAATATCGGAGGCAGCCTCCCAGATTGGCGATGTTGCTGCACAAGTCCAGGCAGTGGCCATCGACATTGCCACGACAGCGGAGCTCGGCGACGTCTCTGCTACCAGGGAGCGAGCCGCCGACTCGTACGCTGACGTCCGAGGCTCCGTGGGTCATGCGCATCGTAATATCGGCACATTGGGAGAGGATTCCGCTGAACGAGCGCGCGACATCGTCGTCGGGCGTATCCAGGAGGTTCGGTCATAGTCCTCGCGATAATCTCGTATTCACAAACGAAACCTAGTTGATTGCTCAGGCCCGTCAAAATCCACAGCACAAAGCCGCGATACAAACCATCATCGTTCTATCCCGAAAATACTCACAGAAGCTGGCCGCGATTGTACAATCATCCGGACAGACTGTAGATATTGAGACCGACATGTCGACTCCCCTCTACAACGCCATACTCGACTTTAAAATTATACTTGAGCGGCTAGCTTCGAATCATTCACTGGACCCGCTCCTTCATGCACTGGCGTTATCAATCACAGATGTTCTCGACGCGCCGGACAATGCCCGTTCCGAGATTCGCCAATATTTTTCAAACGTCGAGTCATGGTTCAATCGCGCGTTGGACGAGCCCCACTTTTCCACGTCCGCTCTCGGCACCCGCATCGCAGAGGAGTTATACGACGCTGGTCGAGTCCTTCTCGCCTCCGAAGCAAACACACAATGGGCAAAGGACATCCGAAAGCTGGTCGTTGAAGCGCAGTCATTCATGCACGCTCTCGAATCAGACACTACCACTCAACGCTTCATCCACTCTCTCCATGGGGTTTCCACTGCTCTGAGTGCACTGGTTTCGTCTGCCCGCGCGCGACGTGATACGCTCCTCAGAGACGGGTTAACGTGGTTCCTTCCGCGAATCCTCCGCTCGATTCATGCACTCCCTATGCCCCGCATAGAATTCCAAAACAACACGCTCGATCTAGCACTCGACTTCCTCCTTCTCACAGGCGCGTCTTCAAGCACCACACTCTCTCCGGACCACATTCGCGTCGAGAATTGGAATGAAGTTGTCGTCGACATGACGGAAGGAGCGTCAGCGCAGACTTCGAGTCGTACTAGACTCCACATCGATGGCATACGTTGCCGCATGCACGGATTGGGATGGTATATCAAGTACAAAGGGCTGATTCCTTACGCGGACGAGGGCCTGCTCGATATTGATGTCGGGCAACCCGGCGTAGCTGGTCAAGGCCTGGCGGTGGACCTCGAGCTTGAGACAAGTCAAGAAGAGAGAGACAATCCCGGAGAGCCTCTTTTCCGTCTTGTGGATGCATCGGTCTCTGTACCAGGATTATCGTTCGTGATTCGTCAGAGCAAGCACTGGATCTTGAACGCTCTTCTCGTGCAACCCCTGGCGACTCCGGTCGTTCGTTTCCTCTTACAGAGAACATTCAAGCAAGAGGCGGAGAAAGCGGTCGTATGGGCAGACCGACTGCTCTCGGCGGTTCTCGAAGAGGCCGAGCGAATCAACGCTCGACGCCCCACACGGGAAGCGCACCCAACAATAGAGGACTACTGGACCGCGATGTTGATCACTGCACCGGCCTTCTTCGAGAGCCGTGAATCTGTCGCCGTTACAACCCAAACGCATGTCGAGCCGACAATGCAAGGCGTCATCCACACCACGACAGCTGTCCCGGACAATGGTCAAGGTACCCCTGAAGAAAGCCTGTTGGCCGTAGGGATCGGGGCACAGCTCTTCCCAGACCACGGTTTGCCTAGCGATGCAGCCCAAGTGGCGCAAGAGGCTGCGAAGGAGATTCAAAATGCTGTACAAGCTGGAGCCGACACCGCCAAGGACGAAGCGGTGCGACTGAGGGCAGGCATCGAGCGGTCAGAGGCGCATAAAGCTGACCGAGAGCTGTTTGAGAGGTATCGGGCTGGATGGAAGAGTACCGCCTTTGATTTGGATTAACAATATACATTTATTTATTCACCGTCTTTACGAAGAGGAACAATCGTCGTTTCACCGTGGTTGAAGGTGCGTTTTCCGGTTCTTGTGATGCGTAGTAGGGATTTGCAGTTGGGGTCAGGGCAGGCCACGTCGGCGTCGGTGGACATCCAGTCATTCGGGTGGGTGACTCGCTGCTTTGCAGCAAGCAGAGGAAGTACTGAAGCTAGAGGTTGTTTTTAGCGGTAAGCAACAGAAAATATTGAACTTGTACCCAACGAATAAATCGAGATGCCCTGCCCTGGTGGAAGACGCAACATCTCGCCTTCGAGCGTGAAATAGTCGCCGGCCTTGGCCCCGCACAAGATGCGTTCGCCGGGAGGACATATTATCTCGACGCGAAGATCATAGAGCTCGAAAAAAGCATCAGCCATGGGTGCGACTAAAGTTGAAAGCAAGTAACGCTTTGATCAGCGTGATGCCATTCCGCCGTTTGTTGGCGCTCATTCGATTTACATCGCCCCTGCTATCTCGCAGAATCTGTATTCCAGACGGCGGAGAAAACTACACAGAACACAATCAACTAGTATACAACCTTATTGCGCCTGTTCTGCATAGATCTACAAGTAATCAGAACGACCGATCGCGTATACACAAACGACCGAAAACGCACTTTTATCGTCTTGTCCGCACCACCGGTGATTAGTCTCGTCCCAGTCATATCAAACGTCGAACAGAACACGCCCGCCTCAGCCTCGAGCGATCCCGGCTGAGGCACATCCTCGAGCGCCTGGAATGATGTCCCGGTGTTGTAGTCCCAGAACATGAGTGAGCCGTTGTCCGCTGCGACACACAGTCAGCTTGCAACTAAGGAAAACGGTGGATTATAAACCTCCCGAGAACATGACCCCCTCAGCATTCACCGACATGGTGTTGATAATGGCGTTGTGTCCACTGAAGTTGCAGACGAACGCGCCTTCGGGGCATTTCCACTTCTTGATGTTGTTCCCGCCCGCCGAGCCCGATGCGAAAGAGTACTCGGTTGGGTGGATCGCGAGAGCCCGAACAGACTTTTTGTGGTGGGTAAGCGTGACGCGCGCTTTGCCTGCTGCAAGGTCCCACAGACTGCAAGACACAAGTTGAGTAAGCGAAAGAAAAAGAAAAGGGAATGAAACGCACCGAACCGTCGAGTCCATGCTTCCCGTGATGACCTGCGGCTCCGAGTCCTGGCATTTTACATCGGCAACGGTCCCAGTGTGTCCCGAAAGAACGTGAATCTGCGCTTTCGTCCTCATGTCCCATACACGCGCTGAGGCGTCACGGCCTGCGGTGACGAGAATATCTAGGGTTGGGTGCAGCGACAGCGCGTACACTCCAGATAGATGGCCGTGGTAGTGTCGGATGATTTTGTTAGCCTCGAGATCCCAGCAGCGGACCATCTACAAAAATTTGAGTCTGAAGCACCAAAACTTGACGCAACACACCTTATCTTCACCGCAGGAAAACAGATACGGATGCCGTGAGGAGACAGCCAGTCCACGAACGGTGGATATATGTCCCGTTAATGAGAGCTTCAGCTCGCCCGAGGCCAAATCCCATATCTTTATTACACGGTCTCCTGCGCCTGTTGCGAACCACTGGTTGCCCGGCTCAACCGCGACACTGCGGACCCACCCAAGATGCCCAGATATGACACGGACGAGCTTCCATGGCGGGTGATAGGTGGGCTTTATCGTACGCGTCGTTTTGTGCAGGGTGAGGGCATGGGAGAGTCGGGTCGAGGATGTAAAGGTGGAGGGCTGGTAGGTAGGTGTTTTGTCGATTTGGGATATTATGAGGGCGGTTGAGGTATCGGCGGCTAGCGACAGAGTTATCCAATGAACTAAAAAGCGAAAGTACGACAACTCACGGCCAGCGGTAATCATTTTGCGTGAAGGGTCGCGTGGGCGGGCGGGCCCCACTGGCCCTTGTTGTGCCAACAAGGCGGGAGGGAGTTCTTTAGCGTCGCGATACTCGTCGTGTATTTTGGAGGCTAGCCGGATGCGTACGCTGTTGAAAAGTGAGTTTGTGTCTAATAGGTCACGGAGACGGACCTCTTTTCGTCGTCGCCGAATCCATCGTCCGGACACGATTCGAAGATTGCTCGAGTGCGTTTTGCGCTGGCGCGGAAGAGAGGGTCAAGTGGTGGTAGAGTTGAAGTGGCCATGGAGGTCACACCATCATGCATCATGTCTTGTGCGTTGCTGTCTTCACCGCGTTCGTTCCAGGCTCCACCATCTCTCTTCTCCTCCCCCACCTGGTTGTGGGCTGAGTCTGACTTTGGATGAGCCATGTCCGACATGACCGCCTTGAACACCGGGCCCTCCCCCTTGCAGCTAAGCTACACAGAGGGCCAGCGTAACACCGTGTTGGTGCTGGTCATATGCGGCATTGTATCCCTCACCGCGGTCCTGGGACTGTTCGGCGTGCGTGTCTCCATTGACCCCAATGGAGTCCACACTAACCCCGGTTCCAGCTCATGATCTTCACGCACAAGAAAAAGTACCGTCATACGCATTTCCTGGCATACTTTGTGTGTCTCTTGTTGGCCAACACCATGCAGGCATGGAGTACTATCATGAGTCTCAAGTGGGTTGTCGAGAAGGAGGTCTTGGATGGCCCGCATTGCTACGCTCAGGCCGGTATCATGCAGGGCGGGAACGTCGCTGCGGCCCTCTGGTCCGCTATCATCTCCTTGCATCTCTTCAATCTGCTCTTCCTCCGGTACCAGACCACCGCCGCCATATGCTGGGCCATCATCGCCTTCGGCTGGAGCTTCGTCTTTACATTCGTGTTCCTCGGTCCCGTCGCCATACAGACCGAGGCGCGCGGACACTACTTTGGTATATCGGGCCTTTGGTGAGTCGGCGGTTATCCCCTCTCCGTCGCAATAACCGAGGACAGGTGTTGGATAACCCCCGCATACCGCACGGAGCAAATATTCCTCGAGTATTTCATCGTGCGTGTCTATACGAGATGACTCCGTTTGGCTTACTCGGAGCAGCAATTCCTGTCGGTCGTACTAAGCTTTCTGCTGCACGTCGTGACATTTTTACGCGTGCGGGGAAACCTGCTTCGTGTGGACGGGCGGTGGCATTTCCGTGTCGGTGCGTCATGGAAACTAGCGCTCGGACGGGACTACACAGACTCGGCGATGCTCCGGCTGGTGCAGCACATGGTGTGGTATCCTGTCCGTATACGTTTCGCGTTAACCATTACTTCACTCACACATGCTCATAGGTCGCATTTGCCGCCACGATACTTCCCGTGGCCATCGCGCGCATACCAGCACTCTGTGGGATGCCTGACATTCCATTATGGTTGCAGGCCATCACCGGAGCGATCTACGACCTCTCCGGACTGGTCAACGTTGTGTTATTCCTTGGCGTGCATCGGCTGTTTCCGCAGCCGGAGGACACGCCAGAGTTTACGGTTGACCGTTCTGTGGCGGAAAAGGAAAACGGCGCGTCCAAGGACGAGATTGTGAAGAGCTGGGGGGTGACACCGTTTTTAATGACCCAGCAGGACCACGAGGCGCAGACTCGGAGCGTTGTACAATGAAAGACAGTAAAATGGGCTGGCCTATCTTACAACAAAAACCCCATTACAATTACCCATAACTTATTATTCTACCCTCCGGAAACAAAATGTAATTTTTGTGGTATGACTAGAATGCGCACGAGTTTGAGCGCACACGGTCGCCAGCGATGCGAGGCTTTGGCTTGTTGTTTGAAACGTGGCTGGTTAGATGAAGATTGCGGCAAAAGTCCTGCAATCGAGCTGCGGCCTTGTCGTGCTCCGGATCGAGGAGGGCGTCTGATTCGCCGGCGACGGCGACGTCGATGCGTTCTAGTTTTCCAAAGAATGCGGGACCGCGGGCTGAGCGGAGAGCGAGGAAAGCCTCGAGGGCCCCACAGGCGTCTGCAACGTCGTCTGCGAAGCACTGGACGCTGAGGGCCTCGATGGGGGACTCTGCCAAAGCAGCCACGGTGTCGACGACTTGATCGGGCGGGACAAAGGGCGAGATGTGCAACGCACGAAGACGCGGGAGCGGCGTCCGGGGCGGGGCAGCAAGCGCGGTAGGAAGAGAGAAAGACGACAGCGACGGCCCGACGGCCGACATAATGCGCTCGATCGCCAGCCGGTTCGGCGTGGTCGGCTCGTGGACACAGCTGCCGAGATCCAGCACTTCAAGACGGCACAGAACCGGCGTGGTGGCCCAGAGGGGATCGCCCAGGTGGGTGTCGCGGATGGTGAGCTGGCGCAGGGACCGAATGGAGAGCAGTGACGGGAGATTCAGGGCAGAGCCGAGAACGGGGTGGTCTGGCACGTCCTCGTCTCCCGTTACCAGTGGAACAAAAGGGTATTTCGCGACGAGTTCTTGCGCGTGGAGTGTGGAGCGCGAGATGCGTTCCAACTGGAGGAACTGCAGTTCAGGGACTGAGGCTGCCATCGAGACTACCAGACGTTCGCTGAGTGGAGCGACGATTTCCTGGGCGGTATTACGGATCGTAAGGTGGCGAAGACAGGCTGCGTCGGCCAAGGCGGGGATGATGCTGTAGTCGATGGGTCCATGGAGACGCAGAACGAGGTGGGAGAGGCGTGGGGCTGCGGTGAGAATCGCAGTGAGGGCACCGACGGGACCGGTAATGGCGACATCGAGATGCTGTATATGCCGGCAGTAGGCTCGTGGAACGTTCTTGACGAAGTCGTCGAGACGATCTTCGAGTTTAATGTGCTGTCGAGGATGCTCAGATGAGTGGATCGACGCGCAAAGCTGCTGGAGTAGCGTACCCTGAATAGCACGGGCACACACACAGCGTATGCCGCTTGGTCGACAGCGGAGAATGTCCTGGCCTCGCTCACATCGAGGTTGGCGACAATCGCGAGGCGAAGTTCGGTCGGTAAAGTGCTCCAGCCAGCCATGGTAGGTTAATAATTGGGCGATGAGAGGTGCCCACACTATATATGGCAGGGTCCCGATGTCAACTCCGCTCGACTCGGCTTTGGAGCCATAAATAATAGCACCTCCGGCGTCGCCGGCACTTTGTTGTCAGACGCGTTTGCCCGCCAATCATTCTCCCAGTCGCATCGCCTACAGCGACGACCTCGGACCTGACGTCGTTCATGTCGGCCACGGGTCCCTATGCGGCAATCCGTGCATTCTGGACCCACGGATCCAATTCCTGCTTAGCCCCTTGATCAACAGGAGAGGATAATGGTAGTAGTAGTAGAAAAAAAAAGGCGGTCACACCTTGAGGCAATTTGACCCAAACGGTACAGTTTGGATGGACGCGTTTCTTCTCTTCTTCGCTATCAGACCCCTCGAGCAATCATCTCAACGTGAGAGTCCTCGGCGCTCATCTGCCCATATCTTTCCCGCCCTGGCGAACGGCTCCAGTACTAGGACTCTCACCCTTATAACGTTAACCGAGCTCCACTCAACCCGGTGAACGGGCGACAGATGCCCAGCAAAGTACGGCGTCGCTCCTTTGACGACGGCGACCCACTCTCCGTGATGCTCGCGCTCGGGCGGGAGGGCGAGACACTGGAGCAGCGTCAAGTACGATTAATGTTGGAGAAGGAGGCAAAGGAGATTTCCGACTCGATTGACGAGCAGCTAACTCGGGAGCGCGCCCAGGAAAGAAAAGGCTCTAAACCGGTCAAGGTCCTTCTACTGGGCCAGAGTGAATCTGGTGTGTATCTCGGTGAGATTGCTTTGCGTTCGTTTTTGCTGACTGCCGTGCAAGGCAAGAGCACAACCCTGAAAAGTACGTCTTGCGGATCTCCTGGGGAAGGTGTATTCAATGACAATAGACTTGCAGCTCATGTACGACCCCAAGGTGTGTCTCCATTTCGCATCATTCACCAACCAACGCGTCCCAGGCCTTCCGTGCAGAACGCGCTTCCTGGCGGGCTGTCATCCAACTCAACGTTGTCCGCTCCATTCACGTTATCCTCGATGTGATAACGCGGGCCGAGATCAGTCAAGCAGAAGAGGGCGAATTTCAATTCCTGCCTCCCAATGCCATCGTCGTCGACGACTACCTCCTCGCGCTCAAACTGCGGCTCTCCCCGCTTATTCAAGTCGAGGAGGTGCTCATGCAGCGGCTCGTGCCTTCCGGCCCTGACCATTCAGACTCGGCTCGTCTCGCCCAACTGAAAGTCCCGTACGCTCAAAGACCGCGCGGGGTCAAGGGAGAAGTCGCCGTCAACTCGGCCATGCAGTGGAAGGACGTGTTTGCCCGCGCATTCGGGAGCGACACTGCAAGCGTCAACACGGAGGACATGGTTGATTGGGACGACCCCGCCGACCCCGGAGTCGTGCTCCACGCCCATGCGGATGACCTCAAGATGCTTTGGGCCAACCCGATCGTGCAGGCACTCCTTGTCCAACAGAATCTGCGGCTACAAGAGGCGGCGGGGTTGTACGTCCGTTCCGTTGTTGCCTTTGCCTTTACCTCACGAAGCCGCAGCTTCCTGGACTGCTTGGACGAAGTCACGTCGCCAAAGTTTATTCCCTCAGATGGTCAGAACGCGCGGGCTAGCTCCGTATGCTTATAGGCTGACGGACTGCTGTAGACCACATCCTTCGGGCGCGCTTAAAGACCCTCGTGCGTGTCCTTGACGTGTTTGCGGCGTGATTTTTTTAACTTGAACCTCAAGGGTGTCTCGGAGCACAGGATTCAGATGACTTCGGGTGAGTACTGCCGCTGTGAATGGAACGGTCTAATTACGGTGCAGGCGGAATGACGGGCAGCATAAGCCGAGACTGGCGAATATACGATGGTGAGCAGTTGACTTCAAGATGCATTCCCTTTACAAACGCCATTTCCACGCAGTGGGCGGACACCGCTCTCTGGTAAGGCACAATTGCTACCCGGTTTGAACGCTCCAAACATCTTTGTCTTCCTTTAGCGAGGTAAGCCGCGCGTTCGTCCGTTTCTAGCTCGTTGTTGACTCGTGGATGAACAGCGGCTTGGGCACCGTATTTCGATGATATGCACTCGATCATGTTCCTCTGCCCGATATCCGCGTTCGACCAGGTGCTCGCGGAGGAGCCGAGGGTCAATCGGCTGGTACGTTTGTGGGCAAATGGATGTTGCACAGATTGCTCACTCACTGCCTGCAGGCGGATTCGGTGAATCTGTGGACCACGATTGTGTCCAATAAACTGTTGTCAAAGACCAACATCATCTTGTTCCTGAACAAGACGGATATCATGAAGAGCAAACTTGTCAGTCTGTTCGGAATGCCTCCGGTCGCAACTAATGACTCGTCACAGGAATCTGGCATCAGGTTTGTCGATTACGTCAATTCATACGGGAAGCGTCCCAATGATTTTGAGAGCGCGTCGAGTTGTGAGTTTCTGTTTATTTACCAACTGATGAGCTGACCAGATCCGTAGACCTGCGCAAGAAATTTGCGGGGCTCTTCAAAGAAAAATCGCCTTCGCCGCGGGTCTTTTATTGTCATCTAACGACCGTGACGGTGATTGGAGGTGCTTCACCAAGACGTTGAGATCTCATTCACAGTGCAGGATCGCAAATCGACACAGCTAATCCTAGCCAACAGTGGGCTTCTTGCGCTCTGCATTTTCTATTCTTCTCTGACGGGCTTTCCAGTCAAGGATCAGCTAATGCAGCAATATCTTGAAGACGCTAGCTTGTTGGCCTGACTGTATCTAATTCTTCTGGAGGTCTGTCCGCACATGCTAATCTGTACAACACATCGATTATCGCGTATGTACGTATACTCATGAACACCCAATGTATATATATGCCACTGCTATTCTACGCGGAACTCGTCGTCTAGCGGGGGATTGTCCGGCGTCCAGCTTGGTAGTCGATATGCGTTCCACCACAGTCCAGGTCGACCTGCGCCAGATACAGTGCGTTCCCAGCGCGCCTCAATCTTGCCGCGAAGCAGACCCCGCGTCCCCGCAAGTGCAGGGTTCCAAACCGCTGTGCCGATGGCGTTTTTGTGTTGGTCAGCGTCAGCGTCCTGAGGCTCTGGTGGAAGGTGAAGGAGGAAGAACGGGACAGGCGAGGACTGTGCCCGAAGGAGAGTCGCTTTTGTGAACGGTGATTCTGACACCAAAAGCGCGACCAGTGGTTGATCTTCTTCGCGTGCTGCTGAAATGTGCCGGTGCAAGACGCCTTCGAGCTCACGAACGTAGTTTGGGCTGGCTTTTTTCTTTTCGGCTTTGCATTGAGCGAGAACACGGAGGCGTCGCCGTCTTGAGAGAGTCTCGGGCTCGGAGGGGTCAAAGTCGGGAGCAGGCAGCCACCACCATCCCATGAGGTCGACCCCGCCGTCAGATTTTCCGCCGACGCGACGGAGGGACATGGACAGAGTTTTCTGCAGGATTCGCATGGAACGCTCTTCGAAAGCAGTCCCTCGGTGCACTGCGGTGAGCGCCAACATCAAAGTCGGGAGCAAGTCACGTTTACGTTCTGTCCCTATGCCTCTCAGTACGGAATACGATGACTCTGAGCTTTGGTCTTGTTTCGAAGACCAGGAAGTCGAGCTGTGGGGACTACCGTCCCCTCCTTCGGAATCCAGCCCACTGAAACGGAAATTCGATACGGACACCTTGGGTTCATCCAAGGCCGCCAAGCTCGACCCAGACACCATTCGGTTCATGACTTCGACCGCCTCTGATGATGATGCCCATAGCCCGTTCTTCATTGTATGTTTCTCCTCTTGTGCTTATGTCCAATCTCTTACATACCTCCAGGCGGGTTTTGGCGATTCCGCAGATCAGGAAAGATTTGAAACAGTGCCCGACATTTCTGCGGGAGTTAAATGGGAGATTGCGCGCCTCGTTAGTCGGAGAGCCATAAAGGATGTCTCTGTCGATGACTTGGGCATGCTCAAAGGTTCAAGTCGAGATGCTGCGCCCCTGGTCGCGGAAACGCTTTGCGGGGACAGTAGACCAAGCCAAATTAAAGATATTGCCATCGCTGCCGAGCGTCGCGTTCACGTAAGTAGCCACGATGCCCGTTATGCGCTCAGCTTACACGGCGCAGTCGCCTTGGACTGTACTCGATGTTGAAGTCGAGCTCATGTCGGTCAATCCTAACGCTAATCTCGGCAACAGCGACTTTCCTGGTTACGGAGGCAAAGTTTGCTTTGTCTCAACCCTGGCCTTTGAAGCGTCGACGTCAAAATTCAGTGTACATCTTGAGCGATGTACTATTGGTCCATCGTGCCGTCTATACCGACAATACGGATCCTCCAGTTTTCTCCGGATTCGAGTTCCCTCAAAAGTGCTCCATTGCGGAGACGAACGCCTTCAGAGATTCTTTCAAAGACCATTTGTTATCTTTGACAGCGTATTTCGCGCCTTCTATTCCAAGGAAGGTCGCGTTATCTTGTTCAAGACTCGGGAAAAAGTCAGAAACAACGCCATTGAAACTGAGAGCCGGACGTCTGGCCAGACGCTCTTTGAATTCCTGGATAGTTTTAACCCGCTCTTATTAAATCAGCAACAGCCGCTCTGTAAATGGGCATCCCGCTTTGCACTGGGATTATCCACATCTGTACCTGGTCCTATTCTTTTACCCAACCAAGCAGAGGAGCTTGACGACATTGGTGAGTTGCCAATCCAACAATGTCGTTCTGACCTGATCGCGCTGGTAGTATCCCAAGCCGAAAGCGTCATGACTGACGGGTGTGGGCTCTCGAATATGGCGTTCAATCTCCAGTTACAACGCGACTTCAAACTAGACACTATGCCTTGCGCCGTTCAGGTCAGGCACGGTGGGCGCAAGGTTGGTCTTTGCTTGTTCCATCGAAATCTTCTCAACAAGCGTCAAGGGGAATGCTACTTGTGACCAGCGGCTCCCCTGATACATCCACCGTTCCCAGAGCCGCCTTCCGGAACCCCTCACAAGTTAAAATCGTGTACAACCAAGCAGCACAAGAGAACATTGCAAACGCGACGGTCGATCTCCTGCGTTTCTCTCGCACGAAAACACCTGCTCGTCTATCCGCGGAAGTCATCATCAACCTTGAGCATAACGGGGGTACCGGCAGACGTGTTCGTTCGCTTGCAGGAATCTCATCTTGCCCTGGGTGTGGAAGACATGTTGCTATGGGCGAAAGGCCCTGCGCGCGATGGATTCGGCCACATGCAGGACCTCTATAGGGCGGTGGAGAAGAGTGAGAATGTCTACTCTGCGCGACGATTTCGGGAAGTGGGGGGTGAAGCGCGGATCCATGGGTTCGAACAATATGGTGAGACAGAGGACATGGAGGACGACTCTTTCGAAGATATCATTCATGCAAAGTCCGCCGCATGGTGGCCGGACTACATCTCGGGTTCACCTTCTTCTCTTGCTGAGACAGTTATGGCGCTTCTCGGTATATGGCCTGACTCCCACCACACGAAGTTGTACTGATGACATGATAGACAGCGGATTTACCCCACAGTCCTTGCCAGTCCTACGGGACAAGCTAAAGCAGATTGTCCGCTCGAAAATAATATATCGCACGCAAACCTTCAATTTTGATATTCAGCAAAGCGCCGGTGCATTTGTTGTCCCAGGTGATAATTTCTGTGCCCTATTCTCTTGCCTGGGCCAACTCTAGTCAGATTACCTTGGGGTCCTGGGTCCCGAGGAAATCCATTTCAAGAGCTCCAAGCGGGAGTTCTTTCAGGCCGACGGTTTCCCCACCGACATCGTCCTGGGAGATGTTTTGGTGTGTAGTCTGATTCGTCATCGCAAAAAGTCTCACAACCACCTTTATGCAGATGACTCGAAATCCTTGCAAGGTCCCGAGCGACGTCCGTAAGGTGGGACTCTTATTAGTGTCGATCCACTTTCGCCAACGTCGCTTTAGGTGAAGGCAGTTCGCTGTCGGGAGCTCTACGACGTGGTCGATGTCATTGTTTGTTCCGTAAAGGGTCCGCGACGTTTGGTAGACTTTTTAGCGGGCGGTAAGCATTGTCCGCTGTCCAAAACGTTGACCTGAATTTTTAAGGTGACTACGATGGCGACAAGTGCATCGTTGTCTGGGATCCTGATATTGTGGTTCCATTCCGGAACGCGTCCGATGAATATTCGGTCAAGCCTGATACTGTGGAAGCAAGCTTCACGCGCGACACAAAAACTGTCGCAGATTTCCTTCAAGAAAATCTCAGTACCCCATCCCACATTCAAGCCGAATGCTTGCAGAAGTATTTACTTGGTGCGCTGCGCGATCCTTCCGCTGTTGGTCAATACTCGGGCTATCACGATAACGCCGTGCTAATAAACGGATATGACCATCCTCAAACCATCAAGCTAGCCTATCAGTGAGCCTCGCCATTTTGTGGATGTTATTGACGCTAAGGCAGGCCAATTTAACAGATTTTGTACAATCCTCGATTCGGCCAAGACTGGATATATCATCAAGCAGCAGAACCGCAAATTAGATTCGCGTGCGCATGCACACGCTGAGGGACCTGCTTGGAAAAGTTTCCAGAAGCCGCCTTCCAAATTTGCTTCAGCTTCAAATGTCAAGCCGCTGGAGCGTTGCATCGATCTCTCGCGGCCTTCGCTGGCACGGCCTTTCATCATGGACGTTCTTGTTGATGCAGCATCGCAACAGCGGGACAAATGGCTCTGCGATTGTCGAGTCTTTATTTCGCGCATTTGACACCAGTTCCGCGTTTGATCTCGACCTTGCGGCACCTTGGGACAACTACGCCAAGTTCGCCGCAGATATCCGCAGACAACAGGGAGATCCGCGACCCCAAGAGGATCTCGATCTCATCGCGAAACATGTCCAACATGTATTCACGCGCCATCGAGACGAGACCAAAAACCAGATGGCGAAAAAGGCGAGTGTTGGGTCTGAGGTCCATGGATTCACAAACCTCCCCATCGAAGTGCGCCAAGACACCCTGAGGAACTTGTCGCGCGATTTTTGCGCGGGGCCCTCGGTCACTGAATTACAGACGATTCCAGACAACGCTCTCATCGCACGCCTTCGCGCATCGTACGCCTATCGGTATGACCACGAACAACATCGAAGCGGTCCAGGCTGGTCTAGGTTTCCTTGGAATGTCTGCTTCAGAGGTCGGTCAAGACTGTTTTGAATGCATTTTTCTTTTACTAATTGAGTAAAGACCTTTGCGATATTAAAGCAGCTTCACTTGGACCTCATAAGACAGTTACAACGGCTTTCTATGAAAACTTTAGACTCTTTCGACGCCAAACTAACAGCCTATAGTCTTTTTCACAGACCTACAATATCATTGTACTCCTTGTACTTACCTACCCATGGCCACAATGTCATTGTACTGTTTGTACTTACCAGCCCGATGTCAATGAGTCACGGGTGTGACGACCCTCCTTCAACTCCACCACCACATTGACATTGCCGTAAGTGCACCGTTTCTTCACCGTCTCGGATGTGAACTTCATTTTGGAGAGAGCCCTCGCTGGCACTCATTGAAACCCACGACCTGCTCGCGTCGGGCAGGTCAAGAACGGAAATCTGAACGCTTCTTCTTGCCTCCAACCTCGAGATACCTAGCTGATTATGCATTTTCTGTAGGTGAATACAATTACACCGACATTATGTGTACACTAAGGCTCTTGCACCGACAAAAGTTGGCTCAATTCATTCACCCTTGCCTCCCACTTGTCCTTCTCCTCCAACCGACTCTCCAACATCATAATTTCCCTGTCAATGCTCACGCGCTCTTCTGGTGTACCTACTCGTGAAAGACTCCACTTTCCGGTTCCATCGCCAGTCAGTGAGAGCAGCAGTGTGTGATATTTCGCCAGCGATGGACGGAGTGAAATCGTCTGCGTACATCAAGTGGATTGAGGGGAACAAGGGGAGCAGAACGCACGATGAGGGTTATTCCCATCTTCTTAAGGTTTTCGTACATTTGTCCTTCGCTATCGCTGGAGACGGCGCTCGTACACTCGTCCAAAACGGCATATTTGGGCCGATGGTATAATACGCGCGCCATGCCCATCTACACTGCCTTTAGCCTCTGGGAACGAAGGAAGGAAAGGCGCACCCTTTGTTTCTCACCCCCGCTCAACACGTCCCGCCACTCTTTCCTCGTCGTCCAGCCGCCTTCCCTTTCAGGCAAATAGGCCAGGAAAACCATATCCAAAATCTCCATCAAGTCCTCAAACGTCTTTCCCGACTTGAGGAATTCGGGGTAGGCGTGTGGGTATATAATCTGGTCCAGCAAGCTTCCCGTGACCATATACGCCCGCTGCGGAACGACAACTACGCTCGGGCGCCCAGGAAGATCGCGTGGTCGCTCGACAGTTGCACCAACACCTTGCGGTGCCCACAGTCCCGCCAGCACGCGTGCAACGGCAGTCTTCCCGACTCCATTGCTCCCAGTGATCATGAGGTGCTCTCCATCCTTGACCACGAACGACAAATCGCGCACCAGCGGCGTGGAGTCAGATCCAGGCGGAAGCAACTCCGCACCAAGCGTATCGTCCAGCTCAATCTCGGCTGCGGATGACGGTGGAACGCCGACATTAACGTTGGATAGCTTGATCGTATCAACGTCGGCCTCTGCAGAAGGTATACGGGGTAGGTTGTGGAGAGTGGAAATGAGAGTGTAGATCCGCGTGGTCAAGCCTGTAACCGATGAGCGACAGACAGCTACTATTCCGACTTTCTGCTGACCTGCCAGCTCCAACAAATCCTTGTATGCGTACCTAGTGGGATATGAGCACGAAAGGATGTCGGTAGGAAGGCATACTAGTACATTAGTCTTCCCCCAGCATCAGCTAGGGATATTAACAAGCGACGATTGGATATATAGGCTACATGGAAGTGAGCTGCTAAAGTTTCCTGGATAGCAGCGAGCGAGGCACACACTTTCTGTGCGCCCAGCAACGGCGTCGTCGGGCTGCTCCCCTGAAGTTCGACCCGCAGCTCCAGCTTGCACTGCGACGGACCTCCTTCGCCTTGTGAAGAGTAGTGGAACCGCGATGAGTCCCCAGCCGGCTGCAGACCAGAGGTACTTGATGACATAGTCTTCTGTCCACTCGTAAGCAATCCGTATCTGGAGGACCGTCAGTCCGAAGGAGTTTGGCTCGCAGAAAGCGGCTCCGACCTTGTAAATACTGTTGATGTGTTTGATGAGCTTCAAGTAAGCACGCGATAAGATATCGCGCTCTCGCGCACCACCATCGTAGAAGCTAACCAATTCTCAGCAAATGAAAAACGCTGCTTGAAATGTTCTTACGCGATCTCTTCCCCTTCCCGACCAATTCGGCCCATCCCTGCTCGATACTCACCCTCGAGACGAGCCTCGATCGCAGCAAGCCGACCGAATGCAGGCGTCACGGCACGCAGAATTGTTGCCGTGGTGTAGTACGTGGCATAGAGCAAAATGCTCCCCCGAACCCCCAAGGACTTGGAGAGTTGACCGGTGAACAAAATCAAATCGAGGGATGGCTTGAGTATGTTGCCGCTGGAAGGTCCAAGATTCGTCGATGTTAAGAACGGTTTAGAAAGAACACACTATAGTCCAGCGAGGGCTTCTGCCCATGACTCGATGTCGGCAGTGAGGTACTGGTCAACTCCTTCAAGCCCCGTTCTGTAATAGCGGAGTTCTGGCGCGGATGAGAGATAAAGGTCATGGGTGTAGCGCGTGACGCGAGTGCGCAATCGCAGGGAGAGTTTGGATTGCAAGTGTCGGATCTGGAAATAGTAGGTAAAGCGCACATCCGCGTACTAATTCGTACCATTGAATTGGTGTACGTGCTGGGAATGGCAAGCAGAAACCAAAGAACCAGACCCTTCAGGAATCCCTTGCCATCGGCGCGGACCTTGAGACGCGTCAATACGAAAACACATGGGTGTTGTTGGTAGGTACCAAGTCTCGGACGATGACACCGTCCAGTCTGCGAAGTGTGAACTTTCCGTCAAACGGGATGTCGGTAAACTAGCCTTGCAACCATAATACTGAGTATCGTTCTCAGGACAAGGAAGAACGAATGGGAGACTACAATCAAGGTCTCCTTCGATCGGAAGGCAGGGAAAGCGATCCGGAACAGGATGGCTTTCAATTGAGCCAGGAAGACGCGGTCGATATTGGGTTTCGCAGAGGATTCAGAGGGTATCGGGGGAAAATGCTGGGTGTCTGATTGAAATTTGGCGGGAGGAATGGGGTGTATAGGCAGCTATGTAGTTGTTGAGTTAGCGAAGCGGTGGAGTTTTTTGAGAACACGCACCTTGGAAAGTCTGTCGCCGCGATATGGGACTAGCACCGTCTTGACTCCAGAGTCATCCTCGACGTAGACTTGCTGCAGAGCGTCTGCAAGTTGCTGCGGTGTCAACTTGGGTGCGCGGAGCTGAGGGAGCTTGAGAGCCAGAATCCTTCCCCGGAGAAGAAGCAGAGATGCAACGACGACCATAGCATGCTTCCTCGATAGCGGAATGGCCGCCATCGTACGTCGGGTCAAGCAGATCTCGGACAAGCGACGCTCCGCCCATGTGATTGCTAGGGTCGATTACATCATAAACATGCGCATTCTGGCCAGTGCCCTGGATAACTACGAAGGTATCTCCTTAAACCCCAAGACAAGATAATCTAATCGTGTGTGCCCAGCAGATGTCTATCATAACGGCAAAGCAAAAAACAGGACGGTCCCCCCCGAAGACGCTGACCAGAGCTGTCAATGACCACCACGGACTAGCACGCAGTCTGAGAGCGCCGGAGTGGCTTCCGAGAGCAGCGACGGCGGCTGAAGGAGCTGGTGCGCCTGTTGTATATGCACGAACATACTTGAGCTCAAAGTACGCCTGCTCGAAGTTGGCTCCAGAGCCAACCACGTTGTCGTTATACTGCGTTTTTTGACGCTCAGTAATCCAAGACGAAGAAAGGGCAACTCACGCATATCCCGGTCGGGCCAGTGCTTCCGCAAGTTTGATCGTAGTCGGCGGGAATGCCAGCCCTAGAGAGTAGTTTGATTACAGTGTCTCCCCACAGTGCGTAGCAGACGGACCATTGACCACACAGAGTGATATCTACTCAGGATCGGTATGGATATCGATTGAAGGTTGTCTACGCACCAATTACCAGTTTCTGGGGGCCAAAGAAATCTTCCACCTTGCAAGAGGTGTTGGGAAAGCTCGCAGACGGTGGTCCCCAATCCGCCAAATCAATGGAGGATGTGGACGTGGAATGGGTGATAGATTCGGGAATATTCGCGCGCTATAAACAGTGAGCACCAGAAAGAGGGAGAGGCGCAGTACCCACACTCCAAAACCATATACTAGTATGACGCCAGAATAAGTACTTGGTTAGCATGGAGAAGAGTACGCACAATATGCTGATGGGAGATGAACGTCGATGAACAGCGATACGAATATGTGCACAACGCACCCAGTGTAATCAAATTGGGTAGCCCAAACGCCTCCTCCCGCGGCTGAAAACCCGCTTTGATAGCTGTTGGGAGCACTTTCTGTGACGAGGCAGCCGGCCGGATCGGAGCAGTCGGTAAGGGATGAAGAGCCTGTCTGATCGCCTGGGGTGGTGTGGAAGCAACCCGAGGTGGTGTGCAGAGCGTATTGGTTGTTCAGCATCATGTTGATACCTAGCATCTGTGAGGACGCGGAGTTGGGATGAAAGCTCAGATACCCTCGACAATACTAAAGACACGATGAGTCGAGAGAGAGCACTGATGGAGAAAGCGTACTCAATCTCGCCTCCAAGGGGCCACTGTGGGCCCAGCTGAGACTAGGTTGGCCGAGGAAAAATCTCGAAGGATTAACGAGGCGCACCGTCCAGATGCTTGGCCAAACCTATCCCCATGAGCGGACATAGTTGGTTTCAACGACGCACTCACAGAGCAACCGTAGGGCAAATGCACCGCGTCCACAACCCAGAGAGATCCGAGGGCATAAGATGATTTCGTCGTAATGCGTACCTTGGAACAGGTCAGTCCCGAATACTTTGGAGTGAAAGTAGTTTTACCGAGTTCCTCTTTTGGTTCCATGCCACGTTCGAAAAGTCGTCGACCTTGAGGATGACATTGCCGGCACTGTTCACATACGCCAGTTGCTGGGTGAACGCGCCAGGTTCGTCGAGCCAGACGACATCGCCTGGCACAATATGAGCCGGATACACCGTGTCGGCGTGAATGAGCAACCCAGCGTCAAGTTATCGTAGTGGCCGTAAAACTCAAAGTCGTCGAAAAAGCCTATGCCGGAGAAGTCGTCGACGATGTCATATGCGAGGGCCAGCGCGACCAGACAGAGAAGGGAAAGGTGGAGGCGCATGACAAGTCGCCACTCCACCGGAGACGCTGGGAGCCAAAGTACTTGCCATCAGGCAAGAAAAGAATGCCTCGTGTCGACTCGTGTCGGACCGTCGAAAGAGTCACGCGTTGTTATTTCGCTATTCCGTGAGCAAAGTGCTATCGCTGCAACTTGCACCCACCTCGGGGACATCCCGGATCGAAGCGTCATCACATTTAAACCCCGGACTTCAAGGCACCAGGAAGTTGAAGATGTTCTTGCTTCTCAATTTCATCCTCGCGACCGCGGTTTTTGGCGTCTTTCTCTGGCTCATCCTGAAGCGGACAAGAGGTCAAGCTGTTTCTCTTCCTCCTGCACCTCCGGGACATTGGTGGTGGGGCCCGTCAATGCCCAAAGAACAGTGAGCAGGCTAATACACCCATCTCACCATTAACTCTGCTCCACAACGAAGCCCATACCGTAAATTCGAAGAGTGGATCCAAGAATACGGCCCGGTAATCTCTTTCCAGCGCGGGACGGAGCGGACAGTTGTCATTGGTCGATACCATGCGGCCGTTGAAATTATGGAAAAGGAAGGAGCGCATCTCGCAGATAGACCAACCTCTATCGCAGCAGGAGAAACGCTCAGTGGTGGAATGAGAACGCTGCTCATCCGAAACGGTGATCGTCTGCGGAAGCTCCGCAAGTAAGCTCTTTTATTTTTGCTCAGCTGCAAAATGCTTAAAACTAGAGCATTACATGCTCAGCTGCGGCCGGTTGTCGCCGCTGAGTATCAGCCCATTCAACAACAAAATGCACAGAGTCATATTTTGGATCTTATTAGAGACCCCTACAACCATATGATGCATGCCCAAGGGTATACTCAAGTCTCTCGCGACGAGAACTCGTATAACAGCTTCCTCAGCTATGCAACCAGTGTCATCCTTTCGCTCACCTACGGCAAGACCACTCGTACAAGGTCGGATGACCCCATCGTCGAAGAAATCAGTGCTGCTCAGTCAAGACTCGGAGCTGCACTTGTTCCCGGAACTTACATGGTAGATGCGTGGCCATTCCTGCAATATGTGCCCGGGTACCTGTCAGAGCTTCGACAGCAGCACCGGATGGAGCTGCAGCTGTTTACTTCGCAACTCAACGTCGTTCGCGATGAAATGGTACGTTCTCCGTGCATTCGTAGTCCCTCATTCACAGTACCAGGCTGCCGGGCGAGACGCCGGCGTGTGGCCATGCTTTGCGAGGACCATACTTGAGAAGCGGGCCGAGTATGGACTCTCTTATGAGGAGATTGCGTACCTCGCAGGTTCGATGTTTGGCGCAGGTTCAGGGACAGTGAGTCGCTCAACTTTGTATTCTCACTGCTAGAAGCCCATCCAGAGTGCTTCTGCAATCTCCATCGTGATCATGGCAGCGGCCATGTTTCCGCAAACCCAACTCCGAGTCCAAGAACAGATAGATGCAGTTGTTGCTTCGGGACAACGTGAGACTTGGCAAGCCAGTGCATCCCGATTCTCATGCGGTTTTAGTTCCCACGTTCAACGATGAAGCAAATCTGGTTGCGGTAACCGCTTTCTACCTCGAGTCATTTCGATGGTGAGGGTTGTATTCAATCATCTGTGGTGCTCACGCTCTCTACCAGGCGACCGGTAAGCGCAGGGGGTGCGTACGAAAGGTGCAGTTGGGTCTATCTCGCCTAACGTATTCAGGTTTCGCGCATCGCGCCACCAAGGACATCCTCTGGGTATGATTCCGAACGAGTCTCACTTCCAAATCTGAGATGCTCATTGCAGAAAGGATTCTTGATTCCGCAAGGGTCCAGCGTCTACGGGAGCCATTGGTGCGGTCTCAATGCTACAGCGACCGGAAGGTGTTGATCGATCTCAGGTCAATCGCGCGTGACCCCGAACTGTTCCCGGACCCAGAGCGCTTCGATCCCCAGCGCTGGTTAACAGAAGACGGCTCAGCAATCCGTGACGACCTCAAGGTGTTCCAGTTTGGCTTTGGACGACGGGTTAGGCTTTCCCCAAGTCGTGTTCCCACTCAAGTTGGTCCTAGGTCTGTCCGGGCTCTCATGTTGCTCAGAAGTAAGTTATCTATCGGTTGTATGCCCTCATTGATGTAGGAATCTTCATCTCAGATCACTTTTCATCAACACTGCGCTGTTACTCTGGGCATTCCGAATCACTGAAGACGAAAAACAACCAATTGACACGATGGCCTTTACGAACACAGCAAATATGCACCCTCTGCCGTTTTCGGTGTGCTTTGAGCCGCGAAGAGATGTGAAGGAGATGGAAAAGTTGCTGTCTGTGAATTACAATGCCGCAGCACTGTGAGGAAATGTTCTAACATTGTACTAAGTATACTGTACTACCACGACAAACAATACTTCGTCGAATCTGTAACAAGGAGTCGAACTCAGACAAGGCGTTGCGCGCAAGCGCGTTGTGCTTTCCGGCGCGCTGCAAGATGGTGCTCTGAGACAAGATGTGTAACTCAAGTTCCTGTGTTTTGCGCCGAAATCTCGATAGCGATAATTGTGGGCCTTGGAGGTCGTAATACAACAGAACAATTTTCATGTTTAAGGTCTCCTTCACTCAACGGCCTTTATATCCAACCATTGAACCCATAAACACACTTGCTGACTCTCGAGGGCAGCTGCCAATGGAGTCTCTACTCTCATGTGAGCTAGTGGACATATTATTTGCAGGCCATGTAGGTGGAAAATAGGCATTTGCCCCCAGTGTATGACGCCGAAACCACCAGCCAATAAATTCCGCGCACTGATCGAAGAAGGAATAACCCCCTACAGCGGTAGTCGAGCAGCTGCTCGTCGGCAAGATTAAGCTGACTCCACGTGAATGATTGGCACTGGCACCTGAGACATGCAAAATCTTGTGAGAGCTGGTGACAACTAGGAGGCTTCCTCAGGTCGACGTGACATACTGTACTATTTCGACCACAAGTTCGCGTAATATGTAAGTGGGCCGTTTGAACCAAACCTATACAAATGCGTAATGCGTAAACCTCAATTTTCCCATCAAATTCCTGCCTAATTAGGCTAAATTTCATCAAAAATCTCGGTCGGCTGTCGCCGGCCTTCCATATACTGTAGTGTTTAGACCAAGTGTTCGGGTGATGGGTGACGGTGGCCCTTGAACTGAACACTTTTGGTGCTAGTGACGGTGACGGTCGAGAATTTGAGCTATTCTCTGTCCTAAAATGGCAGAATATGATCAAAATTTCGGCTCAGCCATCATCAAATTGCCATATATGGTAATTTGAACACCTACCCAAACGAACACCTGCGGTGACACGTGACACCCACCGAACACTTGGTCTAAACACTACAGTATAGTAATTTCATCGTGATGAACTAGTGACACAACGGTGGTCACACGTAATGCGTAAGACCCACTGAACTTGTGGTCGAAATAGTACAGTATTTGAAAGAAGCCGAGGAGTCACAGTACATTCTCTGGTACGAAGAGGATCATGATGGGGGGAGAGAACAACTCCTTGCTGCCTCCGAGATCGATGTGCTACAAGTCATACATCCGATCCTGAATGGAACGATAAAGGTCGAAGGGATATGCCACAAAAGTGCTGACGGTGGCTCCAGGGTGGAATCCGTGCCCGGGTGTCCAAGCAACATCGGCATGATTGACAGTTGAATGGAGGTTGGCGTCCAAGCAAATTTGTGAATGGGATCGGCCTGGTTCCAGATGCCACTGGAGTCCAAGCGAAAGGACCAGCTTGAGGACAATCATAGTGCCACCTGTATGCTGTACTGAGGACCCCCGAAAACAGGCCCAGAGGTCATCCTGGGAAATCTTCGGGCCCAAAATTTTGTCCAAACTCTGCGCCGGAGACGCGCCAAAATTCCGTCCGAATAACCGGCATGACCTCAGGGGGGGTCCAAATTTTGTCCGAATTAATCCAAAAATTTCCCAAGTGCGTACAACTAGTTCTCGTCCTCCTTCTCCTACATTTCTGACAGATTGCTGGTCCCCGCCTTCCCACGGACTACATTCAGCGTTGCTACACATCTCCCGCTCATTATTCAACTTGAACTCCTTGTAGATATTGTATGTGTTCGGGCCAATTGTCACTGTTCCCGCATACTCCTTCACGTCCACTAGGAGCCTGTATTTTTGCATGGCAGGAGCCGGAGAAAGAAATCATAATCCTCCCGGGCGCTGCTGTCGTCCATCGGTGGCAGGTCGAGCTGCAAGAGTTTGATGGCCAGCGTGCGGCAAGGTATGAGATCGGCGGAAGATTTAGGTAGCTGGAGTGTAGGTTGGTCGTCATCGCCGAATATCTCAATAATCAATTGGGTTGTCGGAAGCCATGGAGAATATACACATTTTTGGAAGCCCAATATGCGCTTGGAAATATTAATGAGTCCATCATACCAGCTCAACCCTCTCGTCAAAGCACTACCATGTCCGAATTTCGACCTGACCTGTCGGGTCTGAGCCCCGCAGATGTCCGAATTCTGGCATGACGTCGAGCCGGGTGCGCTCAGATTTTGTCCGAATTCCCAGGATGACCTCTGGGCCTATTTTTGGGGGTCCTCTGTACTGACAATGAGATTGATGCCCGCATGTCGCTCACGTCCTCTCCCCCGGCTTGAATTAAGTCTGGTCGTAGGATGGTTTCAATTCAGACCACGACCAATTTTCATCTGGTTTGTTTAGTGTTTGCGTTCTTATTTTGGGTGGCATTGCATGTGAAATAGGGTTGAAAAAGAAATAAATTTGCACTGGAATCAATATCTACTGTTCATCGTCGTTGTTCTCGTCGCGTCCCTCACGGTCCTTCCCCGCGCTCACACGCACACCAAAGGCAGAGCCGGTCGTGTTGGCGCACGTACTGGCCAGGTCATCGATCCCATCCTTCTCGTTCTCCAAGTTTCCGTGCTGGGCGTGATCCTTCTGTGTGATCTTGAACGTGGTGTCACTGATGTGACTGGTTGCCTTCTCAAGCTCCCCCCAAAAGTCGTCCTTCGGCGGTGTCGATGTGACTGATTTGAGATTGTGATGCTGTACGAGTAAAATGGGGCTGGCGGTGCCGAAGCCAATGACTACCAAGCGTCAGAAGAGGTCAAGGGAGTAAGGAAGGTTGGCCAGCAGCCCTGGAGAGAGCGCCAGGCTTGGAGGAGATGTCGGCGGCCTGCCAGGCGCAACGTCGGAACGGGTCTCGTAACCGGTCTCATAACGCAGAGAGATTGCGGAGTAGTTTACACATACTCAGGCATGCAGGGGTCTAACCGGGTATGTGGTTCGCGTTGAGACTATCGTCGGTGCTCACGACATGGGAGACGAGATTAAGTTAATATTGTAATGTGACCATAAGGGTCACACTGGCTAAAAGATACAAAAGGACCCTTGATTATGGCTTGAGAGGTCAGATTCTGAAATCCAGCTTCTCGAAATTTTGTCCGGGTTTGAGGTGAGCTGGGCCAGTTCTTTTTTGTCTGAATTTCCGTTCAGACCTCCGAAAATTCCAATTTTTTGTCCGGATTCCATTTCAACCTCAAAAAATTGCCAAAATTGCCTCAAAATGCAAAAAAAAAATGCCCTAGTGAATATACGACAGCTGCAGTTGCCAACTTCATGGTCATTGTCCACATTCACAGTCAGGCATCATATCCACCTTGTAAGGCAGGACAATGGCTATCTGGGCTTGGTGTAGCTTTGAACCATCTGAATCCCTGCCACCGAGAGAATTCTGTCCGGATATGGGATTGACCTTGCTGATGCTGATTTTTTTTTGTCCGGACTCAAAATTAGACCTGACACCGCTAAGGGGCCATTTTTGTCCGGATTTGGGTCCTACATTGGCCGAGAAATCCCAAAATTTGTCCGGAATTACGGATCATACCTCAATAGGCATAATCAAGGGTCCTGATACAAAAGGTAATCAACTGGGTTATACACATGAATAGCGTAACCTGTCACAGTAACCTGTCACAGTGCCCCCCCTGCATATCACCCTGTTGATAGCAGCACAGAACCGACACCAGTAGCAACAGGCTCCCTGGACCCCCCAGCTAATCCTGTGGGCCAGCAGCCCAATGGCCCCCCAATCTCGACACGGTAGGTGGAGAGAAAAAAAATTGAGCCTCAAATCCTCGATTGGACCCAAGGGCTACCACTGGTAGCCAGCCCAACATGCATGAGCCTTTGCATGCTGTTGTTCTCTCTGTTGCCAGCGAGACTCATGATTTGAGCTCTACACATGGGTATCCTGGACTGTCAACAGCCATGATATGCCCTGCTCCTTCTAGGCAGCAAGGTCCAAGTCCATGTATGGTTGCTCGTCTCCGTAGTGTGATGAAACGGGTTGATGGCGCATCACCGGGGGCATCATACCATCAACCCGTCTCATAACCCGACAATCGTATTCTTGGTAGGCGCTACCGGATACAGGGGGGGTATAGGGCTTAGGCCAGGTGACAGGATTTGACCGCTGTCACAGCTTGATGTAGGAGACAACGATCGGACATGTAGGGACTAGGAGACAGGATACCAATTGACACAGATACATATATTGTAGTATATAAGGGAGAGGTAGGAGCTAGGGACTCTAGCTTCTACCTCGTCTATTACACGACCTTACTCTCTGTGGTCTCGTCCTTGCCTTTGGGAGCCACCAGCACCGTTGGGTTCTAGAACCTGCTACTCGTATTCCGAACCCGACCATCCCGCTCCACACCTGAAGCACCTACATACCCACTGACTGTGCGGGTTCAACGACCTTCGTCCTCTTGCGGCCTTCGACACTTGCTATCACGAGGAAGCCGCTCTGGTTTGCCTTTGGTGTCTTGGGATCACGGAGCCCAGACCTCGTTCTTGACACGTAGTC
This sequence comes from Mycena amicta, assembly GCA_029282125.1. Classification (NCBI taxonomy): domain Eukaryota; kingdom Fungi; phylum Basidiomycota; class Agaricomycetes; order Agaricales; family Mycenaceae; genus Mycena; species Mycena amicta. The sequence goes on along the minus strand of JARIHP010000037.1, from coordinate 114,337 downwards.
CAAGTCCATGCTTGTCTCCGTAATACAACTTGAGCTCTGCTAGAGTTGCGTGTCATCGTAGGCATGCACACCTGCTCTGCAGGTAGGCCTGAGATGCCTCCCACTCCATGATTGAGGCTGATCCCACCCTGCAGTCTGGAAGCACTCCTGGAGCTCCATACGCTGGAAGTATCTGCTCTGCATCCATAGGGCAGGTCCTTGTCTGCTTTACATCCCATGGAGAGATATCCAGAGCACTGGATATACCCTACCCTACAGCCCCCTGTTTTTTCTTCGTGCAGTCTGTTAGACCTGTATGGGGAAAAACCATCACCCTCGATTACCAATTGCAAGTCATTGAGCCATCGTGGATCGAGAACAGGAAGACCACTTGTCCTGTTGGGCAGAAGAAGACAAGGCGCAGCCCCAAAAGGCGCGCCAGACATTGTTTCGGAACGTTGGAACGGACTGTCAGTCCAAAGTCAGCAAGTCGTTCAAGAGGTTGTGGCTGGGATGCTGGGCCTGATCTCGACCCATTGGAGAGATTGAGAAAACCATTCAACATCGAAATGGATATGATGCAGGCGCGAGAGTGGAAACACAAGTCGATGTATGTCTGAGCAAAACGAGATGCAATCAAGATAGCTGGTGCCGTCGGTACGCGGCGTGGAGAAGGGTGAGCAGGTTGCGTAGAGACGTAGGTGGGCGGTTTGTGCAAGCAGTGGCAATAGATGGTCGGTCTGACAATAGCCCCGGTCTGCAGCCACGCTAACTCTACGTCCATCGAGCGGATGAAGCACTGCGGTGGGATCGCAAAATGTGCAGCGCTCTGTCCCAGTGATACGCGAGGCGTAGGCTTGGACTGGCGATCGACACTGGTAGAAGAATCAGACGGAGTGGGTGTTACAATGACTGGGGTCCAATAGAGAGAGACACCTTGTTTTGTGGCGCTGACGGTGTCGATCGGTTGAGGCTATGCTGTCGTGACTGCTCCCCGCGCTGAGCCTGATCGTCCTAACCCTTTACACAAGAGTCTTGTTACATCCGTGTATACTGACTCTATCGGTACTCCATCGGCCTCCGACAAACTCCGACCTTACCTTGTTCTCATTCGAGCTTATCCATCTTGCTCTGGGTTTATGCAATGAAGCTTACTGAGCGTAACCCATATCCGTTTATCCTTACTTACTTCTTGTTCCGTATCGGTCTCCGAGTTTGTTCCTTTATGCTTCTATGATCTTCCTTGTTCTACTTATGCTCATGTCTTGTTCATTTCCTTACTCATATACAAAGGACTGCCTAGTATTTAAGCGTTACTTCTTGTACTTGGTAGTCAGTCTGAATATTGAGTTCGTTAGACCATTCCTAACAGCCACCAAGTTCTCTTCTTCTGAATCGATCTCTATCTCAGTCCGCGTCGGCATTCCTTGGCCTCCGATACTCTTGTCTATTGCAGTCCGCAAGACAGGCAGGCGTACGTTCACCACTGTGTAACGTTTACGCAACAACTGCTCCAATTCATTATAGTGTTACCTCCGTCGGACTTCCATCGGACTCCGACTTACTTCTGTTCTTGACTTGGCACGCACTTAACAAGTCTGTAGCAGAGGGGATCGTCACTCGGGGTGCAGGTCAAAGCAACCCGCCCATTGCGCTTATGGCGCTCGCTGCAGTCCGTTGCCTGCCCTCGTGCCCTCCTGAATTGAGGTAATCTTTGTGGACAGCAACACTTGTCCGCTTCGTAGTCATTCACGCGAATTCCTGCACAATTCCCATACTCGCCAGAGGCGGGCTGTCTCGCGGAACGCAGAGCACTCCCCATCTTCCACAGTTTTCTACCCAGTCACGGTCGAAGTAGACAGGGCTGCGTCCTGCGCACCGATTCTCTGCCCAGCAAGACTCCCTGCCAGTACATCTGGTCTCGTGTCGCTTGCTCTCTCTCATCTCTGCTCAGCAGCAGACGAGCACCGGTGCTCTGCGGTTTGCTGGGACTTGTCTGCCACTCGTTGCTCTGAGTTTGCCCCAGCGCAAAAGACGGGGCAGCGCCTGGAAGTTGGGCTGGTGGTCGGTGCTGTGTTGAGTCCGACAAGACAGCAAATCAGCGATAGTGGTCTGTGCCGGCAGCATCAACTCGAAGTCGAGAGGGCGACTGCTCCCAGTGATGACGGGGGTTGCGCCAAGAATGCTTGGCGTTCCGTTCAGCATCGGGGCGCTTGTTTTCTGGCTTTGCGCCGGTCAAGGGAGTGATGAACAAGGTGAGTCAGCAACGGGTGCCTGGAAAGCAACTCCGGCGAGGGCGATTTGTTATCCACGAGGGATAAACTCTGTGTAGATGATGAGCGGCACTGTGGTGTGATGCTGCGGACGTTCGTAGAGATAGATTTCCAAAATACGGCTTTTGTACTATCAAGTCTCAGTCGAGTCATCCTCTGGGGATTGTGTTCGCAATGGTGGAAACTGTTTTAAATTGTGTGTGTGTGTGTGTGTGTGTGTGTGTATGTGTGTGTATATATAAATCCAACGGGGCTAGAAAAGCTTGCGCTTGTGTAGTTCCTGTGGATGAGGTTAGTAGAGGTAATCGAGCGGAGAGGCTGTCGGCCTCCGCCAGATTAATCTGTTGTCATGGGTGGTGTGTTTATAATTGAGCGGGGAAGAATTCGTTCTCCGCTGGATTATCTAGTGGTCGTGGATATTGTTTGGCGACTCGAAAGCCTGCTGCGAAGTTGTTGGAAGGAAGGTGGTGCTCGATTCTCTTCGAGGCTTATAGTGCTTCTCAGCGAGGAAGTCCTGGCCGATGGATGTTTGATAGTGCCGCTTGTATAGGATGGTCTGTACACGGCGCGCTCGCGGATTCGAGATATTGGACGGCGACCGAGCTACAGGAAGTCCTCCGAACGCCCTGATCTTTGGATTCCTCTGCCAGGTATGTGTCTAGCCACTCTCTGGATGTATTCTGTAGCTCATATTCTTTGGATTCCTCTGCCAGCCTTGCCTGTGTCGCTCTGAGCATACAGTGTAGTGGGGAGCTGCCCTTACAGCATAACAAGTCTGCCCCTGGGGCCCACACAACAAGGCTGAGCTTGCCTGGAGGACAGGAGAGGCATTCTGGATAGCTGGAGACTGTCCCAGACACTGGGGGCAAATGACTATTTTCCATAGTAGAAAATGTTAAGAAAATGCTGAGAATATGCAATATTTTCTTGATATCTTCTCAGCATTTTCTGCTATAGAAAATGCAAGGAAAATAAGTTATTTTCTCACCATTTTCCATATTGGAAAATAACTTATTTTCTCATCATTTTCTCCGCATCTTCTCATCATTTTCCATATGGGAAAATTTGCCATTTTCCACTGCGGAAAATGCTAATCAAATGATGAAGAAGCACACCCATATATGGAACTATTGGGATTTGTAGGATTCTCAGAATTCTCCTTTTTAGGTATTACCCAATAAAGCAAGTTTTGTACCTTGTGAATTACCAAATATGGCAAGTGTTGATAATAACTTTTATCTCTATCTAGTTTAGAATATCAGCCAAGAACAGGTACTGTAAGCACACCCTTGTACACTATTTGTAAATGCACCGGTTCACTTCTTTGGGTGGGAGCATGGTAGAAATCCTTTGTAATCATAGCAAAATCATAAGGTAGTTGACATCCACCTTCGACGAACGCCACACTGACAAATCAGTCACATCTGAATCGGGAATTCGCGCACAAAACGGTATAGAATAATATCCCTTCATTGGATTTGTGCACAAATTCCCGATTCGGATGTGACTGATTTGTCAGTGTGGCGTTTGTCAAAGGTGGATATCAACTACCTTAGACCATGGAAGCAACACACTTTTATTAATAAGCTGTAAAACATTTCTGTAATTTTGAGTAGCACATTTAGCCAATCCAAGCTTAAGTAACCTTAGGAATATCTAGATTATAGATACAAAAGCAAAATATTTCCAGACTCAAAATTGTTAGGAAATGACGTAGAGTGCGCCGCGGGCGATGATGACGTGAGTGTGCTGAGACTGGATCAAATTGTAAAGGAAAAGAATGGCAGCTCCGGGATTTAAATCCAGGAGCTCTCACTTGCTCAATGCGCATACTAGACTACTACACTACAAAACTCTTTGCAGACCCAACTTCCTGCTTGGCTGCCTCACAATACAGCACAACAATCCTGATTCTGATGGATGACGCACTAGGCGGCGAAGAGAATTAACTCTCTTGCCAACTATGTCATGATTATGTCATGATAATGACAAAATGAGTGCTCTAAGATTTGAACCCAGAGCTCCCCTCCTTTTGCAGCGTGCTTTCTCGGCCAGCACACTAGACCACTACACCACATAGCTTTAACTACTCTTATACAGCACTGTCATAGATAGGTACTTGAGGCTAACAGAGTATCATGTGAGGTCCAAAGTTGACAGAGCTGATGGTCCTCCGTCAGCTTTGGACCTCATGTGATCAAAGTTTAATAGTAAAATGGTCGCAAAAGAGTTGCAAGACCAAGAGTTGAACCAAAGGGTCCTGGATTCTGCAGCCTGCTTTGCCGGCAAGCATACTAGATCACTGCACTACATAACTTGGATAGTTCTCCACAAAGATGTATTGCAATATGGGTAAATATCCGGGTTGAAAGCCAATGTATGGGTGACATGATGTGACTGCTGTCACATTTTGATGCTGCCGACAGGATCACACTACGGGCATGTGCCCATAATCCGGCCCGGATTATGGTAAGATTATTCAAAATAATCTATCAATAATCTATCAATGATCCATGACATGATCCGGCCCGGATTATTTTGCATAATCTTTCAATAATCTTGACATGTTCCGGGCCGGAACATTCAAAATAATCCACCCGGGAACATTGATAGATTATGAATTGCAATATATACATATATGGAATTCCCATTTTGAGAATGTCCATATATGGTAACTTTACAAACTGCATATTTGCCTTATTTAGAAGGTGGTACAGCCCGCAGTGTCTGAGCATGATATATATATATATATTCTCCACTGTAGGTGAAAGATACTAGAGAAAGATGCAGTATTGACAGAGACAGAGTATTAAATGTCCTTAACTCGGTTACACCGAGAAGCCTGCATTTAGCATGTTACGACAACATGCTCTCTGCTGGGAAGGGCTGGCATGCATTCACCCTGTGTTGGATACATGCATTGCAATGGATACAGATACATATGCGCAAACAAAGACAAAGAACAACGCGATACCTTATCCACCACTCATCCGGCCATGACATCATTCTGAATCCCTCGGCGAGCTTCATGGTGTACATCGTGGAATGAGACCTGTTTTCGTTTCCAGAAATCTCGCTAGCACTGAATCAGAGAAGTCTCGACGGCACCACTCACTGGTTCAAGTGTGCCAGGATTGCCTCAGGACACAAACATTTCCAATAGTGAGCCCATTCTGGTCGTACTACAAGCGCTATCCTGCATATCACCGGCGCGAGTCTACAAAGATCCTTGTAGTGATCTATCCGCAAGCGCAAGTCTTCTGCCATGGAATGAATCGCATACAAGATAGGCGCAAGCAATATTTTTCGCTGCGGATGACGAGCCGTTGACGAGCACAATGGTATCAGGAGCGCAATTTGGGGTCTTCAAGTGACGCAAAGCAGGGTCTTCTCGGAAACGGGAATGTGAGGGAGATTTCGCTAGTGCCGACCAGAGGCTGGTGTCTGTTGTGCTAGTCGTGACAAGGGGAAGCCCAAAGGTATGAGTAAGCGCCGAAACAAGACATTCAAATTGTACCGTGCGCCGACCAGAGAAGGAGAAAGTTCTGATGGAGTTCAAAAAAGACGTCGCCAGGGATCGTCAACGCCAGTATTTGTAGTGTCTGGTTGACCAGTAGGTCCGTTGGAACCAGGTCGAGGCACAAACGATGCTCTCGTCGCTGCCCATTTCTATCTTCGAAAATGAAGGATGCAAAATGGCAGGAATCACGATCTTCATTGACGTAGAAGGGGGAGGATCAACATGCATGGTCGTGGTAGGATGTGAGTTCTTCACTTGAAGCTGTATGGGAGCCATGAGTGAGGACAACAAGCTGATGGTCTGGTTTCAGCACAAGTGGGTCCCAAACATTTGGTCATGTGATCCGCAGTGCTACTGCCGCTAGCGCGGGCACGTCCCACACCTGCTTGACCTCGAGCGCATCATCTTGTGTGGCAAGCTCAAATATGATAAGTTTTTCCGATGCAGGAAGATGAATAGACAGAAGGGAGGGTTCCGATGTTCCTGACCATCGCCCGTCGAACAAGGCACATGTCATGGATTGCCAACGGGCGGAGCTAGAGTATCGCGTTAGTGAATCCAAAAGCTCATTTTGTTAACGCTTACTCTTCGTTGGAGAGGTCTTGAGTAACAAGTTTCTCCACCCAGTAAGACGTCTTCATGCGTGCGTGCTCGACGGGAACTAACGAGCTGTCCGTTTCAGGGCGGCCGCCGAGAGCCATACGATCCATCGTAACGCTAAGATCGTTTCGAGTGAGGGAGTTTCGACGGGGTCTGGAAGGCGCCGACCACTGCGAAGAGTTACCGGAGCCAATCGAAGCCTATATACGTAGGCGTCGCAGGGGGGACTGCGAGGTAGTTGCCGTACTCCAACGGGCCGTTACCCAAGCTCAAGTATGGTATCAAATTGAACTGGCTGCCGTCGTGAAGAGCAACATGAATCCGACATGGCTCAATCTGAAGAGGAAACTCACTTTGGCGGCTCGGGATTTCTAAATGCAAGGAGCTCTGGGAAGATATACGTCAAGAGAGGTTGCATGAACTAGCTGGATGAGTCGCGCGCCGCATGAAAAGTAGACACGCACCTGTCCAGCGAGTCCCGGGCACAAGAAAGACGAATCGCAGGAGCATGGAACTGGTTGACGTGGGTCTGCGCCGCATGCAGAGTGGCAAAAATGTTGTCCTCGCAGCTCGGGAAGGGACACGCGTATAGGTAGTTGCCGACCCAGACCGCCTCGGATGAAACGGCTTGCTCGACGGGGGTGAGCATGTCCGGGCGGATTTGCGGGTATTCGAGCGCGAGTTGACGAACGAGGGCTTGTGGCGCCGGTGGGGCTTGGGCATACGAGTACGGGTCAGGAGCGCTGAGGATGATGTGAGCAGCGAAGATGGAGAATCGGGAGAAACACACCACGATCGCGTGACGGAGATCGTAAGGGTCAAACGAATCGTATTGATAGTCGATGAGGGTCAGTCTAGCAGCAGATTGTAAGCAAAGGACAATAGCCAGCGACAATCCCACTGACTTGAAGAAGGACTCGTCAGAAGGACGTTCGCTGGAAATGAGTCTCAGCAAAAGCAAGAACCGGTGCACACACACTGTACCAGACCTTGCAATTGATGAACAGCCGCCATTGTCGGAACGGGCACAAAAACTACGGAAACGCAGCCAATGCGTTTCCGGTAAACTTGAAGTTGCGTGGAGTATCCCATCGGATACGCTCGAAAATTTCCGACAAGAGTTCCGGCGGCAGTCGAAGGAATGGCGGCTTCTCGACATCCATCTAAACAGGCGTCATTCATAGACGGCAGGAGAGAGGCCCACGCACGAACACGTTGAACGTGGTGGTGGTGGATTGAGAAGACTGATTGAGATCTTCGTGTGACTCCGACGTCATGCGTAAGCTTTGGGCCATAAGGACATCCGAGAGTCCTCCAGGAGCACTCAAGTAGTTGAAAGAATTGTCGAGTGAAGTATGCGAGCAGAGGTATCAGGTTATATTGTAACAAAACATGAGTACCAAGCGAGTACGAATCGTAACTACGTATACGGCAGTCCCATGCCAGTGAGAGCAGCTCTAACGAAAGCAAGAGCAATGACATCGAGCTGGAATACTTTTTCAGTCAAGGTGGTATTTAGCGAAGGAAGAAAACATACCCAGTCAATGATCAAGTTTTTTTCGCGTCCAAGTCCACCTTTGGGACGGTGACGGCTGAGTGCAGCATCGGAGGACCTAGCCACGGCAATTTTCATCAGCAAAGGGCAAGAATCAAGCGGAGAGCACATACCGGAAGCGAAGCAATGGCGAGTCATACGCCGAATCGAGTCGATGGGGTAGACGCCGGAGTCTCTGACTCGAGACGTTCTAAAACTAGACTAAGAAACAGGATACAGGTCGAAGGAAGAGGGACGGACCACTTGAAATTGAAATCATCATTAGAGGGAAAGGCTGTGGCAGCACAGCGAGAATTTCCGAGAACGCCAAACGAGGAAAGTTCCCAAACCCAGACGAGAACGAGGAGGGGATGTCGCACGGGATTGATGGACGGTGTAACGCTATATATTGAATGACCCAACGCCAAAGAGACCCGAGAGAGCGAAAACGATGAGGTGTCGTGCGGAGTGTGTAACACGCTATATCCAAAATTGCGAGGCGACCATCTTTGGCTGAGTCGATAATCCTCGTCTGAAGACCCAAACTGAGGAAAGAGATTCGAGAGGATGAGGGGGTGTCGCGGGGGAATAGTGGAGGGTGTCGCTATATCCAAATGCTGAGTGTCGCCCGTCCTTGGCCATGTCTGGCCGCTTCATTGTTCTGGCCCCAGAACCACGAACACAAGAAAGAGACGAGGAGAAGAGGAGGAGAGGGTGTAGCGCAGAATTAATGAAGATGGTGGGGGTTTTGCACTTTATATCCGAAACGCCAACGCGACCGTCCTACCCGCTTGGTGGTGTTGCCTTGAGCGAACAGATTAGCAAGAGAAGATCGGAGAGGAAGTTGCAAGGGGAAAACGAACCTGTAACTACCATACCTGCCCCGAAGCTCGCTTGGGCTTTGCGAGTGGTGCTGCTGGAGTGTGCGCATTCTCTTTGTCAAATGAAGGCACCGCTCGTGAGCCAGTCGCCTTGATCTCCGTAGGTCGTGCTCGTTTGGCAAACGGTTCGTCCTTCCAAGTGCCCTTCATGCCAGCTAACGGCTTATTCGAGCAGTCCGTAATGATGCCCAGCTGAACCGCTTTCACATACAAGGCGAGGAATTTATCACGTTGTCGGTCCGCTTCCTCGAAGTTGGGGACGTAGACGGGCGGTGGGACTTCCGCTAGTAGGGACGCAATAAAGGCGGATACAAGATTGGATTTGTAGGCGTGGACAGGCCGGGGCGAATGGATGATGATGGCGGGGGCGGAGACGAATATGGTGGTGGATGTTACGGCGAAAAGGCTACTTGTTTGCTGAGGGTCGATCGAGAAGCTATTGGCGAGGGGAGAGGGACCCGGAGCTGTCCACTTCCGGCGCGAGTGGATGGCGACCGTGGGCTGCACGAGAACGCCTGACGACTTGACAGCTACCATGGCGAAGTGGGATAGCTGCGCGATAGGAGCAGTTACGGTGCTAGCGGCGAGCGAAGAGGAGCCCGGGGATGTCCAGCTCTTGCGCTTGAGAACAAATGTCGTTGGCTGGACCGAGGTAGAGGTCTTGAGAGCCGCGACGACGGGATGAACAATGACCGGTGCTGTCTTGGGAACCTCGACCGTGACAGTGACCTGATAGTGACAAAGGTCAGTAAGAATGCGACACTATGTGCCAAACATATGCACCTTGGGGATAACGGAGAACTCGGAGTTCTAGTAGACATCCATGAGATACCGAGTGAAGGAAGAGCGAAAGAAAGCTGACCTCAAAGACAGTCTGAGACAAAGGTCAGTAAAAAATGTGACATTGTTTTGGCCAAGATACTCACCTTTGGAACATTGACAATCGAGAACTCGGCGGTCCCAGAGTTCTACAGAGCAGACGTTCATGAGATACTGAATGAGTTAAGGGAGAAGCGACCAAACCTCGACGTCAGTGACACATTCTCCTACCCTCTTGGCCAGAGATGACGAGGTAGGCACCAGCGCTAGCACAGAACAGTGCAGCACCGAATCCAAGCATGAGTGCGGGGAGAACGAAGTTGGGGGACGGAGGGCGCGGTAGCTGGAAGAGCTGGCATTTCGAATGAACGAATAGAGAGAGGAGTTGCTGTGGCCCAACGCATTTATGGGTCCTCCATTCCATTCCCAACTGAGACACGGATGCTTTGTCGTCCCGCTATCCGCCATCCGCACATTGTCTCAGTTCGACGTAGGTCCACATGTCGAGAAGAGGGCCGCGGGGTAGTTTATGTTGGTGGATGGTCGTTGTCGTCGGGCTACTTCTGAGGATGGAGAAGTAAGCGGACGGACCAGAGTGCCCAGTACTCTTCTTCGCTGGTGATTGTGAGTTGAATTTCCTCCGCGCCCGGTTTAATGAGTTCCAGCTCGAGCTCTTTGTGAATGAACTGGGTGTTCGCCGTCAAATGGTCTTGATGAAATAAGGTGATCCACACACCCGTCCGCGTTTTGTGGTCTTGTCGTTCCGCGCTGCTACATCTTGTTAGACGACGATCTATTTCCCTGTGTATTCTGACCGGAACGAGCGTGGACGGTCGACCAGTCGGCGAGAGCGTCTCTGCTGTAGCCCATAATCGAATTGAACCTCGCACCTGAGAAAAGATCAGCTCCCGAGGGATACTTGAATCCGCGGACGGCCCACCAAGCTAGAGAGATGAGGTCGGTAACTGAAAGGGTACCCCGCTGACGATAGAGGTAGGCGGGACAGAAGAAGAAGTCGTTCGGAGGCAAGCGTGACGTTATTTTTTTGCATCTACAAAAAAATAACATCACGCTTACCCTAAGTGTTTTGTCGTTCCAAACACCTTGCTCCGCTCGACGATCACCAGGCAAATGTCGACAACGACGCCACGGTGTTCTCGAAGACAGAACGGCGGGATGCGATTCGTTCTGAGAGAATTGAGCTGGTAGAAGAGCCTCTACACAGCAAAGTTTTGTATGTGTGAGGTTGTCGAGGCGGAAACACTGATTTGGTATCTGAAAGCAAGCCATGTGAGTGATGCTTGTTCTTCAAGTACAACGAAAACCGACCTTCTGCCATCGGAGCTGGTGTAGGACGACCTTGGCTCATGCTCATGCGAGGTACCACCTGCTCTGGACGCTGCCGATCGCTTGCCACGGCGCAGAGCGGGGACGGTGGGAAGGATGGTGCTAATGCGAGGTGAGTTTTCTTCAAATCGCGTTAGCTGCATGCTCAAGGTCAGCAGGAGGAAGCTGACATTGAATATGCGTCGCTAGACACCAATCTACTCCCACTCGGGCTTCGAGGCTGTCTCCCTCACCGGCGTAAGCCCGCCATCCAGCTCGGCCCCATCGACTTTTACCACCAGCTTTGTCGTCGTCCGCTGTCCCCGCTACGACGACCCCATCGTCTTCTGCTCCCAACTTCTGCACATTGACGGGCTACATCGAGCGTGAGGTCCGAGGCTGGAACTGTCGCTTTCTGCAAAGTCCGAAGCGGGCACTGTCCCCGATGTACGGCGCGGGTGCTGGGCCGTAGGACTTAACAAGAACGGCGTGGATATAGGAACTGGGACACGACCCACCGACTACTGATCAGACGGGAGGAGCAACTACAACTGTGTCTATGACGCCTTCTGTCGCCCCTTCTGTGCTTCGACCTGGAGGACACCAGCCTCCCCACACCAAGCGCTTCTGCCCCGTCCGTGGCCCCCCGTGCAAGTATATTCGGCCTCCTCGAATCCGCCGCTGCAAATATTGCCCAGTTCCAGCAATGAAAACGAGCTCGCGCAACTGGTGGCGATATTGACGGCAGATGGTATAGTTGAGATGCTCGACATGCAGATGCAAACAAGAGGCGCGTGGCGAGCAATTGACCAAGAAAGCATTCCGACAGGTACGTTTCTCGTACTTTCCGAGAATAACTTTGCATTGAATCTCAACAGCTCGTCCTCGAGATCGCGGTTCTTGCTGAGACCCATCATCTTTGCTCGCGGCCTCCGCCAAGCACCTGTTATCATGGAACGGACGCTGGGAGTGGCGACTATACCGATGCGGCAGTCTTCTTGTCTGCTTCGCCCGCGACCTCAGCCTTGTGTGCGTTTCTCTCTCTTCTATATCTCATACTCACTCTCATCAGGCCCTTCCATCTCATTGTCGCCGTTCTCATCTACTTCCCCCACTTCCGCCATCATCTTTGAGCACCAGCCTTACCACCACCGCAAATCCCTCTCGAAGTCCTGTTCCATGTTCAACAAGACGAAGGAGAGTAGGAAGAGTCTGCGTTAGACAATGAGGTGCTCGTTCGTTCCTTGCAGAACTCGCTTATTTCGTGCACGGAGCCTGGAACATGGATGGTCGAGACGCAATGTAGCCCCAAAAAGTACATTTTTTGCTTTTAATCGCTATTCTCAGCACTTGTGAATGCGACCCAGCACTACTCGGTGGACGACTGCCCGCACCGACGTTGTCCGAATGCTCGCTGCATATCGCGGACCGCGCTACTCACTGGCGCGCTCACTCTTTGCCCTCCAACGGACGAGCAGCGCCTACTATGTCCATAGCGCCAACGCCGTTTTTATTCGAACGCCCCGCTATGTTCCTGACGACGAACGCGAGGTCTTCCACGAGCAGGTCTAAGGGAGGGGCGGAGATTGAGTATCGTTCGACGAGCCTGCCGCTCTCTCTTTTACATCCGCCTTCTCGTCCATTGCGCGTTGGTTGAGATGGCGACATTGACGTCCTCCGAGCGCTCGGTAAACAAAAAAGTACCAGGCCAGTCATCTGCGTTGACACGGAGGTTGGAGCGCAAACCTACGTCTGCCGGTGCGACGGCGGGTCCTGTCGATGAGAAGGACGGCGCGCGCAGCTGTATGGTAGTAAGCAGCAGACAGGATCGGCACGTGAGTGGCCGGGAGAGTAGTCGACCTCGCTATAAGGCGGTTTCGAACGCTCAGCGAACACCCAAAATGACCATGACTCCAGCACCTACTCGCTGGACGACTGCCCGCACCGACCCGACGTTGCCTTGATTCTCGCTCGATGCATCACTACCTGGATTCTCGCTCGATTGTGCTCACTGGTGGCGAAGTTGTAGCGGGCAGGAAGTCAAGACGATGCAGACGGGCGAGTGTCGACACGGATAGAGACGGAGTTATTGCATGGCCAATGCTTGGTGTTACACCGTTAGTAGTTGCTTTGCATTTGCACGACTCGCCGCTGACGACCGATTCCTCCGAGCTGGAGTCTGAGCCCGCCGATGGATGAAAGGTCGACGATCCAACGCTGACGTCGAGTGGTGGTGGGACAGACGCTCCTTGCAGCTCCTTGCGCTTCGCCGCGTGTGGGAGCCGTTGCGAAGGAGCGGAAGTCCGGTCCGCGTAGCCACCAGTCATGAGATTGATGTGCGCGTGGGGAAACGACAATAACGCGTGTTCCTCACCACCACAGCGCTCGAATGCGAAAGTGAATGGACATGGGTGTCTGCATCCTCACCAGTTAGCCCTCTCCGTCATCGTCTTGCCCTCTCCGATGGCATCGTCTTGCGACGTGTTTCGTTGCTGCCATGGCATGCCAGCGGAGAGAATCTCGCAACTACTCGCAAGCTTGGTCTGGACTCCACGCCGAGGACGTCAAATGCTGACAACGCGCCGCTGGCGTACAGTTCGACTCATGTGAGTATTCGAGAGCGGGGAGTTGGTTGTCGTTTGGCGCGGAAGAAACGAGCACACGCTACATCTGCTACGGTACCTCTCCAGCCGCATACCTCGGTATGGACTGCGCCGAATACAGTGGTTTTGATTTTCGCTTAAGCGCTTGGTCTGTCGTCGTGACCCATGGTCCACCAAAGCACTCGTGCTGGCCTTTATAAACGGCCGCGCACATCTCGTTCAGTCACCCACTCCCTTCCCTCATGGCCCCTAAACGCGCCCATCCCGACTCCAATTCCGCCGATGCAAACCCTCCGTCCAAGAAAACGAACAAGACCAAATCAGACCTTACCCCGGCGGAGTGCGATGCTGCCCACGTTGCCCACCTCAAAACCATCCACGAGGAGTTGGAGGAGGCCGAAGATCTGAACGAAGCAATCCTCAGTGAGTACTGCTGTCTTTGCACATTATTGGGCTAACCTGCTTCAGATCTTCAGCAGGCTGAATGGAAGAAGAACGGCACAGCGTGCTACACGCACTTCACCGATATCACGGAGTCCAAGGGTTGCGTGAAATACGAGTTTGTCTGCGGAAGGTGCGTCTAATACACTCACAGTCAATGCTACCCACTTATTGCTGATGTTCCTACCAGATTTCCGTCCAAGGCCGTCGTCCGCGCTCGTTACGACAAATCGACCAGCAATCTCGTCAACCACGTCCGCACTTGCGAACCCGGCGCCAATCCCATCAAGAAATACACGACCGGCGGGGACTACAATGTCGGCCGCTTTCGCCTCGCCCTGGCGCTCTGGGCCTCGGTCCACAACCGCCCACATCTCGCCGTGACGGACGAGGAACTGATCGATGCGTTCCGCACGCTCCAGCCAAACGTTCACGTCCCTTCGAACAATACCGTTGGTCGGGACATTAAACTCATTCTGGAGCTGTCGAAGCCAGAGATCATCGAGCTCTTCCAGGTATGCTTTCCCCGCCCTGCGACCCATCCGCTCATCGTTGTAGAATCATCCTAGAGTTTTTCACGTGATGCTCGATGGCTGGACGGCGCCAAACGTACTCTCGCTTGTCGGCCTCGGTGTCCAGTTCGTCAAAAACAACGAGCTCAATACCTTCCTCATTGATATGATTCCGTACGCTCCATCGTCTCGACCTGGTTCACCAACTCACGCTTATCTCACAGCCTCAACAAATCGCACACTAGATTCAATCTAGCCCACACTGTCTTTGATGCATTCAAGGACTATGGCATCGAGAAGCGGGTACGTCTCCCACCTCGCCTCCGCATCCTCTCAGGTCTTAGGCTCCCATTTTAGGTCTTGGGAATCGTTGGCGATAACGCAAATAACAACAACACCATGATGGAAACCCTGGTCAAGCTCGCCCCAGAGAAATCTCCCCTCAATCTTGCAACGCGCATCCGCTGTCTTGCCCATGTTCTCAACCTTGTAGTGAAGGTGTGTAATTCCTCCTCTGTTCTGTGTCGCGCTTATGTTTGAGCAGGCTTTTCTTTCACTGTTCACACCCATCAAGAGCGACCTCCATCCGGACGAGGACGAGGAGGAATATGACTCGCAGGAAGACACGGAGCTACTCCAGGCTTTGGAAGAGGTCGATGAGTCCGTCGAAACCAGTGACACCGCAGCAATCGAGGAGCTACTCAACGCTCGGGACATGGATCTTTTCTTAAGCGCGGAGGAGCAGGCGATGGCGCAGAATGCTTACCGGAAGGTACGTCTCAACCCGATTACTTTCTTCCTCGCTCACTCCAAGTAGCTCAACCGCCTCGGACATCATATATTCAACTCCGCTATGCTACGCGAGCAGCTAGCGGAGATCACGGGCAACCTCAAGATCTCAAATGCCGAGAAGAACCGCATGATACACGCCGTCCGTAACGCGCTCAACATCGAAGACAAACACTCTATGCTGGAGTGCTTTAGCGTCCGTCTTGTTGAGGTGAGACTCTTTCTTTCTCTCTGTGCTCTCAAACTCTTTGCTCAGGTTATTTGTTCCTCTGCTTCCTCCAATGCCGGCAAGACAAGCCCTCCTCCAGACTCGGCCTCTGCATCCTCGACGTGATCATGACCCCACGCTTGTCTGACTGGGAGTGGCCGGTTGCGAGCCTTTGTGCTCAAGACTAGTCCGTCGTGTCACGTTCGTATAGCAAGCCCCGTCTATCTTCGGACTGCCACCCCCTGCACCGCGCAGTATCGTCAAGTGCTCACCGGATTCTCTCTCGCCATACGTGCATGCCCCGGTGCCATCCAAGACACCTCTCGACCGTTCTCTCCCCCTCCCACCGCAGTCTCCTCATGTCTCCGTGGGAACGTAGCAGCCCGCCTCGAACCAGCGACCATGCTCATAATGAATTGACGCTGCCAACAAGCACAACATCACCCAGAAACTTCCGTAGCCGAATTGCTGCACCTCATACCGCCGGGCCGCATATATGGTACCACACAGATAGGGTTCCACGGGTTTTCAAGGTGCATTGTATGCTCTGATAGTTGCATTGCGGCTGATTTTGTTTCACCACCTTGCAGCAGGGATTCTTGTTGTTGTACATGCCTGAGGTGCCTCTAGCCACATCAAGGGCTTCCAGGTCATGTGATGGGGAAAGCGCACATATAGTTTTTTATTCTGATTACCATACCCCCGCGTGGGCTTGGTCTGCACTATCCCTAACGTGTGTTTGCGTCTTCTCTCGACTCCGACAACATCAGGACGAATTCGTCTGATCCATGTCTACGAGATGCGCACAAAGCTCAATCCGGGAAGCTGCCTGCGACAATCCCTGTTGTAGCCTCGCCATCATCGTTGCCTTTCCTGTCGGCTCTTCCTTCGCTCAGGCGCTCGCTCCTCTTCACCTTCGGTGTCACCGTGTCCATCTGAAGACTCTGCATTTGCGGACGACACAGAAAAGTCGTACCTGCTGCCACATCTGCTCGCATACATCTGAATGACGAGACGATGCTGGAGAACCGTGTTCTCGGTGAGTGTACGGGACACATGTAGGTCGCTTTTTGGCTGCTGATGCATGCACTCATCCTGTTCAGGGTGGCTGGAACGGACATGACCTCAATCTCGCTTTCATTCTTGTTGGAGCTTACTCACCGCTGGGACATTCTGCACAACACCTCCGCAACGCAATCAACACCTTTGTCGTCAGCCCCAGGGCTATCCCTGGTCTCAAGACTCTCAAGGAGGGTGCGTGTCCTTTCTCTCCTCTGATGATGTCGTGCTCATTGTAACCAAGACTTCGCATTTATGGTGCCGCTCCATTGCTCATGTCCGTCCTGTTTCTGTTTCAATACTTCTCAAACCTTTCCCATCTCGCCTTGATCGTCGTCGTCTCAGTACTTTCATGCGGGTGAACATGATGTGATTTTTTTTTTTTTGTGCGCAAAAAAAGTTACACAGTGGTGGTTCACCTACCAGTACTAGTACTGTATCTACACTCGAATTTGACCCATCATTGATGCATCTGTGCTCTCTGTGCTCAGATGCATGAATGCGTCTGGTGTGAGGTAAGGATTGAGTTAAGGACATTTAATTCCCTATCTCTGTCAATACTGCATCTTTCTCTAATTCTCCGTGTATCTTTTGCCTATAGTATTGGCGAAGCAGAAGTGGTAGTATTTTGTGATGCACAGGTGGAGAGAATATATTATACTCAGTGGGCTGTACCACCTTCTAAATAAGGCAAATATGCAGTCTCTAAAGTGACTATATATGGTCATTCTCAAAATGGGAATTTCATATATTGCAATTCATAATCTATCAATAATCCGGGGTGGATTATTTTGAATGTTCCGGCCCGGAACATGTTGAGATTATTGAAAGATTATGCAAAATAATCCGGGCCGGATCATGTCAAAGATCATTGATAGATTATTGATAGATTATTATGAATAATCTCACCATAATCCGGCCCGGATTATGGGCACATGCCCGTAGTGTCAACACCTGACCTTTGCTCCTGGATGAATATAAACTGGATTACAATGATATACTACATACAGGCTTCTGTGGGAGTGACTCACTCTGACAAGTGCCAAGGTCCTTAATACACAAACCAGCTAGCAAGTCATGTGTTATCAGCACTTACCATATTTGGTAACTTTGCAAGGTGTAAGACTTGCTAGATAGGGTAATGCCTAAAAAGGAGAATTCTGAGAATCCTAGAAATCCTAATATATCCATATATGGGTGTGCTTCTTCATCATTTGATTAGCATTTTCCACAGTGGAAAATGTCAAATTTTCCCATATGGAAAATGATGAGAAAATGATGAGAAAACAAGGTATTGGGTGACTTCCCGTAAGCCAAAATAAATTGTTTTGGAATAAAAGTTGTCAAAAGTTATATTCGGCAGAGATGCCGGGACGCCCATCAGGACCCCGAATCTCACAGATCTCATTCAGACCCATGCATAAACCAAATTTTATGAGGAGGGTCCGGACCCCTCGAATAAACACCTTTTCGCTCACCATCACTCAAAAGTGCCCGTTTGGGCGTGTGACACGTCAGAGTCGACTTAAAAACGCCGTCGTAACGCTTGTCGCCTTCGCCCTCCATGCCGTCGTCTCGCACCATATCGCCCTCCGACGGCGCGCTCGATACGCTACTGGTCCACCGACCACACCGACGGATCTACCGACTGAAAGTCCCTCAAACTCGTACGACCTCCCCTCGAATCCATGTGTGTGTACTCACACGGTCTTTCTCTACGCAATCCCATAGGACAACGTTAAATCTTGCCAGCATGATGATCTGCTCACATACCGCGAAGCTACGGAGGACAAGGTACAAAAAGACAAGTGAAAAAGGTGTGTGTCACATCGTCTTTCCTCGCAAACACGTCTCTAACTAAAATGGCCTATCCAGATAGCTCTACTCCCTTCTACTTGCCACAAGCCCGAAGCTACCGCGACGTTGTCGTTGATGGACCGCAGACCCCGTTCCAGGGCCAGCACCAGGTATGTTCTGGTGCTTTTGTCGTGTTTCTACCCGCTCATCAGCTCCACAGACTCCCAGCGCCAATCCTCAAGTGCTCCACTATCCAGGAGGTCCGCAGGGACCAGTAGATGTTGCTCAGCAAGGATACCAGGTGCGCTTCGTAATCCCTGCACCATTTCTAGTGTCTAACAATGATTAACAGTTCTCCCTTCGTCCCACTCCCCAGTCTCTGGCTCACACGGCGCCGCATCCCATTCCCATCGACCCCATCCTCCTTGCTGAGGAAGCGGCTCGCGCAAACCGACCTCCTCATCTCGATCTCTCAGCTATGGACCCGCCGACCAAAAAACGCCGCCGCTCGTCAAAGGGCAAGAAGAAGGCCATGTCCTCTGACTCGGAGGACAGCGACGCGCGTCCGCCCTCTCCGAAACGCACCAAGAAGGTGAAGACCAAGCGGCCCGCACGCGACTCCGAAACTGAAGACGACACCGGTGCTGTACCCCCCAAGCAGCGCGGCCGCCCACCCGGCAAGAAGAACTTTAACTCTGTCGACGAGTCCACACTTCTTGACGTGGTTAGCGCCGTCAAACCTTTGGGCAGCAAATCATGGCAAAAGGTAGCAAAGAGGTTCAACGAGATGTCGAAGAAGCAAGAGCGTCCCGAGCGTGCGCAGGAGTTTCTGAAGAAGAAGTTCGACAAGGTGATGCGGCCGGCTCTTCTGTTTGTTATGTCTTTCTAACGCTCTATCAGCTCGTCACCACCAAAAAACCCACCGGTACTGGAGAATGCCCGCCCAACGTTCTCCGCGCCAAGGCCATCGAGAAGAACATCCACGCACGCATGGGAGCTCGCGAGCTCGATGACTCTGATGTCCTCTCTGTCGACAACTCGGATGATGACGACTCCGACAACGATCCCGTCGTTACTGCCGTCGCACGGAAAGCGCCCTCGCCTCCCCTTCCTTCCCGCAACTCAGCGCGTCCACGAAAGGCTGCAGCCAACCTCATCACAAACCTCAACGGCATCATTGGGCCCGATGCGCGACGCGAGCGGGACCAACGTGCCAACCAATCCGCTGCGACCATGCAGCTGCTTCTGGTCACACAGCAAATCGAGGCTGCGAACGCCAGGGCGGAACGGGCGGAACGGGCACTTGATGAGTTCCGAAGGCGCATGGGGTCGCGGAGTCCCCGTCCCTCGCGTCGTTCGTATTCTCATCATCGCGATTCACATTATCGTCGGGATGACCGCTCTGCATCGCCCCGGAGGTCCTATCGACACGGGTCTGTCTCGCGCTCTCGTCATCGTGCCCATTCACCTTTTGATGCCCGTCGCCGCTCGCTCTCTTTGCAACGTGGACGATCGCGTTCTCCGCGGCTGCCTCATTATGTGCAGCGAGATCTTCGGGGATTGCAACGTGTCGGCGGAAAGTTCCGTATGGTGGAGAAATACCGCGACGGTGGGGAGAAGACTTGGTGGCAGACAGACACCGAGGGAACCGACTTCGACTATCGCAACAAGTCTCCGCCCGGCTATCTGCCCGCCCAACGGCGTCGGGAACCATCCTACATAGCACCAGATCCTGTTCCCCCGCATCAACGTCGTCCGCTTAGCCGTTGTCGCACTCCCACTCCCGGCCCGTCGCATATGTCGCCAGCAGAGAAGGAAAACATTCCCACTTATCCAGCTTCCACTTATCCTCATGTTCTTGGTACCGCTGTTGAGCTTACGGTTACTCCCCGCCGCGGGCCTCCCGTTTCATTCGTCATTAGCCCGAGCAACCCACTGGCGGAGTAGAATCACTGCTTGTATTTGGGTAGACTACTGATATACAATCTGTGGCTCTATTCAAAGATGAAATTGTGGAAACGTGCAACGCGATCGTTCCGTCGCTGCTCCGAAAAGGCCATCTGCTCAAAATGAAGCCAAACATCATCGTCTGCTTGTGTCTCGCGCCAGATTGGCACGTAAACAGACTTGATCTGGTTGTGTCCAACGTTCTCTGCACGGAGATTATGGAGCCGAACACATATTTCCATGAGATCCCCGCGTGCAGTATTGTCGTTCACGTCTAATGGAATGCGCAGCCGTCCGAAGGCGCCCTGAAATGCACGCATTCCCCATTCGGCAGTCTGGCGATACGAGAGCAGGTCTCGACTGAAGGCCACCTTCTCCGCAATTTGAGCTGTTGTTCCATGAAGCGCTTGGCCGGTTTTGATAGGCGCGCGTATCTTCCCTGCGATCTGGGCAGTCCCGCGAGGGAAGGCTGTATCCGCACAGAGGTAGAACCCGTCGGGTGTAGCGTCGAGAAGCTTGTCGTAAATGGGACGAGCGATACGGGCATCGTGCCAGCTGCCCGGCTTGTTAATAGACGCAGCGATGATAGCACCTGCCGATTATCAGTCAAGAGTGGTGTCGCACAGTGAAAGGCTTACCGCGAGGAGAAAAAACGAAGACAGAGCTGATGAAATGCTCGCACAGCCAGCCGTTGTACGTCGCATTTTCAATTTCGACATCTCCAGATGTTTGGAGAGGGAGATTGAGGCCGTCAATGGCTGCAAAGGCACCAGTAAGCCGTGGATGTTGCTCGACAATCAGAGCATTCAGTTCTTGGAACTCGTCATCTCTTGGCCATCGTATCTGGGCCTCCGGGACCTGTTGTAAGAC
This sequence comes from Mycena amicta, assembly GCA_029282125.1. Classification (NCBI taxonomy): domain Eukaryota; kingdom Fungi; phylum Basidiomycota; class Agaricomycetes; order Agaricales; family Mycenaceae; genus Mycena; species Mycena amicta. The sequence continues at coordinate 93,179 of JARIHP010000037.1, read as the reverse complement.
GCCAAGGAGGATCTTCAAGGCGAACCGAAGGTATCGCGAGACTGTCGTGGGTATGAGGGCAAAGATCTGTTGCAGGCTGATCTCGCGCATGGTGGAATTGAGGTAGTGGAGGACCAGACCCAACGCGCCAGCAGCATCGAGGGATCTCGCGCCAGGACGTGATCTTCCAGTAGTAGAAACGTCCCCACGAGGGACAGGCGTCGCGTACCAGGCGCTGTCAAATCCAGAACGAAGGATGTAATTGAATGTGGCTGTATCAAAGCCCATCGTCGTTATGAAGGCCCGGTCGTCACCACTGTTGTAGAGTGCGTGCCATGGTGTGTCTCTGTGTGGGTCCGGCAGTAGCTGGGGGCGGCAGAGGTAGAGCCGGCTCGGCTTGCGTCGTTCGGCTCGTAGTCGACGCGCCTTGAGAAGCCCGAGCATATATAGCCCGCCGGCAGCTGCCGTGAGCTCCAGATCATCAGTGTCGTCGTCATCGTCCATTTGCTGAAGCAAATGGAGAAGGAGGAGGGTCTGGGGCATGGTGGTGGTCGAATTGATGCAAAGACGCGTTGTTTGCATCGGAAGGTGATGGCAAGCAGTCCTCGATTGCCACAACAAAACTCCCAAAATGCTCAGGAAGTCTTTATAAAAACAAAACCCTTACGGGAAACCTCGATGAATAAAAGAATGCAGATATTATCTAGCCGACATCACTGGGACCGCTCAGAAATTCCCCTTAATTAAAATTTCCTTACGGGAAGTCACCCATTTTCCTACATGGAAAATGCTTAGAAAATACTGAGAAAATACTGAGAAAATAACTTATTTTCTTTGCATTTTCTATAGCAGAAAATGCTGAGAAAATATCAAGAAAATATTGCATATTCTCAGCATTTTCTTAACATTTTCCACTATGGAAAATAGGCATTTGCCCCCAGTGAGAGTGATTCCAGTGTGTTCCCTGCATCCACAGACTGCCAGCTCATCAGTGTCCCCCCATTCCCCTTGCTTCCAATTCGAGTTTCTGCCCCTTTTGGCCTTCCTGGGACCCTCCTACACCCTCCCCCATCTCATTCCCCACATTCCCCTTGGTGTTGAGTGACAGCAGACCCCTTCTGGGAGCTCGTCCTTGCCCAAAGTTGTCTATTGCTCCTGTGAAGTCTACCTGCGCGGCCTTAGTTTGCTGCAGCCTCAGACCTCTCTCAGGGCATAGTGTCAGTTGCCTGCGCTTTACCCCTTTCGCTTGCCGCTGTCCTTCATTGGAGCCGCAGTGTTTGGCTGTGTTACGCGCGCGCATTCCTAGTCCTATTTTGACCTACTCGAACACCCTGTCACACCTCTGTCACGCCGATCGGACTCCGAGCACACTTCCAGCCAACCTTGGTCTCGCCACTACGACTCCTTTTCAAGCAATGGGTTTTAACGCAATGAAGGATTACTGAGCGTTTCCCTTTATCTTGTTATTCCTTTCACTATCGCTTCGGCCACCTCTCGGACACCGATGTGACTTACTAGTCACACATGTCACATTCCTATCGGCCTCCCTGGCACTCCAGTTCCATTCCTAACACCTACGGAACACTAACTCGAGTTGCACTCCATTCACCCACTTCACTTACGCCATCCTCTTGCACCCTTCATTCCAACTCCCGTTTTCACCTTGGATACTTATGTGACTTCATTGTCATGTTGCCTCGGAGCTCCTAACAACTCCGAGTCAAATCCGAGTTCCTTATGTTCTTGTTCCTTTTGATTCCTTACCGTTCTTACGATCTTGCTTTCATCTCCCAGAATCCGTTCAGCCACTATTGTGACTTTACTGGCTTCATTGACTCGGAGCTCCGAACAACTCCGAGTCTATTTCAAGTTACTTACCTTCTCTTGGTTTGTCTCATACGTCCTAGCGACTCCGAGACCATTCCAGATTACTTACTTCTGCTTATCCGTTCATCCGTTCATCCGTCCTTACTTCTTAGCTTCTTCAACTCCTTCGGAGTTCCTTGTCCTTGTTTTCTATGTCCTTCTATGTTTGCTCTTGTTCTACTTATGATTACTTCCTTGTTTCCTTCATAGCTCTTGTTCTCTTTACGCTACTTTCTTGTCTTCCGTTTACAGTTACATTCCTAGTATAAAACCTCTAGCTACTGTCTCTGTACCTTAGCTTGAAAATTGACGTTGTCTATGCCCTTGAGGTTCCTCTGACATTGTCTCTCGTCCTTCCTCTGCCTTCGCCTTCGTCTCGACTCCGGAGTTATTCAAGAACCCTTCGGATGTCTATTCCTTCACTTCAACTAGTTGTTGGCCTATGTCTGGCCGACTTCTGGTCACACTCGGTCACGCCTCGGTCTCCGACCTCTCCGATTTCACTTGGTACCTTTGGCGTTCCACTGCGACCTGGTCTTTGTCTGTCCAGTCGGCTTGGGGTCCAGACTGTCGCACACCCTTTCCATGCTGTGGTGTTTGCGAGAATAAGCCGCTTTACTATTTCCACGTTGGACTACTGATGATGTCGCATTGACTGTGATGTCTTCGGAGTCCGACCGGAGGTGGTATTCTGTTTTGTCTGGCATGGATGTAACAGGCTGGCGCCTTGTCGCACTGGGATTCATCCCCTGAACACTATCTAAGCAGCCAGCTGTAGACGATGGAGAGCTTGGAAGAACCTAGCAGTTGTTTGTCGATGTCTCCTCCTCACCTATCCGACTCTACCCCGCCCATTACCCGCTATGTATTTGCCGACCTCCCCCCACCTCTCACATCCGTCTTATTTGCGCACCGCTTCCCTACACTGGTCCATCCAGAGCCGAGCATCCACCCACCCTCTACCTCCTCGCCATATAGCTGGGTATGCCTCCCCAACCCTGGCCATGCCATTTCGGCTCAGATCTATGCTCGATCCTTCCTCCACTGTCGCTCTTGCACTGGTGACCATTTCACACACCAGTGCACAGTGGGAAGAGCACTCTGGGATGCTGCTCTATACCAGCTTGAAGCCGCTGTGTTCTGGGAGGTCTGTGACCGCTGGGCTTGGCGTGTTGAGCAGATGCATGCAGCACGCCCCCCTTCTACGCCCCCTTCTGCCCCCCGAGTGCCTCGTGTGCCCTCGCCTGCCCCTGGTCCTCTGTCTGCGTCTTTGTTGCGCACAGCAGCCCCTGCATTCTCTAACCGGTTTGCACCCTTGTCCTCTCTGGGCGCAAACAAGCTCTTAGACCCCTCTTCTGGTCTCGCTCCAGCAGTTGTACAGGCCGCTGCTGTCTCTCTTCCACCGGCTTCACCGCTTACGATGTGTCAACCACACCTCTCCAGGCTGGAACGTCATCTGCCGTCTAGCCTCATGCTGAGAGTGACTGAGACAACGGCTAACTCGCTCCGCATTCGCGTTGAGCTCCAGTCCACTGTCGACGAGCGCATTGTGTCCGAACTTGCTCTCGTTGACTCTGGTGCCACTAGTATTGACTATGCGGATATGGACTTCGTAGCCCGGTCTGGCTTCCCCACTATTCGCCTCCAACGCCCGATCCCTGTCTTCAATGTTGATGGTACTCCCAACGAAGCAGGTGTGATCCGCGAAGTGGTTGATGCCGGCCTCGGTTATGAAGGTCACTCGGAACGTGTGGTGCTTGCAGTTACCAAGCTAGGGAAGCAGTCACTTATCCTTGGTCATGGTTGGCTCAAGCGTCATAACCCCGAGATTGACTGGAAGTCCGGCAAGCTCAAGCTCACCCACTGCACGGACTGTGGCAAGTGCAAGACGGAGGCCAGGACTGAACTCCGTACCCTCCGTCTTAAGCATGAGCAACAGGCCTGTGAGCGCAAGCAGCAGCAGCATGAATGCTTGTGCTGCTGTTCGGGGCCAACTCCCTGGGTGGATGAGCTTGAGGAACAGCCTGACGATGACGACTGCAATTCCTCTGCAGACGTCTTTGGTTGCGATTCTGCTACGGACTTTCCTGACAACACTCAGCTGGAGGAGGGAGACCGTATCTTTGTCACCCACCTCTGGCCTGAGGAGGAGTTCATTTGCGCCACGTCAGCTGTTTCTCAGCGGCTTGCTGAAGCACATGCCAAGAATGCGCCTCGCAACGTCAAGGATGACCTTCCCGCCCACTTCTATGAGTTCCAGGATGTGTTCTCGAAGGAGTCCTTTGACGTTCTTCCTGACCGGAAGCCTTGGGATCATGCGATTGAACTCGTTCCAGACGCTAAGCCAGTCAACTGCAAGGTGTATCCTGTCTCCCCCGCCGAGCAAAAGCCTTTGGACGAGTTCATTGCAGAGAACCTTCGCACCGGTCGCATTCGCCCGTCCAAGTCGCCAATGGCCTCTCCCGTGTTTTTCGTAAAGAAGAAGGATGGAGGCCTGCGGTTCGTACAGGACTACCGCACGCTAAACAACATGACGGTCAAAAACTGTTATCCCTTGCCGCTAATCAATGACCTCATCAATTGGCTCAAGGGTGCTCAGTATTTCACGAAGTTAGACGTACATTGGAGATTCAACAATGTACGCATTCGTGAGGGCGATGAATGGAAGGCTGCCTTCCGCACCAACCGCGGGCTGTTCGAGCCACTGGTCATGTTCTTTGGCCTGACGAACAGCCCCGCTACGTTCCAGACCATGATGAATGACATCCTCCACGACCTCATTATGGAGGGTGTTGTCTCTGTCTACCTCAATGACATTCTCATCTTCACCAAGACGCGGGAGGAACACCGCCGTGTCACGAGGTTGGTCTTGGAACGTCTGCAACAATACAGGTTGTTCTTGCGGGCGGACAAGTGCGAGTTTGAGCAGACAAGGATTGAGTATTTGGGTGTGATTATCTCTCATAACCAAGTCGAGATGGACCCGGTGAAGGTCGCTGTCGTTGCCCAGTGGCCTGCTCCCACGAACAAGAAGGAGGTGTCAGCCTTTCTGGGCTTCACTAACTTCTATCGCCGGTTCATCGAGGGCTTCTCACACCTTGCTCGTCCTTTGTTTGATCTCACGCGCAAGGATACCACTTTTGCTTGGTCGTCTGATGCTCAGGCTGCTTTTAGCGCCCTCAAGCAACGGATCACCTCGTCTCCCATCCTCACTCTTCCCGATGATCTTCGTCCTTTCCGGGTTGAGGCAGACAGCTCCGACTTCGCTTCTGGCGCAGTGTTGTCGCAGCAGTCTGCAGAGGATGGTAAGTGGCATCCAGTGGCTTTCTACTCCAAGTCCCTGTCTCATGTGGAACGGAACTATGATATCTACAACAAGGAGCTGCTGGCCATTATCCGTGCTCTTGAGGAGTGGCGACATTTCCTTGAAGGCACCCAGCACCCTGTTGAGATTTGGACCGACCACAAGAACTTGGAGTACTTCCGGACTGCGCGCAAACTCAATCGCCGGCAGGCTCGCTGGTCTCTCTACCTTTCGCGTTTCGACTTCACTCTCCATCACCGTCCAGGCACCTCTATGGGGAAGCCGGATGTGTTATCCCATCGTGCAGACGATGGGGCTGGTGACAACGAGAGCGTCGTTCTGCTGAAGCCTGAAAACTTCATGGTAGCGGCGCTCAGCGGACTCGCTGTTGCTGGTGGAGAAGTCGACATTGTGGACACCATCAAGTCTGCAATACGCACTAGCGAGCTTGACGAGCCTGCGATGCGCGCAGTGAAGGAACTGCAGAAGTCCAAGACCCGTTCTGTGCGCAGCGCTGAGTGGGACCAGCATGATGGGTTACTCTACTTCCGGGGCAAGGTGTACGTTCCTCCGTCATGGGAGCTGCGCCGGCGTATTGTGGAGCAGCACCATGACTCTAGAGTTGCCGGACACAAGGGCAGGTTCAAGACTCTAGAGCTGGTCAGTTGCAACTACTGGTGGCCACAGATGTCCCGCTACGTTGGGCAGTACATGAGCACCTGCGAGCTTTGCCAACGGGTCAAGCCTCGTCGTCACCTTCCAGTCGGTCAGCTCAAGCCACATGGGGGGCATGTACGGTCATGGCAACCCGGGCTGCCATGACCATACCGGCAACCACACGTTGCCGCATGCCCACCATGAGGCATACGGCCATCATCGGAACGATAGGTTCATGGCATCCATAGAAACTGACATGTGATCTATAGAGGCGATGCCGGGCTCTCGGCATTTGCTTCTCATGATGCCGCATGTTTGGGGCATGGCCAGCACTGGGCTGCCGGGACGGTCATGGCAACCTGGCTGCCATGACCGTCAATGCCCCCCATGCTAACGGAGACGCCGACGGAGCGCTGGTCTCACATCTCAGTGGACTTCATTCCAGAGCTGCCAGATGCCAATGGTTTTGACAACATTATGGTGTGTCATGACACAGTCCCTATTGACCCTTCCTTTCCCTATCCTTCAGAGCTGAGACGTTACAACCCAATCGTTGGAAACCGATTGACTTTCAAGCCCTGATCGTATTAACCCTTACTGTACAATCAGAACCCTTTCTGTTGCCTGACTGCCTTATATACTGTAGGTACACTCCTGTACCGTAGGTTATTATCGTCTATTCCCCCAGAGTCTTCGTACTCGTTCTGCTCGCTTTATCCGTCGGTCGCCTGTTACAATCCGCTTTTGCGGGTTCTTCTGCTCGACAATCCGCTCAGCTACCCGGAAGACCGCTGGTGCTGACAGTAGAGGAGCTGATGGTGATACCCAGAAGGCGGTACAGCTCGCGAGTGAAGTCCGCCACAAACTGAGGGCCACGGTCAGAGAGGACATGGTCAGGCAGACCATGGAGCTTCCAGATATGCGCGTAGAACAAATGCGCAGCGCCAACGGCATTAATGGTGGTGTGGCAGGGAAGGAAGTGAGCATGTTTCCCCAGTCGGCAAACCACCACCATGTCAGCACCAGCAGTCTTCCGGGTAGCTGAGCGGATTGTCGAGCAGGAGAACCCGCAAAAGCGGATTGTAACAGGCGACCGACGGATAAAGCGAGCAGAACGAGTACGAAGACTCTGGGGGAATAGATGATAATAACCTACGGTACAGGAGTGTACCTACAGTATATAAGGCAGTCAGGCAACAGAAAGGGTTCTGATTGTACAGTAAGGGTTAATACGATCAGGGCTTGAAAGTCAATCGGTTTCCAACGATTGGGTTGTAACGTCTCAGCTCTGAAGGATAGGGAAAGGAAGGGTCAATAGGGACTGTGTCATGACATCTACCGCCTACCATCCCCAAACTGACGGTCAGACGGAGCGTGTCAACCAGGAGCTTGAGTGTAGAAATATATACTCAGACGGGCACAATGAGTGAGCGACTAGATGTATTCTGTACCTGTAGAAATATATACTACAGTACAGTGAGTCAAGTGAGGAAAAGTACATAGACGGGGCATACCTCAGACGGGCATGATGAGTGAGCGACTGAGGATAGGCCCCTAGACGAGTCCAGTATAAGTAAGAGATCAGTAGGTAAGGGGACATTGATGAGATAAGATGAGATGAAATTAAGAGGGAGGTCTTGGGTACGACGATGCATCGTACCGGCTATATGGACAGCCGAGCCCATACTGCAACACTCCCCCTGGTGCGGTTGTCCATATAGTGAGATAGAGAAGCCATGGAGGATAGTGAAAAAAAACGAGGAGGGAATGGAAACTCCCCCTCGCATATACATACGGGCATCCCCACCCCGCTCCCATACCACCGCCTACTCCATCAGCCCCAGCGCCTTGACGATCCGGAGGTGCGAATCACGCGGGAGGATCTTCGTGAAGATATCGGCTAGATTGTCGGCTGACGCGAGGCGCTCAATCTCGATATCCCCATCCTCCACGCGTTCCCGAATGAAATGTTCGCGTACGTCGATGTGTTTGACGCGTTGTGATGCTGCGGGCGTTCGTAGAGATAGATTTCCAAAATACGACTTTTGTACTATCAAGTCTCAGTCGAGTTGTCCTCTGGGGATTGTGTTCGCAACAGTGGAAACTGTGTTAAATTGTGTGTGTGTGTGTGTGTGTGTGTGTGTGTGTGTGTGTGTGTGTATATAAATCCAACGGGGCTAGAAAAGCTCGCGCTTGTGTAGTTCCTGTGGAAGTGGTTAGTAGGGATAATTGAGCGGAGAGGCTGTTGGCCTCCGCAAGATTAGTCTGTGGTCGTGGGTGGTGTGTTTATAATCGAGCGGGGAAGAATTCGTTCTCCGCTGGATTATTCAGTGGTCGTGGATGTTGTTTGGCGACTCGAAAGCCTGCCGCGAAGTTGTTGGAAGGAAGGTGGTGGTGCTCGATTCTCTTCGAGGCTTATGGTGCTTCTCAGCGAGGAAGTCCTGGCCGATGGATGTTCGATAGTGCCGCTTGTATAGGATGGTCTGTACACGTCGCACTCGCGGATTCGAGATATTGGACGGCGACCGAGCTACAGGAAGTCCTCCGAACGTCCTGGTATACGTCTGGGTGTCGCGGTTATTGCGCGGTTCCGAATGGTGGTCGCCCTCGTAGAGCTAACTGGCTACGCTCTCGTCCGTCGAGGTTTACTATAGCGAGCCGACCGACGCCGAGCCTTATAGCGTCCGAAAAGTGGTGGAGTGGTGGATAGTGGTTCCCTTTTAATTGGGCGGTCCCGATACTGGTGTCCTCAGTGTCCGTGTCTTGAAATTTGCACTGTATATTGGGGCGCAGTGAACTGTTTACTTGTGTTTACAGTTGTGGTAGATATAGTTTGTGGGTGTGAACGCTTAGTTCCACAATTCCCGCGCATTTGGCCTGGGATGTCAAGTCGTGAGTACGCTCTAGACCCTTGCCAAGCGGATTGCTAATGGTTTGTAAGACCTGGGTTGGTAAGTGTTTCATGTTTTGCTTCGTAAGTCTTGGTCGCACGGCTGTCGAATGGTTTCGTGGGGACTGAGTCGAAGTATCGACCGAGTCGCTTTGATCCCCGGATGCCGCTGTATCTCCTGGACCTTCGCTCGACTCTCCGCCTTCCCTTCCGCTGGGTTCTTCTGGACGCCGCTACATTTCCTCGAGCTTCGCATTAGGTTTCTCGTCCTCCGCGCTATTGTTTCCCGGCGCCGCGACATTTCCCCGGTACCGCGACTCTTCTTTGGACCTTGCATCGAGCTGGCTTGTCCGTCGCTGGATTCCTTCGAGCGCCGCTGTATTGTTTCCAGTCCCGCGAGATTATCCCGCGTCTGTACGTCGATCTTTTGACCTTCACTTCGCATTGCTGACCCCGATAGGCCCCGTCTCACTCCTTCGATTGCTCAATCCGCAGTTTGGTTACCCGTTTCCATGCCGAGCTGGCCGGACTCTTCTGCGCCTGTTTCCACTCAACGTCTGCACTTATCGCGTCGTATGTCTCGCTCCCCTTTGACTTGTCCGTCTGAGTAAGGGTTATAGGTGGCGTGTTCTTCCTGAATGACGGCGAGGTTTCCCTGCGCGTGCAGTAATCCAGCGGCCGGCTTGTTCGTGTCAGCGACGTTCACAGCGCTCGTAGACCGAACGGAGCTGTATCCGGGCAAACATTGCGATAGCGAGCGGTTCGAGGGGCTGCGCAGGCGGTGGGCTCGTAGGCCGGGGACTGTATCCGTCGCGGTCATAGGTGGAACGGAACTGTATCCGGGCAAACATTGCGATAGCATGATCGAGTGTCGTAGATTCGCTGTATTAGAGGTCGGCGCTTTGGCGCATCCGTTAATCCAGCGATGGTGCTTATTGGGTTCCTTTGTTCGTCCGAGAGCGTGTATTAATCCAGCGGTTGTGCTTATTCGGGTCGCTCCATTGTCTTGAAGTGCGTAATAATCCAGCGGTGTTGGTTAACGGCTTGTGTTGTTGGCTGGTCGTCCTGGTCCGGCATCCAGAGGCTTGTGCGGCGTGGCCCGGCTATCTATAGCCCTCACAGCGTGCATGGCCCTTCGCATTGCGCGCAAGTGCTGCTGCGCCCATGTTGTCCGTATAGATCGTCGCTGGTTTCTCTTGCCCCATCTTCAACTCCTCCAGGAAGCTGTACATCCACATTGCCTGCTTCGCCCCGCGCGAAAGCGCCACATACTCCGCCTCTGTCGTCGACAGCGACACCATCACTTGTTTCTTTGATGACCACGACACCGGCCCTCCCGCCATCATGAACACCTCGCCTGAAGTCGAACGGCGTGTGTCGATGTCTGCAGCATAGTCTATGTCGACGTAGCCAATTGGCTTGATCCCGTTCTCTGCGCCGCGTCAATACGTAAGGTGGTAGTCAAGCGTCCCTTTCAGGTACGCGAGGAGGTGGAGGACTGCCTTCCAGTGTGCTGGACCCGGATTATGAAGGAAAGCAGCGAGGTGGTTTACGGAGAATGCAATGTCGGGACGAGTCGTATTTGCAGCATGTAGAAGTGATCCGACGGCCTCGCGGTAGGGCTTGTCTGCCATGTACTCGGTCTTGGCACTGGAAGATGCACACTGCGACTTTGTGAGTACAATGCCAAGGGGAAGAGGAGTAGACTTGGGGTTGCAGTCCGTCATCCCATAGCGCTGGATCGTACACTCGAGATATGGTCGGGAGGAGACTGTTATAATCCCATTCTCCTCGTCATACGCGATTGACATTCCGAGCGAGGTTGCTGTGCGAGGGACCTCGGTGACCTTGTACGCCGTCTTGATCCCGGCCTGAGCCTCTGATGCAGCCGCGCTCGATGAAGATACGCCGTCGATGTCGTCCGTGTATACACCTATGATAGACGTGCCTTGCTCGTTTTGCCGAATCCGGTGTTGAACAGGCAATGCACAGAGGTCTGAGGTCAACAGTGAGAAACTCTTGTATTATGCATGAGAGTGAAGGAACTACTTGCCTGAGGTCAACAGTGAGAAACTGGGGACCTCAGAGCGCTATCTAGCTACCTATATAGTAGGGAGTACAAAGGCAAGACCATATATGTAAGTACAAGGGGTTTGCCTAAAGTAGCAAGAACAAAGGCAAGACCACATATGTAAGTATAAGGGGATTGCCTGATTGGGAACAATGGCAAGATAGCTACCAAACAGATAAGATGATGTACAGATAAGACAAGATAAGATAAGATATGAATAGACTGCTTGAGTCCAAATCCACACTTCAACATCCGGACCGCGGGGTCTGCACGCGACCGAACCCATTCGAGGGCGCCCAGAGATGCATTCAAGTCCTGCGCCCAGTCACCCGTAGTTGTAGTCTTTAGCCTGCGGGTCCAGGAGCAGCTAGATAGCATTTAGGCTAAATCACCAAACCATTGTAGGCTAGCGCCTCCTAAGGATTTAGGCTATTTCCGTGCCCTATAGCTTGCCTGAGCGCTGTCAGGCACCTCTCGGCTTCTCGGCCATTTAACCTCCCAGTCACAGTATCAACGATATCAATACATCAATTGGGAACATTAGGATTGTCGTCGGAAACCGTCGGTAGCAGGTATTACCCGAATGTGCATGAATTCCGCTACCCATATGAGAGACGACTACATGTCCATGGGCTCCAGCTCTGCAACACTGGCCTCCGCGACCACCTCATCCTCTCCCGCTAATAGCGCCTGATAAATGTCCAAATCCTTCCGCATCACCGACTCTACTACCCGCCTTCGCCGGCTTGCTCCACTCTGCAAAGAAACGCTCGGCCATCCAGCCGTGGATAGCCTTTTGCCGTTTCGCGTACGCCCGCAGCTCGCTTGCTAGTTCCTGATCAACCTCTCTCTCGCACTCGACCCGCTCCTGCCATTGTCGCTGAGCCGTGTTGATAAGCTGCTCTCTGGAACAGGCGTGGAAAGTCACTCTTTTCGCGCTTATTCGGTGTGCACATCAGAGAACTAGTATGAGCCCGAATAGCTAGTTGGGAGATATCTGCAACAGTGAACAAGGTCTGCAATGGGGTTGACGACCCGCGGCGCATTCCAAGGTCTCTGTAAAAACATACCAGCAGAGCCCACAAGCCTGGACCTATCCAATCCGGTGCAAAACACTCAAAGGGATAAACACCGAATAAGACCTGGCAGTCTTGGAATAACAGTTTGATAATCGGACTTGTGATAAGATGGTGGAGAAGCACGGGCCGGGACCTATTGGACAATGAAACCCGAATCAGAGCCGAAGAGCGACAAGCCGTTGGATGCCGAAGATTACAAGACCCAAGAGCCAACGGAGTAAGCCTGATGACCTTATCCGGAAAACTCGCGTGGGCCATAACATCGGAACTACTGGGTCGTTTGGGAAGAACCACATATGCACGGAGAGCTACGAACGAGGGCTATCTACGGACCTTAGGGCAAAACCGCTACATGGACAATTGGGGGGCATCATACCGAATAACGACCAATCACTATTCGGATCAGGGATCTGCGTACGATTATGACTCGAGGGCTTGATATCGGCGATCCATCATGATATTTTACTACACGAGTATGACACAGCCAAGGATATATAAGTAGGGATTTGGGACACTGTAGCCACGGAATCGCCCACCTATTGAGGCCGCGATCTGGGGTTTAGCTAAGCTACAAGACTGCAAAGGCTATAACTTTTAAATCGGATTTGAACTGTGTGAACTGAGCCCAGAGTTATTCGGACATCAAGATATCAGAGTGTTTGACAAGAATTAGTGATTAGTGATTAGTGATTAGCGAACAAGGATTGAACAGAATAAGGAAGACAGAAGACAGAAGACTAGGAAGATTACCGATTAAGAACTAGGACATCGTATTTGGCCGCCCCCATCAAGGCTCGTCGATAGTACGTCTTACGTGCGCGTTACAAACTCTCGAATTACCTACCCTGCACCCCCACCAAAGGCCCTGTACCCAGGGTTCTGAACTCGCTAGTGTCTATTAGCTATTTGATTGGATTTGTGTTATTCGGTTTCAGTCCCTTTCACCGACTTACAACGAGTTTGACTATTCCAAGTCTTATTCAGAGTATAGAGGTTTTGGGTTTAGTGTTATTCGGTCACAGGTTTAGTTTTGTAGTTAGTTCGCCAAGCACACACATCATCTGGAGCCCACCGCGAGGGGTGGTAAATCGAGAACGATTTAGAAAGGCTTAAAACCCCTTTTGCGCAAAACAGAGGAAGAAAGAAGAGGCACTATTCGAACTACAAGAGTTCAAATATTGCACCAAAGAAAAGTTTCCAACAGCTACTACGCGGAGAAGAAGAACTCCGAACTTTCCATACAAGCGAACCAATCACGTCTTCCTCGGGAAAAGCTAGACTTAGCGCCAACTCTCAGAGAGCGGAAAGAAATTCGGTTCCACCGTTAGGAAACACTCGTGTTCCAAAAGCTCCGATTAAGAAGACTGTTAAGAAGAGAACAACCTGCCCAGAGCGAAGCAGGACCGTCCAGATTAAGGACACCCACACCAGAATTACAAGAACCACCACCGCAACAACAACCACAAGACCGATCAGAGATGGGAGACAACGGAAATGAGAATAGGCCTCAGGCGGCGACGAGGTTCAAGATACCAGAGACTTGGGAGTCGGGGAGACCCCAGTTCGATGGAAAAGCCTACAAGCAGCTGGACCGATTCATTGAAGAAGTAGCAAGAGTTATTCAGCAAGGCGGAATAACAGGGGAACAAACGAAGAAGGAGAAGTACATCTCATACCTCGACGACAAGAACATCAGGGAAGGATGGCAGATGCTGGCTGAGTTCGCGGACACCTTCACCTGTGCAGAATGGATCAAGGCAGTAAAAGAGCTATACCCCGAATTAGAGGAATATGAGAAGGGATCGCTAGTCAGACTTCGCGAAATCTGCGAGGAAGCTCAAGGGTGTACTCGGGCAGATCTAGGAAAGATTAAGCGGTTCAAAATATTCTTCGAAGCGGAGGCAGCAAAATTACTGAAACCCCCAGGCACAAGTTACAAATGTTAACTTAGTGGGGACTATTCTGAAGACCTTCGACCAGCAGTTCGCAAAACAGATTGAAGACGCAATGAACTTACCCGGAGTAGCTCAAATAATCCGACCAGACGGTGTTCCAGTACCCGCAGCTGCAGGGGCAGGGAGAAGCGATTAAGAGAAGGGGTGACAAGATGTCCTACCTGGAAGTCCTGAAAGTAGCAGTTTATCTGGCGGACAACTGGACTGGAAGAGAAGCCTTATTCGAGATCAGTGGAGGAAGACTTGACGAGAAATCTCTTGTCGAACCTCTTGCACCGAATAAGGGCTCCTTTGGGATCCCGTTCACAGTAAAGCGTGAATTCACGGACCAACTGGAAGGATTCGCATTGGAAATCAGCCGCGATGAAGGACACCTTCGTTGTAAGGGACAAACAAATGCAAGACACTATGAAGAAGATTGAAGCTGTAGCAGAACAAGCTCGGGTTCTTAATCAGGGAGTTGCAAAGCCTCCTCCGAATAGCGGTCAGAACAACGATTATCGTCCGCCGCAAGGCAACCAGTTCAGTAGGGAACCGAACCCCTATCGAATGGCTCCGCCGGCACACTTTGCGATCGAAGATATCAATTGTCATTGGTGTGGAGAGAAGGGACACATGATGAAAGATTGTCAGAGGAAGAACGACAAAATTGATCGGGGACAAGTTGTGATTGAGAACTGGACAAGTAAGGTTACCGGGGAACTTGTTCATTCCACGATATCCCGAACATCTGTCAAGAGATCAAAAGGTGGAAGGAATGGCACCGCAAAAGAGAATCTGCAAACCCGGCTAGCGCAAATCTGTATCAACAATCGTTCATGAATGAAGCAGCAAATCCGGACCAGTTGGACCAGTTCTATGATACCACTCAAGACGAACTGCGATCTGCTAGGGCTCAACAAGCTATTATGGCAAGACAATTGCAGCAAATGAGTCAAATGGGCAGAAATGGAGTTTATTCTGGTGGATCGAACTCGTATTCGCACGGTCAAGGAAGAGATACTCCACCGCATTTTACGACCGAACAAGACAATTTGATTCCGAATAACGTGCAGTTATACGGACAACAACCGGGAGTGACCCCTCAGTTCGTTCAAACGACTCAAGCTCCACAAAGCAGCGGACTGGTTGACATGGGGCAGCTGCTGAGTTTATTGAATGTTGTACAAAGCCCACAGAACAAGGGAAATGGGGGAGTCCTCGACCAATTGGTTGCTACTAGGGAGCAACTGAAGAAGTCCGGACAAAGCCCAAACCCAAATTTCTAGACAGTTCGAGGAAGGAGGCTAGAGGCAGGAACGAAAGCAAGACTCCTCAATTGGCCAAGCCTCCGGAGAACCGAACATTGGCCGCAGGCAGAGATACGAATTGGCGAAGGAAAGGCAGACCGGCTAGTGTGGAAGCGGTTGCTACGGATGATAGTGGAGGTGAAGAAGAGGAAGAAGAGGAGGTGGTTGAGATACCGAAGAAAGACAGGCGAGCACGTTTTAAGGGTGAAGACTCGGAAAACGAAGATCCTCCAATGAGATACGAACAACGCAAGGAACCTCATTCAGAGTCGCCTAAACGTGAAGTACCGAAGAAGGACCTTCTTCCCAGAACTGGTGAAAGAGCGTATAAGCTGGTGACCAAGTTTGACGATGAAAACACTATTTGGAAGCTGGTGAATCGGACAGAGAAGACTATGGTCAACGACATATCAGTCGGAGACTTAGTGTCAATGTCGCCCGGCTATGCGAAAGAACTTCGGAAATCCATGAGCTGGATAAGGCAACCGATTAAGCCTATTCTACTCAACGGAGTTCTGGATCAAGAATCAGTGTTTCCTTTCATGGAGGACAATGTTCAAGTACTACTGCAAGATGATGCGATAGATCTGGATGACCTACCAAGAGTAGACTCATTCTATATCTCGACCGAAGAAGATCTAGGCACTATTCCGGGAAGTTACATGGCTATAGACCCATATCTACAGTACATGTCTTCTCTGGGCGACCAAGAAGCACCGAAACAGGTTTATTCGGGAACCAGTTCTGCATCGCTAAGGGTGGTGCATCCGTTGGTGGCTACCCGGCAACACGTGGAAAGCGTAGTAGATAGTGGATCTCAGATAGTGTCTATGGCTTTGTCGTTGGCTGAAGAGTTAGGGATTCCTTGGGATCCTGATGCTCAGACACTACGGGCATGTACCCATAATCCGGGCCGGATTATGGTGAGATTATTCAAAATAATCTATCAATAATCTATCAATAATCTTTGACATGATCCGGCCCGGATTATTTTGCATAAACTTTCAATAATCTCATCATGTTCCAGGCCGGAACATTCAAAATAATCCACCCGGGAACATTGATAGATTATGAATTGCAATATATACATATATGGAATTCCCATTTTGAGAATATCCCTATATAGTAACTTTAGAAACTGTATATTTGCCTTATTTGGAAGGTCTTGATTTGTAAGAGGAAGGATGTCAGTTAAGAATAAATTGAATTGAGATTGGAGGACTGTTACCTGTCCTTTGCACAAAGACATGGTAGATAGTGGAACTGTCTGTCAGCAATTCCTCCGCTGAGTTATGGCACACCATTCATCGTCAGTTAAGGATTTTCCATTGGTTCTTGTTGTCTGTGGATATTTACATCATTCTATTACTTGTTGCATTCCCAATCTAATCTGCTGACATAGATATAGCACATCCTTCTATGTTCTGTGTGAAATTGAAGCGTAGCCAGAATAAAAAGTGAGTTTGAACCACTATGGTGTGACGTGATTTTTTTGTAGCTACAAAAAAGTCACGTCACACTGTCTCCCAGCCCTGCCTGGCCTCTATCTCCACAACCACTTGGTCTATCGGCTTAAAACTTCTCACATACCTCCCTAGACTCCCTCCTGACCTCCTGCCACTCCCAGACCCCACTCGTTCCCACGCTATCCTTTCCAACGCTGTCAGACACATTGTCGGCCAAGAACAGTGTGTATTACGGGATTACTCTCATGGATCGGTCCTCAAATTGGGTTGTCCGTCCCTACCACCACCCCTGCCATCCTTCCAAAACCTCACCCAGAACTACCCAGCCGTTGTCGAGAATGAGCCCTCCCAGCATCGCTCCTATCACATCATCCACTCATTCAATCCCTTGCTCATTCTCCGTATCTGTCTGACCGAATCTTCCAAGGGCTGGAACATGAATACTCCCTTCCGACCTCCCACACCTCCCCAATTTGCATCTCTAATGACTGAGCTGTTGTCGAGAATGACGACACAGAAGAACATATCATGAATGATGTACCCAAGACAAACTCATCCGTATCTCCGGCATCTATGCCTAGCCTGGAACCATATTTAGTGTGCAGTCCTCTCCATCTGACATCTCCTTACTCCCCAACTTGCAGCTCGAACGCTTCAGCCATTACGGAAGACGACACATTCCAAGATCCTGCTCTTGCACCCTGGCTCCATTTTGTGTCTATACTACGACAGAGCTTTAATCACCTTCGTCATTCTGGCCACCTCATTTCTGTCTTGCCTTGGCAACCTGTGCACATTACCTCACGGGTAACCGTCTGGAAGGCTGGTTCTATGGAATCAGCTGTTGTGTACAGGCTGCCACCCTCCATGTCCTTAGCACTCCTCTCCTCCAGTCTGAAGACCCTCCATGGGACCACCCCACCTCCTTGCCCACTTGCCACCCTTCCTATCTTCTAGAGGCTTGTCCCAACCCTCAGTGCTCGAGCCTTATTGCGTCAGTTTTCCAGGTCACATGATCAGGAAACAGCATGACGTGACTTTTTCATAGCTACGAAAAAATCACATCACACCATCCTGTAGTGGTTCAAACTCACTTTTTATTCTGGCTATGCTTCAATTTCACACAGAACCTAGAAGGATATGCTATATATAGGATCCATTGACTGGATATGTGTGGAGAATTGGCACCTCCGCCGAGTGTTCCTCCTCCAACACCTCATATTACACCAGTGGCGACAAGATCCCGGCCTGTAGGTCAACGGCAAGAGGTCAGTTGCTGGGGGCTTGTGACAGAACAGGAGCTCAAGGTGCATTTGTTTTCTCTCTCTTTGTTATACTGGTGCTTAACAAATTTTGCCACAACTCGACAAGGATGCCAGTGCAGAAGTCGACGAGGCAAAAAAGTCGCCACAGCCCCTCGCCAAGGATTTCTGGACCAACATCTACTACAAGGGCGCCGAACCACTGTGCATGCGTGGATGGGAACGTGAGGCTGTGTAAGGAGGTGTACTACTACTAAACACTCTGTGCTCGCTAGAGGCTTTCGTTGTCGTACAGAGTTGCACTCATTTGGCTTTGCACCAGGGCTGATCAACATTTAAATTCCACATTCACATTCTTCGCACCAGCCACCGTCAACACCTCCATCCACCTCATAAACACATTCATATCCAGTGCCGCGCTGCTCCTCGCCTGATCAGCATACGCATTCCCAGCCAACTCGAGCTTGGGATCCGGGCCGGTCCACCTGTTGTTGATAGACATGTAGTTGAGGAACGCGCGCCATGGCAGATTGAGTCCGAGTCTGTTCAGGTCGCCGACGACAATGAGCAGGGATTGGGCACGGGTTACCATGACCACGAGTAAAGAGCATTACATTCGTCGCTGAAGGGACTCAGAGAGCAAAGAAGGAAAGAATGCACCATTGAATTGATACAGATTGGCGACAAAGCCAAGTGTGTATTGGAGGTCGTAGTTGACAAATTCGCACAGTCGAGAGAATAATGACCTTAAGCTTGCGTTCCTGCTGATTCACACCTCAATAATCAAAATGAAATACTAAAGACGAAAAACACACCTGTCACTAGAACTCCTCCACACTGCCGACCTTGATGCCCTTGGCGACGGGCTTGAGCAGAGTGCAGAGCTTTGTGCACTGCGCATGGTTAGGGTTGCACATGAGTACGGGTATCACCGCTGGTACTGCGAGTCAATACTGGGCAGTATCTGACCTGCGGGTAGACCTGGCATCGACCCGCTCAGGAGCAGGTCAGGTATCAAAGGGTCCGGGTCCGGGTTGGCACAGCCGTACCTGGACCCGGACCCGTGCACAACCCTACGCGTGGTACTGCGCAATAACGCCAATTAGACCAGACGTGGTCTGTCTACAAGTTGTCTACAAGTGTAGTCAGGCTGGATTCAAGCCTAAAAGCGACCTCAGTATTTGAACAATGAAATGAAAAAAAAAAAAAAAACGGACACACCATCAACTTTGCCTTGAACTGTACTCATTTTGATCTGCCAGTACTGCGCGGCATGGGTGAAGTGCAAAACTGTCCACCCAGCCTAATCACAGTCTATTCCCCCACTATGTTCAGTGTAAAGTGTGTGAGCACTGTCTGCACTAATCATGCACGGGGGCAATGGAGGGGGGCAGCTTTGCGGCTATAGGCAATGAGGGTGGAAGGCCTTCAGAGCTTTAGAGCTAAGCAATCAGGTGAGTATATGAAAAAACTCGGTGGAAAGTACATAACTTGAATGAGGCGATCAAAAAACAACGTCATACGTGACGTTGGCAACAGACGAGCATAAATGTGTTGACACGGGAGTTCAGAGGGACAGGGAGAATCTGAGAGCTAAGCAATTGGGTGAGGAAGTTATGAAAAAACTCGATAGAGTACATACCTTGGATGAAGCGATCAAAGAACATTGTCGTACTCGATGTTGGCGATAGATGAGTGCAAATGGGTTGACATTCCAAGGTGAATGGCCTTTAGAGGGACAGGGGGAGCTTTACAGCTAAGCAATCAGGCGAGTATTGAGGAAGTTATCAAAGAAAAACTCGGTGGGGAGTACATACCTTGAATGAAGTGATCAAAGAACAACGATGAACTTGATGTTGGCAATGGATGAGCACACATGTTGGCTAGAGCAGGCATGAAAATAGAGCTAACAAATATCTGAGAAAACAAGGCCTAACCTACGGCACTATACATACCTTCTGGTAGACACCCTGTGATGTGGCGGCTCGTTCTCAATAATGACCGCGCCAAATCGGATGCTCTTTGAGGCAGAGGCGTGGGGGAAGGTTCAGGAAGCAGGCGCAAAAAGAAAGCTAAGGAATACTCAAAAAACAAGGCCAGAAGATTGAAAATGCGGGGGACATATCTTCTGAGTATACACCCTGTGATGTGACAGCTCATTCTCAATGACAACTGGGCCTAATTGGATGTTCTTTGTGGCGGATACATGGTAGAGGGTCCACGGAGCAGGCATAAGAAGAGAGCTAAGGAATCTTTTTAAAAACAAGGCCAGGAGAGCGAAAATGCGGGGACATACCTTCTGGATAGACACTGTGATGTGGCAGCTCATTCTCGATGATAACTGGGCCTACTTGGATGTTATTTGCAGGAGATACATGGTGGAGGGTCCAGAGAACAGGCACAAGAAGAGAGCTAAGGAATATCCCAGAAGCCAGCACTCAGACCTGATGACTGCATGCCTGTGGCGCTAATGCAGGAGCACCCAACGCCTCAGGCGCACCAACAGAGTTGGATTGGTCACAAGTATCCTGGCCCAGGGCTATGGAAGGAATGGGTAGAGTAGAAGGGGTCCATGGACAGAGCTGAATCACTCAGTCAACAGCGTCACAGTGATTGCAATGCTGCTTTCCTCGAGATCATTGTGAAGCGTTCGAGCTGCAAGTTGGGGAGTAAGGAGATGTCAGATGGAGAGGACTGCACACTAAATATGGTTCCAGGCTAGGCAGAGATGCCGGAGATACGGATGAGTTTGTCTTGGGTACATCATTCATGATATGTTCTTCTGTGTCGTCGTTCTCGACAACAGCTCAGTCATTAGAGATGCAAATTGGGGAGGTGTGGGAGGTCGGAAGGGAGTATTCATGTTCCAGCCCTTGGAAGATTCGGTCAGACAGATACGGAGAATGAGCAAGGGATTGAATGAGTGGATGATGTGATAGGAGCGATGCTGGGAGGGCTCATTCTCGACAACGGCTGGGTAGTTCTGGGTGAGGTTTTGGAAGGATGGCAGGGGTGGTGGTAGGGACGGACAACCCAATTTGAGGACCGATCCATGAGAGTAATCCCGTAATACACACTGTTCTTGGCCGACAATGTGTCTGACAGCGTTGGAAAGGATAGCGTGGGAACGAGTGGGGTCTGGGAGTGGCAGGAGGTCAGGAGGGAGTCTAGGGAAGGTATGTGAGAAGTTTTAAGCCGATAGACCAAGTGGTTGTGGAGATAGAGGCCAGGCAGGGCTGGGAGACAGTGTGACGTGACTTTTTTGTAGCTACAAAAAAATCACGTCACACCATAGTGGTTCAAACTCACTTTTTATTCTGGCTACGCTTCAATTTCACACAGAACATAGAAGGATGTGCTATATCTATGTCAGCAGATTAGATTGGGAATGCAACAAGTAATAGAATGATGTAAATATCCACAGACAACAAGAACCAATGGAAAATCCTTAACTGACGATGAATGGTGTGCCATAACTCAGCGGAGGAATTGCTGACAGACAGTTCCACTATCTACCATGTCTTTGTGCAAAGGACAGGTAACAGTCCTCCAATCTCAATTCAATTTATTCTTAACTGACATCCTTCCTCTTGCAAATCAAGACCTTCCAAATAAGGCAAATATACAGTTTCTAAAGTTACTATATAGGGATATTCTCAAAATGGGAATTCCATATATGTATATATTGCAATTCATAATCTATCAATGTTCCCGGGTGGATTATTTTGAATGTTCCGGCCCGGAACATGATGAGATTATTGAAAGATTATGCAAAATAATCCGGGCCGGATCATGTCAAAGATTATTGATAGATTATTGATAGATTATTTTGAATAATCTCACCATAATCCGGCCCGGATTATGGGTACATGCCCGTAGTGAGATCTACATGCAAAGTGCGAATGGGCAACTGAAGAAGTCCGCTGGGCTAGCGCGGAACGTATGTTTCTTATTCGGAGATATACCTATCTACCTTCAAGTCCACATTATCGATCAACCGGCGTACAAGATATTACTGGGAAGGCCTTTCGACATCTTGACTGAGTCAAGGATCGATAATAAGGGCGATGGGACACAAACGCTCACCATCAAGGACCCCAATGGTACAAGACGCTGTGTTATTCCGACTCAAGCCAGGGGAGCGTTTTCCGCTACTACGAACGTCAAGAAAATTCAAGAGGAGGTGAAGGAACAGAAGGCACAGAAAATAAGAAGAGAGCAGTTGATGAAAGTAGAAATGGAAGCGGATTTTCACAACTCGCCCAGGAACTGGTTGGAGACTGGGGAGGCGAGCAAATCGGACTGAAATTCGGTTTTGATGAAGATGGAGAAATGCGAGTAGAGGGTTACACTCTGCCTAAAGATGGGACTAGCTTCACTTCAGAAGAACTGCAGTTAGCCTATCTTTTGGCGAGTGAAGAGAGCAAAGGGTTGGAGAAAGATGAAGAAGCAAAGAAGTTGCTCAGGACGTATGCGGGAGAAGAACCACTGGAGAAAGGACCGGACGGGAAGGTCGTACCGGTGCTGACTTGGGGAGAGAGAGTGGTAGATGCGGTGGAAGATGAAGAAGGTCGAATAAGGCCACTTGCGCAATTCGGAGTTGAGGAAGTGCACTGTTTGGATCACGAACGAGCCTGCCCCAAATGCGCTCAAGAGGGGTTTGACCGTGAGAAGAACGGTTCGATCACCGAACAAGTACCTGTGGCGTCGTTTCTGGGAAAGAAGTACAAGCCAGCTGCGCTGAAGGTCAGACCTGTCTATGGGGAAGTGCCGGAAAAGTACCGAATAAAACGGGAAATTTTGGGAGACCCTTTAGAAGGAATGCCTGAGTTACCGACTCGGCCGACCGAATACGTGCCTGTGGAGCGCTACGAACAGGACAGGAAGGATTTCATTGATAGTGCACACCCAGGAGACTTCCTAAGGCCACAAGAAAGAATGCTCATGCATAACATGATTATTAACCAGAAGAAAGCATTCGCCTGGAACGATCAAGAACGGGGAACTCTAAGACATGATTTCTTTCCGCGTATTGAGATACCCACAGTAGCTCACACGGTCTGGGTGGAAAAGAGCATTCCTATTCCAAGAGGACAACTTGAAGAATTCTGCAAAGTCATAAAACAGAAGATCGACGCGGGAGTGTATGAATCGTCAAATGCGTCTTACCGATCAAAGTTCTTCGGAGTTATCAAGAAGGATGGGAAGAGTATTCGGCTAGTACACGCCCTAGAATCGTTGAATGCGGTGACAATCACCCATTCGGGGATTCCGCCGGCAACTGAAGAATTAGCGGATCACTTTTCGGGAAGAGCGTGCGGAGGAGTGTTGGATCTTTATTCGGGATATGACGCTAGAGATCTAGCAGAAACCTCGAGGGATTACACCACGTTCCAAACACCATTCGGGGCACTTCGATTAGTCAAGTTACCCCAAGGATGGACTAATTCGGTTCCAATATTCCATGACGACGTCAACTACGCTCTGAGGGAGGAAGTTCCACATGTTACCAGACCGTACATCAATGATGTGCCTCTGAGAGGACCGGCTTCAAGATATATCATGGAAAATGGAGAGGAAGAAACCATCAAGGAAAATCCCGGAATAAGAAGATTTGTGTGGGAACACAAGCAAAATGTGAATAGGGTTCTTCAGCGACTCAAGTACTGTGGATTAACAGTCTCGGGGAAGAAAGCCGTAATCTGTGCCGAAGAGTTCGTTGTGGTTGGGCATACGTGTTCGGCTGAAGGCAGAAGACCGTCTACGGACAGAGTTGGCGTTATTCAGAGATGGCCTCCACTGAAGAATGTCTCCGAAGTAAGACAATTTTTGAGAGTCCTGACTTATATCAGGCATTTCATCAAGGATTTTGCGATCCTTGCTGGACCGATTAATGAATTACTAAGAGCGGGGAAGGAATTTGAGTGGGGAACGAGACAACAAGCGTCAATGGACAGGTTAAAACAAGCTGTGGTGGATTGCCCGGCTATTCGGCCTTTGTCTGACGACCCTGCTGTCGAGACCGTACTTCAAGTGGATAGTTCTTACAAGGGTTGTGGTCTTACTTGTTACCAAGTAGACCCGATAGATCCGAAGAAGCGCTATTACGCGAGGTTCGCGTCTCTGCCGTTTGATGAAAGACAAGCCAGATTCTCTCAAGCAAAACGGGAACTATACGGAATAAAGCGGGCGCTCGAATATATGCAATATTGGTTACTTGGGCATAGGAACCTTATTCTGGAAACCGACGCGTTATACATTAAGGGAATGCTGGATAATCCTGGCATGGGCCCGAATGCGACCATTAATCGGTGGATAGAGCAGATCCTGATGTTCCATTTCCGAATAAGGCATGTCAAGGGCAAAACGTTCACACCGGATGGACTGTCTAGAAGAGACGTGGTACCTGGTGACGAAGAATATCCGGACAACGATGAAGCTCCTGAAATGCATTTACCCGGTGTAGATCCTGGATGGGACTATTCAATTCCGCAACCGTTGAAGTTCAATGACTTCAAGGATAAAATAGACACCAGAGGTGGATATCTGAACACGGTGTTTACCGATCAAGAGCGGGGATCTTATGAAGGAACAATGACGTCCTTCTATACCGACTGCGTGGCGAACTATCAAGACTTCCGAGAAGAAGTAGCCATAGTCCGAAAAGCTTATTCGGTCGAAAATGTCGAAATACCGCACTACGTAACTTCGCAAGTAAAGGAGGGTGAAAAACTTCTACCGGACGAAGCATTTAAGTGGGATCCAAAGAAGCGAGAAACCTACCCTGAAGACCGAAGATCGTCTACGGCACAAATGTGGATGACCGAATAAGAGTTTTGCAGCGGTGGTTGAAGAATCCGATCAAGAGACCTGGAGGTTTTACGGACAGCACTGTGAGGGCTATAGATAGCCGGGCCACGCCGCACAAGCCTCTGGATGCCGGACCAGGACGACCAGCCAACAACACAAGCCGTTAACCAACACCGCTGGATTATTACGCACTTCAAGACAATGGAGCGACCCGAATAAGCACAACCGCTGGATTAATACACGCTCTCGGACGAACAAAGGAACCCAATAAGCACCATCGCTGGATTAACGGATGCGCCAAAGCGCCGACCTCTAATACAGCGAATCTACGACACTCGATCATGCTATCGCAATGTTTGCCCGGATACAGTTCCGTTCCACCTATGACCGCGACGGATACAGTCCCCGGCCTACGAGCCCACCGCCTGCGCAGCCCCTCGAACCGCTCGCTATCGCAATGTTTGCCCGGATACAGCTCCGTTCGGTCTACGAGCGCTGTGAACGTCGCTGACACGAACAAGCCGGCCGCTGGATTACTGCACGCGCAGGGAAACCTCGCCGTCATTCAGGAAGAACACGCCACCTATAACCCTTACTCAGACGGACAAGTCAAAGGGGAGCGAGACATACGACGCGATAAGTGCAGACGTTGAGTGGAAACAGGCGCAGAAGAGTCCGGCCAGCTCGGCATGGAAACGGGTAACCAAACTGCGGATTGAGCAATCGAAGGAGTGAGACGGGGCCTATCGGGGTCAGCAATGCGAAGTGAAGGTCAAAAGATCGACGTACAGACGCGGGATAATCTCGCGGGACTGGAAACAATACAGCGGCGCTCGAAGGAATCCAGCGACGGACAAGCCAGCTCGATGCAAGGTCCAAAGAAGAGTCGCGGTACCGGGGAAATGTCGCGGCGCCGGGAAACAATAGCGCGGAGGACGAGAAACCTAATGCGAAGCTCGAGGAAATGTAGCGGCGTCCAGAAGAACCCAGCGGAAGGGAAGGCGGAGAGTCGAGCGAAGGTCCAGGAGATACAGCGGCATCCGGGGATCAAAGCGACTCGGTCGATACTTCGACTCAGTCCCCACGAAACCATTCGACAGCCGTGCGACCAAGACTTACGAAGCAAAACATGAAACACTTACCAACCCAGGTCTTACAAACCATTAGCAATCCGCTTGGCAAGGGTCTAGAGCGTACTCACGACTTGACATCCCAGGCCAAATGCGCGGGAATTGTGGAACTAAGCGTTCACACCCACAAACTATATCTACCACAACTGTAAACACAAGTAAACAGTTCACTGCGCCCCAATATACAGTGCAAATTTCAAGACACGGACACTGAGGACACCAGTATCGGGACCGCCCAATTAAAAGGGAACCACTATCCACCACTCCACCACTTTTCGGACGCTATAAGGCTCGGCGTCGGTCGGCTCGCTATAGTAAACCTCGACGGACGAGAGCGTAGCCAGTTAGCTCTACGAGGGCGACCACCATTCGGAACCGCGCAATAACCGCGACACCCAGACGTATACCAGGACGTTCGGAGGACTTCCTGTAGCTCGGTCGCCATCCAATATCTCGAATCCGCGAGTGCGACGTGTACAGGACCATCCTATACAAGCGGCACTATCGAACATCCATCGGCCAGGACTTCCTCGCTGAGAAGCACCATAAGCCTCGAAGAGAATCGAGCACCACCACCTTCCTTCCAACAACTTCGCGGCAGGCTTTCGAGTCGCCAAACAACATCCACGACCACTGAATAATCCAGCGGAGAACGAATTCTTCCCCGCTCGATTATAAACACACCACCCACGACCACAGACTAATCTTGCGGAGGCCAACAGCCTCTCCGCTCGATTATCCCTACTAACCACTTCCACAGGAACTACACAAGCGCGAGCTTTTCTAGCCCCGTTGGATTTATATACACACACACACACACACACACACACACAATTTAACACAGTTTCCACTGTTGCGAACACAATCCCCAGAGGACGACTCGACTGAGACTTGATAGTACAAAAGTCGTATTTTGGAAATCTATCTCTACGAACGCCCGCAGCATCACAGCGCGTACGCAGCGCTCATCAAGTACTCAACGCAGTTTTATCTCGGGGAAGATGGGAGACTATTCAGAAAAGACCGGCAAGGGATGCACAAACTCGTGGTTCAGCCAGAACACTGAATGTATGCGATGAAGGCCGCGCACAATAGTTTGGGACACCGCGGGGCTTTCGCGACTAAATCGCTCTTGGAGGTTCGCCTTTGGTGGCCGGAATTGGAAAGGGACATGTCCTAGTACGTGAAAACGTGCCACATGTGCCAAGTACGCCAGAGCAAACTACTCCGAATACCGCCTGTGCCGACTAAAACGCCGACCTTATTTCAAAAGGTGCATACAGATGTGATGGTCATGGGTGCGACCTCGAATGGTTATAAACTGGTAATCGCTTCAAGAGATTCTCTTAGTCGGTGGCTTGAAGCAAAAGCATTAAAAGCGGATAACGCTGCTGCAGTGGGCAACTTCCTGCTGGAGAACATAATCTGTCGATGGGGATGTCCGGCAGAAATAGTCACAGACAATGCTCCGCAATTCCTGGCGGCTCTGGCTTGGCTAGAACAGAAGTATGGAATTACCGGAATAAACATCTCGCCGTACAATTCCCAAGCAAATGGACCAGTGGAAAGCGGACATCGAGATGTTCGCCAATCGGTTGTCAAGGCGTGCGGAGGAAATTCGAACAAGTGGTTCTGGTTCCTGCCTCAGGTAATCTGGGCAGACCGAATAACTGTACGACGTGGCTTAGGGTGTTCCCCATACTACGCCGTCACCGGATGTCATCCTCTGTTACCTCTCAACATAGTAGAGGCTACTTGGTTGGTTGAATACCCGGCCAAGATAATCTCTACGGCCGAACTAATAGGTCTACGCGCAAGATCTTTGGCAAAACATCGGCAGCATGTCGAAGAAATGCGAAGAAGAGTCGACAGGGAAAAACGAGAAGCCGTGGGGAGATACGAGTTGAAATACAAATATACGATTATGGACTTCAACTTCAAACCCGGGGATATAGTCCTTATTCGGAATACGCGTATAGAGAAAAGCTTGGACAAGAAAGCGAAGTTCCGCTACCTCGGACCAATGGTAATTGTCAGAAGAACGGAAGGGGGCTCATACCTTGTCTGCGAACTGAACGGTGCCATGTACCCGGGAAAAGTTGGTCACTTCCGGGTTATTCCGTACGAACAAAGGCGGAAGATCGAGTTAACCGAAGACGTTGAGAAGCTGATTGACATGGAAAAAGATGAACTTGACAAGATGGCTGCAGAGTTAGAAGATCAGGACGTGGCGGATGGCAAGGATCTGCAATTCGGGGATATGCGACTTGATTCAGACGAAGACACCGACTCAGAACAAGGCTCAGAATAAGGACCAAAACACCGATTAAGCAAGCTGGCTATACAGGTGGGACTTGGGTACAGACTAGGCTAAGCCCACGAAATATCCTCGTCGCTCCATGCCACATCAAGAGCATCGGTGTAGGTATACAACAATTCGGCTGAGTCTGGGGAGAGGGGTGTGTACGGACGGTCTGGACTGAGGGACGGGTGGATCTGGGAAAAGGACAGTTGCGATGAAGCCGTGACGGAAGGATGGACCGGGATATGGCAGAAGACGTGAGCCTACGCACTACCGCTTAATCGGAGGTAGCGACCTTGGCGATGCCCTGGATAACGGCCAAGTACTCGTCGATGTTGCTGCAAGACCGGTTAGCGATGAGGGGAGACCGAACAAGTCGAACTTACGGGATGGACTCGGCGATGGACATGCCACGGCTCTTGCAGCCGGCTGCGAGCGAAATGTACGAGTCGGAAAGACAGTTGTAGTTGTTCAGAGCATGAGCGAGCATCTGAACCTGGACAACGATTTGGCCTTGAAGCGATTCGATGATGTCGCTGAGCTGCTTGTTGGACAGGGAGAGCTCCTCTTGACCGGAGAACGCCCCAACGATGGGAGCAACCTGACCGAGGAACTCGCGAGCACCGGAGCTGAGGATCGAAAAGGCGACATCGTTGTCAACCTGTCATGAGAAGATTAGTTCGACTCCGAACAAGGAAGGAAGCACAAACTTGGAAAGGAACAAGGCTGGAGTGGATCTATTCGGTGAAAGAGCGACTCAGAATAAGGTTATTCGGACATGGACTACTTACCAGAGTAGTCGCCGAGTCCTTGCTGTTGGAGCTGTTGCCGGAGGGACCCTCCGAATCCACGACCATAGTGTCATCCTTGTTCGCCGAACGGCCGCTGTCCTTGCCCTTGGCCTCCTTGGGTTGGTTATAACGCCGGAAGTGTAGCTCGGAGAGGGGTACCTTCTTGGCGCGACGTTTGGCAGCAGCGCCAGCTTTGACCTTGTGCGGACATTCGTAAACAACGTGTTCCGAATGGTGGCAATGAAAGAGGCAGCCCACCTCGCCATCGTCGTCAACTTCGATGATCTGGCGCTGGTCAGATTAAGGTGGTTGCGAATATGAAGAAGACAAGAATGATTACCTTGTTGGCATTGGCGACGAGGGCTTTCTCCTGGAAGATGAAGGACGTTAATCGCAAATCGGACTTCAAGAACAACATCTCGTACCTTGGCTTTGGCTTTGGCGGCGACCTGTTCGGAGTGGAAGAAGTTCGCAAACGCGGGGAACCAAGAGAACTGTACCTGGGAAAGCAAGAACTAGTCAGCAAGAAGCTTATTCGGATATGCGGGCGAGCTGGAAGATTGGCGTACCTTGGCCTTCTCGGTGCGCTTAGCGGCCATCTGGAACGTGGGGTTAGAAGACCGAATAGTCGGACTCGGAAGAAAGCACTCACGGCATCGGCGGCAGCCTTCTGGCGGCGCTCTTGATCGGCAGCGGCCTAGAAAATAACCGATTAAGCAGTTGGACTCAGGACAAGACAGAATAAGACTCACTGCAACACGCTGCTTGGCGAACAAGACGGCCAGGTCGCAAACTGTATGAGTTGTGCCCAGGATGAGGTTACAATTGAGGATGTGTTTCTTGGTAATCGCGGTGGGCTTTCCAATTTGTTCGGCACGGAGAACGACGACGAGAAGCGCCTTCTGGACGTCCTTGAAGAGCTGAAGGAGCGCCGGGTCCGAAGCAGCAAGGTTGAGCTGGCCGGAGTTGTTAAGCGCTTTCTCCTGGAAAAACGAATAAGCGAAAAGCCGACTCAGAAGACCGAACAAGACGCACCAGATCACCGAACATTCCACCGATTAACTTGGCAGCAGCGGCGGCAGTGTCGGCAGGCGAAGCATCGGTAATGGACGCCGAAGCAGCGATGATGGACGGGAAGATCTCCTCAACGGTGGTGCAGAACCACAACGATGGACTGCCAGTCACTGGGACTGGGGCATGCATGGAGATCGAAGACATGGCTCCGGAATCGACGAGGAAAGCTGGCAACGGCGAATAAGTGACACCGAATAAAGGACTGCGAGGAGGCCCGGTTGAGAACAACGACAAACGAGTCTTTTCAGTTGGGAAGAAAGTGGTCGGAAGACGAGAGACTGTGCGGAGGGACCGTTCAGACAAGAGAATGGGGGAAAGAAGATCGCTCATTTATAGAAATCGTTCGCTGGGACAGCGAATATTTAAAAATGGGGGAGAGTGATGGTTTCAAGCGGAAAAACTCGCGCGAAACTCCGAAATGCACATGGAAAACTCATCGATAAGAGCGACCAAGCAGGAGAACAGCCTGTGCACCGCATGGACCAAGCAAAATCTTCTTACCAATCCTCAAGAACCGGACGATCCAATTCAATCCCATCATGTTTGCGCAGATTGATATATCCGTTAACACATAGGGATCTGCAATCATCACTGTCAAGACTCTATTCGCTCTTTCTGAACACCGATCAAAGAAGTTGAAGATTACCGATCAAAAGCAGACTCCGATCAAGTTAAACGGACTTCGGGACCTACAAGAATAAGGCACATATCTAATTCGGACTTCTTAGTCGGATATCACACAGCAAAAAGAAGCAAAATCAGGCGGCGGTTTATTCGTTATGCGGGTGCGACAAGAGTATATAAAGGACAAAAACAACACCGGCGGTACAACAACGACTATGAACAACCCGACGAGACAAACGACCAAGCAGGAGGAAAGATCTATGAGGTCGAAGTGACAGGCTGGAGAAAGTTGAGTCAAGAACGATTGAGCAACCGGATAGGTACCTTAGTGCCAATGGGGGCGCTATCGTCTTCGATCTCGTCTTTGTCTTCCTCCGCGTCCTTTTCCTTGTCGGTCTTGACCTTCTTCCGAGTGTCGAGGAGGTTCTTCAACGAGGTGGGATAGCCTTGGATGAAGCCCTCGTGCGTCTTGAAGAACTCGTCGAGGTGGTCGATCAAGTCGACGTCGGTGCCATCATTCCATTCGATGCGGCGTTCCAAGCCGTCGTTGCCATGAGTCTCAAGAACGTCCGAGACATAGCGGTAGAACTCGCTGAGGGAGTCCATGGTCTTGCGAGCGGCGACGCGGTAGGCAAGAGTGATGGCGCTCATCTAGGAGATGGACTCGTGCATATCGACTACAGCGCGTTGACCGGCTACGAAGATTAAGTCAGAACAAGGTTATTCGGACACAAAGAAGACCGATTACCGTATTCGGAAGCGAAAATCAGCGGGCGAATATTCGACATGATCTTGTCAATGTGCGAGCTGGCAAAAGTATGGTCACAATACTTGCCCTTGTCCTTTTCGGAGTTGCAAGCAACGCATTGAATACCATACCCGAGGCGAACGCAAACGCGGCCGCGGGCATTGCACTCGGAGCAAGGCCAGTTGGGCTGAAAGGGAAGACAGAATAAGCAAATCGTCAAGACCGGATAAGAAGAAAATACGAACTACGTCGGTGTCATCGACGGTAGCGGTGCGCAAGTTGTTCGCAACAAGCGGGGAATAGCGGGGGTACTCGTCGGGACCGGCATCCGGAATAACGCGACCGCGGTAGGAGTGTTTTTCGAGAAGATGAGTCTTACACAAGGTTTTGGCGTTGGAGACCCGAATACCGCCGAAATGGAACTTGCCATCCGTGGGATGGTCGAAGGAAAAAGAAGCTTTTCAAGAGTCGTCAAGAAGCCAGGGATGGGCCAAGAAGAAACGTACTCGAGTGCGGAGTCTTGAAGACGTGGACAAATCCGTGGGCGGCTCGCTTGAGGATTTCGCGATAAGTAGGATCAAGCTCGTCGACGACCTAGGAAGGGTGAATCGTAGGGAGAAAGAGAGAGAAGATGGACGCACCGGAGCATCGTCCTCGTCGTCATCTGCCTCGTTCTTGGCCGCCGAACCCTTGCCCTTGGCCGACGAAGCCTTGTCCTTTTTCGATGGAGCCTCGGACTGGAAGAAGTTCAAGTCAGAATAACGGAGAAGACCGAATAACTTATTCAGACGAACCTTGGCCTTCGGGGGTCTCTTAGTGGTCGACGGCTTGGGAGCTTCCGCTTCTTCGTCGGAGTCCTCGATGATTGCGACACTAGGTGTGCTGCGGGGCTTGCGTTTGGAAGGCGTAGTCTTCTACCGAACAACAATTAGCAAGAAGAAGACTGAAGAACGAATAAGAGGGGAATACGTACCGGAACAGCTGTGGCCTTCCCCTTCGATTTATCCTTAATCGGAGGCTCTTGTTTGACCCTATAATTAGGGGAGTGGTCAGGACGAAGAGAAAAGAAGACCGAATAACGTACTCGGCGGCTGGTTCCTTCTGACGGCGTTTCTGAGGACGGCGACGCGAGTCGGCGGGTTCTTCATCTCCTTCGGACTCCACTTCAGATTCCTCCGGGCGCTTGCGTTTCGACTGGGATCTAAGAGAAATTAAATAACCCAAGATCAGAAAACGAATAAAAGAACAAAAACAAGGGAGAACGTACTTTGGCGGGGCGATTACAAGATCCTCGTCATCGTCCTCGTCGTCGGACAACTCGGGGTCGGAGGGGTGAGAAACAATTTTGGCGGTACGGCGGAGAGTGCGACCGGGTACTGGGACTTCCAACCATTTGGTCTGCGGAGGGACTTTGAAGTTTTTCGGGAGGAAGCCAAGATCCTCGATCGGTTCCTTCAAGTACGATTAACAAGACCGAATAAAGGGCGAAAACCGAATAACATACCCCATGCCAAAGATCTACAAGAAAGAAATCCCAGTCGTCGTCCATCTCTTGGTTCGTCGTAGGGATGTCGTTGATCAAGACGTTGAGTTCGAGGAACATGACGGCGAGCCAGTCAGGAGTTTCGGGAAGCGACAAGCGGCCGGTGAGGTGCATGAGCATGCGCTGAGGGGAGTCAGAACAAGCAAGAAAAGGGAGAGGGAGAGACGCACGACGACGGGGAGAGCCTGGTTAACGGTGGCAACGACTTCGGCTTCGGGATGCATGGTGGCGAACGATTTGGCGGAAAGGTTACGGCGGTCGCGGAAGAGATTCAGGAGAGGCTGGATATCCGGGTTGTTGAAATAGCGCCAATACGTGGACTCGGAGAGCTCGACGGTCGGGGCGGAGTTAGATGTGAGGGACATGGTGGGGGAAAAGGAAGAAAGAATGGAGGGATCACGAAACGCAACCCTATTAAAAGGGACTTGAAGCGGAAATGGAGCGGCGGACAAAAATTTTGCAAGGCCCGAGTCAGGAGCTGCGGAGATCTGGACCAAGGATCTGGAAAATCCTCACAATTCAAATACGAAGCTTAACGGAACCGTGGGAAGAAAGCCCTGAACGCACAGCAAGTCCGAATAAGAAATGCCCAGAAACAATGTCGACCGAATAAGGGGCTATTAGGACCGCAAAATGAAGGCCTCCGAGGCGCTGTAATTTCAAGCAGACAACGGAAGAACTCAAGGCAAAGAAACGGGAAAAATCAAATCATGGCCGAAAAAGGAAGTGGGCTGTGCATAGGACCCATACAACCCAAAACGGGTAAAGACCTAATCGGGATTTTATCATATACGGCAACATATGTTTTGATGACCAAAGGTTGATGGGGTTCGCGTCAAGTCCAAGTCGAGGAGTCAAACACCGAATAAGCACTGTCAGCGACTGGGGACAGTCGGAATTTGAAAATGGGGGAGATGATAAGCCGCTCTCTGGAACAGGCGTGGAAAGTCACTCTTTTCGCGCTTATTCGGTGCGCACATCAGAGAACTAGTATGAGCCCGAATAGCTAGTTGGGAGATATCTGCAACAGTGAACAAGGTCTGCAATGGGGTTGACGACCCGCGGCGCATTCCAAGGTCTCTGTAAAAACATACCAGCAGAGCCCACAAGCCTGGACCTATCCAATCCGGTGCAAAACACTCAAAGGGATAAACACCGAATAAGACCTGGCAGTCTCGGAATAACAGTTTGATAATCGGACTTGTGATAAGATGGTGGAGAAGCACGGGCCGGGACCTATTGGACAATGAAACCCGAATCAGAGCCGAAGAGTGACAAGCCGTTGGATGCCGAAGATTACAAGACCCGAGAGCCGACGGAGTAAGCCTGATGACCTTATCCGGAAAACTCGCGTGGGCCATAACATCGGAACTACTGGGTCGTTTGGGAAGAACCACATATGCACGGAGAGCTACGAACGAGGGCTATCCACGGACCTTAGGGCAAAACCGCTACATGGACGATTGGGGGGCATCATACCGAATAACGACCAATCACTATTCGGATCAGGGATCTGCGTACGATTATGACTCGAGGGCTTGATATCAGCGATCCATCATGATATTTTACTACACGAGTATGACACAGCCAAGGGTATATAAGTAGGGATTTGGGACACTGTAGCCACGGAATCACCCACCTATTGAGGCCACGATCTGGGGTTTAGCTAAGCTACAAGACTGCAAAGGCTATAACTTTTAAATCGGATTTGAACTGTGTGAACTGAGCCCAGAGTTATTCGGACATCAAGATATCAGAGTGTTTGACAAGAATTAGTGATTAGTGATTAGTGATTAGCGAACAAGGATTGAACAGAATAAGGAAGACAGAAGACAGAAGACTAGGAAGATTACCGATTAAGAACTAGGACATCGTATTTGGCCGCCCCCATCAAGGCTCGTCGATAGTATGTCTTACGTGCGCGTTACAAACTCTCGAATTACCTACCCTGCACCCCCACCAAAGGCCCTGTACCCAGGGTTCTGAACTCGCTAGTGTCTATTAGCTATTTGATTGGATTTGTGTTATTCGGTTTCACTCCCTTTCACCGACTTACAACGAGTTTGACTATTCCAAGTCTTATTCAGAGTATAGAGGTTTTGGGTTTAGTGTTATTCGGTCACAGGTTTAGTTTTGTAGTTAGTTCGCCAAGCACACACATCAGCGTGTAAGCTCCGAAGCACTCATTTCATCTCTTCTCACAACAGCCGTACCTCCTCGATCCACCGGTCGCAACGGGCCATCGTCTTTGCCCATCGCACTCGAACGGCTACAGAGAAAGCAAGAAAAGTCAGTATTTGTAGCAATATTTGACATTGGCGTTGTACCGTCATGGAGCTTAACCTCATCGTCGCCTTCGCTCACCCCCCTCCAAATCCAAGAAACCGCCCCTCCACTACCGGCTGCTGTCGATTCGTTCCGTGCTCGCCGCGTTGCTCCAACCCGACCCAACCTCAATCTCGCCCCTGCATCACTTTCTTCCTCCCCGCGCACATTCAAATCGCCATCCTTCAAATCCTCCAGGTCTGCCCTATACGCGGTTCCCATAAGGCGTTGCAAGGCTGTCCGGGCATGCCTGTACTTGGTCGCCTCGCGCGTGATTTGGTCTGTTACCCGCGATATCAGTGTGCTTGAACACGTCGACGCCCGTTGTCCCACTGAATTCGCGTTCCGGTGGTGAATGAGATGGGTCTTGGTGAAGAGAAGGCTGCATAGCCTTGATAGCGCATCCCCACACTGAGCTTCCCGCAGCTTCGCCTCAATGTCCACCAAACCCCTTCTGCATGTCCGCCCCTGCTGAGTATCATTCAAGTCGGAGGGAAGCCATAGTTTGATGTCTTCGGCCTTTGGCGGTGCCCGGTCCCCGTCTCGACGCTCCTCCTCCGCCAACTGTAGCGATGAGACACCGGGCATGAAGAAATCCTGCTGGCATTGGATGGCCTTGAGCTTCTTGAAAAATGACACGCGTAGCTCGTCGATCTGGCCGGAGTGGTTGGCGGTCAAGGTAGTCGTCCCCCGTACTTCGTTTTTGATATGGCGTCTGTGTAAATGTTAGTACTAGCCAAGCCAAGCCCGAGCAAGTCCAATACATACTTGAGATCTTCCAGTTGCAGCAGCGCCTTGATGAATGCCACAGCTGTTGTCCATACTTCCAAAAACTCTCCACGGCCCTCGCGTGCCTCTTGTACCTCGGCCTGCTTCAGGTTTGCAGCGACCTGCGCCTCTGATGGCCCCGCTGGCGATACTCGGTTAGCAAACGGCAGGTATCCCTGGAGCTCGTTCCTCTTACACTATGGGCATAGGCCCATGATCTGGGCCGGATAATGGTGAGATCATTTTGAATGTTCTATCAATGTTCTATTAATGTTCCATGACATGATCCGGCCCGGATTGTTTTGAATGTTCTATCAATTATCTAACGATGTTCCGGGCCGGAACATTCAAAATGATCCACCCGGGAACATTGATAGATCATGCATTGCAATATATATATTCCCATAATTGCCTTTTTGAGAATGTCCATATATAGTAGCTTTGGGAACTGGATATTTGCCGTATTTGGAAGGTCTTGATTTGCAAGATCTAGGAAGGACGTCAGTTAAGGATAAATTTTGAATTGAGATTGGTGGACTAGTACTGTTACCCTTCCTTTACTCACACAAAGACATGGGCATGGAACTGTCTGCCTCCACTGAGTTATCGCACACTGTTTGCTGTCAGTTAAGGATTATTTTTTTTTTGGCTTATTTACATTATTGTAGATTACTATTGCTTGTTGCACAGAGTTGCATTCCCAATCTCCCAAATCATCTGCCGACATAGATATAGCATATCCTTCTGCGTGAAATTGAAGTGTTCCTGACCCCGAGAAAGTGATTCCAGAAATTGGCAAGTGAATACACCGCAATCGGAACCATTTTCTTGGCTGGGAATGTCCTGCATTGCAGGGTTAGCTCAGGATGAGTCAGAAGAACAACTCCAACCGACCTTGGATATGTAGTCCTTCCAATCAGTAAAGTCAAACGGGACATTTTTCTTCTTACGATGCTCGTGATCCAGGTATTGTCTCAAGAGCTACGATAATCACAAGTCAGATGCGGCGACAAAGAGGCATGCTAGCACCCACCTTGAATATAGTGGAAGAATCTCCAAGCGTGCTGTCGTACGACTCGATCCTCTTTTCTCTGAAGTTGATGACTGCCGCGGTCCAGTGG
The DNA here is from genome assembly GCA_029282125.1 of Mycena amicta. Lineage (NCBI taxonomy): Eukaryota > Fungi > Basidiomycota > Agaricomycetes > Agaricales > Mycenaceae > Mycena > Mycena amicta. The sequence continues at coordinate 56,125 of JARIHP010000037.1, read as the reverse complement.
GTGTTGTGGTGGTTAAGAGGAATGAGAATAACATCTTTGCTGAAGATGTCAATCTAACAAACAGCGATTAGTTTTTTTTTCCAGCCAGCCGTAAATCCAAACAGACCTTTGTCGCCCGATCCAGGTGACCCTTGTCGTACCCTTCCTTTTTCAGTTTGGACCAGAAGAAAGTGTTGAAGTAATGGATGTTCAATGGTTTCTGGTCTTTGAATTTGGAGTGCTCCAACGGGTTCTCCCTGCAGTGCTCAGAACGGCCCAAGATCAGCGCCCCATAGAAATTGATAATCTCGTCGTTCAGCCAGCGACCGGGTGTCAATCTGGAAATGTCCTCGTCCTTGACTTGCTCTTTGGCGTACGTTGAAATGAGACCCGATTTGAGCAAAAGAGCATCGACCTCTGCCTCTGCTTCCGGAGTTAAATTCGGGGGAAGACGATCACGGTCCTCTTCGAGAAGGTTGCAATTGCCAAAGAGGTCTTCGATGGGCCGGAAAAGTGGGTCACAGACACGGGCTGCGCTGTCATTACTCGGCGACATCTCTTCCTCATCCTCGGATTCCGCATTGGCAATTGCCGAGAGGCTGGCAGGCTCGGCGGCGACGACAGGCAGCAGCTCCCTCCAGCGCTCGACCTTCTCTCTCTCCTCGGCCCTTGTCAATCCCTTCCTCTCCTCTCCAGATCCCTCCCTCTCCGCACCTTCTCGGACAACATCCTCAGGCAGGTCGACTGGGAGCGCTTCAGCTAGAAGCTCGACTTGTGGTGTGTTGTCGTCTGGCAGCTCCGCGGCCGTGAGGTTGGATGAAAGACTGGACCAAAGGACATCGCCGGTGAGCTCGAAGGTGAGCTCGGAGGGTTCCTCGCGATCGGACAGTGGGGTGGAAGCGCAAGAAATCTCGGCGCGTTGGTGATGCGCGGGCACTAGCATGTACGCAAAGACCGGACGGCGATGTGGCGGTAGTGCATGCGGAGCGGGAAGCTGAGGTGCTGTCGCGACCTCCTCTTCCTCCGGCTCTGGTTCGAATTCTTGCACACTGTGGTTGTTGCTGGTTTTCCGCTTCTTGACTTTGCATTTGGAGATGGGCATGCACGTAGAACTGGCCCTAGCAGCCTTTCTGAAACAGGGTTAGAATAGTTAACAAAATGAGATTTTATGCATACGTACCTGGCTCTAGATCGTCGAGTGTTCTCCCCGATTCTTCTTTCTGAACGCCTCCAGCTTCTCCTCGCCAGCGGCATAGATCCTAGCGTGTTTCCTGCGCATGGTGAGCAAGAATTCTGGCAAAAACAAAGGAGCTGCGCACTTGCTCACGCAGTTCTGCGACATGGACCGCTATCGCTCGGGATTTCTGCAAAGACGAGGGGGTAAACGTTTGTTCAGTAAGCAGTAGAACACCTACACACTTTCCAGCCCATTTACGAGTGGCGCTCCGGTGGCTTGCAACACATTCCTCCACCGTCATCTTTCTGCCGCCTGGCTTGGGGCCGCGTTTGTCAGGGTCAAGGGAGAAAAGTTCTTTGAATTTGCCGTCGTCTTCGTCTGTATGGTCGCTTTCGTGGATGGTGCTGGAGAGAAAGGGTAGGCGCGTTTTTGGCGTTTTCTGGGTGTCGGTGGCCTGTCGCCGTCGTCATCGAGCGTCTTTCGGCGGCGAGACATGAGGTATGCGAGGATCCATGAGCAACTGGCGGATTGCTGTGATGCAAAAGTAAGCAATTGCAAGATCAGTAGGACAACAGCACTCACTGGAGGTTTCAGCCAGTTAGAGTTGGGAGATAATTCAGTGGTTGAAATGCACGGCGTTGACGGCTTTTTTGAGGCTAAAAAATGCGGTATATCTAGCCAGATTAGCCTCGAGAGACAACACCTTATTACCCGACGTACGTGACGAACTCGGAAGCCAGATCTAGATCTAGACTAAGATATTGATGGCACCGGCCATCAAGTTTTGCCCATCATGTGACTCAGAAACTTAACGTAAAAAATGATAGCGGTATATTGTACATGTACAGCTGTTAACGTTGCGGTATTTCCGCCTCCAATCCCCTAAAATGTAGGCTGACCTTGAGCTCCCTGCAAATTAATGGGCCCGGGAGCATCGTGCACAGAGGTCGGCCATTTTTTTTTCTGCCTGCGCCTCGACCTGCACCAGCGTGGCATGAGATTGTTTCACCATTTCTTGAAGGAACTTCTGTTCCTTCAAGGACTCCTTTCCGGTAATTCAGTACCCAAACAGATTTAAGTTGAACATACTTGAAGCATTTTGACCGCTGAGTCCGATTGTTTCTCGCCTTCCTCAATCTTAGTTGAAGCCACCTAGGCATATTTTAGATGGATTCAAAAATTGTCATTGGCGCCGCCTTCCTTCAGGTCCTTATTTAGAGATTTGACGCTGGCCTACAAAATGAGATGCGTCGAATGTGCAAGAGACGGAAACTCACCTCTGCTGCCTGCCTCTCTCCTTGGGCCTTCTGCAGTGCTGTTGTGAGCTCCCGAAGCTGCTTTTCTGTCAACTCCTTCGCAACTCAGCATTATGTGTCAAGTTATTGCGAGTCGCACCTCTCGCTTCTTGGCCTTTTCTGCCTCTTCTTCCGCCTGTTCTTCAAGCTCTTGTCGGAGGGCTTTAGTAGCATCCTGAGAAATGAGATGTGTTGAACCAGAGCTTGAAAGAAGTCACCTCTGCTGCCTTCTTTTCTGTTTGGAGCTGTCGAATCTGCTTTTCTGTCATCTCCTTCGCTTTCTCTGTGATGCAGGTCACACCTCCGTCTCTCGATTCTTGAGACTCCCTGTCAGTCGTCGAAACTCTGCCTTCAACTTTGCATGCATCTGCAGCCTGAGAAATGAGTGTGTCGAACAAGAGCCTGAAATTTAAAGAAGTCACCTCTAGATCTGCTGCCTGTCGAATCTGCTTTTCTGTCATCTCAAATCTACGCGCATCTCAGTATTACGTGTGTCGCACCTCTCGCTTCTTGGCCTTTTCTGCCTCTTCTTCTGCCTCATCTTTAAGCTGTTGTTGGAGGACTTTAGTAGCAGCCTGAGAAATGAGATGCGTTGAACAAGAGCCTTGAAAGAAGTCACCTCTGCTGCCTGCGTCTCTGCATGGGCCTTCTTCAAGGCTGTTGCGAGCTCCCGAAGCTGCTTTTCTGTCAACTCCTTTGCATTCTACACGCATCTCAGCATTAATATTATGTGTCAAGTTATTGTGAGTCGCACCTTTTGCTTCTTGGCCTCTTCTTCAAGCTGTTGTTGGAGGGCTTCCGTAGCACCCTGAGAAATGATATGCGTTGAACAAGAGCCTTGAAAGAAGTCACCTCTGCTGCCTGCTTCTCTGCATGGGCCTTCTTCAAGGCGGTTGCGAGCTCCAGAAGCTGCTCCTTTGCATTCTACGCGCATCTCAGCATTATATGTGTCAGGTTATTGCCGAGTCGTACCTCTCGCTTCTTGGCGTTCTCTGTCTCTGCTTCAGTGACGCTCTGAAGATGTCCCTTCAGCTCCTCATCTAGAGATTTGCCTTGGGCCTGAAACATAAGATGCATTAAACATAAGTCAAAAAGTCACCTGTGCGGCCTGCTTCTCTTCTTCTGCCTTCTCCAAGGCCTTTGTGAGCTGCGTAATCTCCTCTCGAAGCTGCGGACATTGTTCAGTGCAAATTATTGCAGAGGCGCACCGCACCTCATTCTTGGCCTTCTCTCTGTCTAGATCTCCTTCAAGCTGTTGTTTTGCAGCTATTTCTTCCGCCAGGGACTTCTGCAGAAGAAGGCTCGGTATGAGTGTAATGAGGGGCACAGGTCCACCAACCTGGAGCAAATTGGCATGGGCTTGCTTCTGCCCTTCACATAGATCGATGACTGTTTGCTTCAGGTTGGACTCTGTCAACAATATGCCGTCGTCAAGGATACGAGTCAGCCTTTCGAGCTGCCCAGTGATTATGGATTGGAGCTTCCATTAATAGCGTCAATCTCTGTGAGGTTCCGAAACAAGAAACAGACCTCCTTCGCAGACTCGTCCAGGACATTGGTCTCCTCTCTGACCATCTCAAAGTCTTCATGATCATCTTTGCTCTCGGTGGATGGAGCCATGTTAGAGGCAGTCTTTTGTAGAGATCGGAGAGACCGGTGTGCCTTAGGGTTATGAGCGCGGGCTCAATCATCCATGTGCATCATAACCTGAATCGTTTGGCTAGTCAGCTTGGCGATTTTTTGTACAAGTTTCTGGAGAAAGCCCTGGTCCATGTATTTAAGCTGCGTATTCTTAGATACTAGTCAAACAATCGATCATGACAAGACATACACTTTCGCCCCATTCTTCTTCGCGCGACTGTAGCATCGTTTCGGCTGCTTGTCGCTTCTTTTCGGCTGCTTGTTGCCGCTTCTGCGCCACTACAGACTGAGCAAGCAGTGTGGCTTCCTGAGCTGTCAGCTTTGTCATTTTTAGATCGGCTGCATCCAGCTTTTGCTGCATGTCATCGCTAGGAATGTCAACGTAATAAGCAGATGATAAAATTGAGCAGCTTACAGGTCGTCATGCAGCTGACTATTCTGTGTTTGGAGCAACTTGCGAGCAACTTGCTCCTTGTGGCAAGTTTGTTCAAGCTCCTGGTAATTTAGTTGCAGGGCCTGGCGGTTTTCTTCGAGCTCTTGAATCTGCCTTGAGAGCCGATGCAATTCCACGTTCTTCTGCTCTTCCAATTTTTTCAACCTGTGCTTTTGTTGGTTGTAACATATCTCGCCACGCTTTGTCTTGATTGTAGTAGACCTGCTTCTCCCACACATATTCCCTCATCCTAAACAGTTGGAAACAAGGATTATAAACCACATGGATGCTCACCAATCACTCAGCGGAGGTCTCTTTGGAAGGGATACCTGGAAAGGGTCCGGGAAGACCCAGACAACGATGATTTTCAACAGCTCCCTGTGAGCGTTCAACCAATCTTCTTGGGCTCGAGTCCGTGCCTGGAGCTCCCCGACAGTCAAAAACATGGACAGTAACGCAATTATCGCCAAGTTGTCTGTATCATTTGCCGGGTAGTTCGGCCACTTGAAGATCATTGAGGGCTTCTTCCTCACTGTTTCCTGGCTAAGATGATAAAGGAAGGTGATTTGGCGGGTCATGTCGAATGGAGCTTTGAGAGCTCTGACTGGCATCCCACTGGGAACTTCTCATAATGATTTTGGTCGCCTTTAAGACATGTACATACCCCAGATCCAGCACGGCCTCACAGGCGTCCAGGACCTGATCGGCGCTTGGGTAGGTCGGGAGATTGCGTTGTTTGCCACCGAACACAGTCAAGAGTGTTGACAGTGCAGCCCAAGTTGCCGGTACTGAATCCGGATCCATGGCGGAAGGAAGAAAGGCGAGACGTTCTTGATGATCATCAGGTTTCCGAGTCACATGATTTGGAAACTCGCTGGACTCGTACGGAATTTATTTATTATGAAATACGGAGATTTCTAAGAAGATTCAGCTCATCCGAGTCTGAGGACTCGTCGCCATCTTCTCCATGGTAGGCTCCGGATCCACTAGCAACAGGAGGAGAATCTGCAGCTCCGGGTCGAGAAAGAAAATCTATAGGATCTCTGGACACATCAGGATCTGGATTCCCGTGTCCGTTGGACTGGTTGTCGCCATCTACTCCATGGTAGGCTCCGGATCCACTAGCAATAGGAGGAGAATCTGCGGCTCCGGGTATAGGATCTACGGACACATCAGGATCTGGATTCCACTGTCCGTCAGAATCCACGCGTGGGGTTGTAAGTCGGTGATACTGCCGTCGTGGACATGACCATGATTAGCCTTGATCTTTCACAGTGAAGCAAATGGAATGCACCCTAGACACCGGCCGAGCATGGATGCCTTGCCATTCCCCAAGCTGGCGAGGCGTTAATGCAAAGTGACCTTGGATATCTTCCGGTGTGACCACGACCTTGCGCGAATCTTGACCCAGGGAGTCGCAAAGCCATCCAGTGGTATGCAACGAGATCTTATGCTCAAATTTGCGGCACTCGCTCCATCTGCGATATGGGTCTTTATCAAGAGGAAACCTGTCCAGTTTCAGGTGTGGAAATAATTTGAGAACCAATAAGGTTTCGGGTTTCTCTTGATCTTCGACCGTGAGCTGAACGATCAGATGAATGATTGCAGCCCGAGGCTCGTTGCTTCCGAGTCCCACTCGAACGATGACGTGCGCGTCCTCTTGACGGTTGCTGACACCCTCGCGAGCATACCAGACCTGGTCTATGAGGATCTTGTCCATAATTCCCGTCGAAGTCCACCCCTCATCCACCTCTATCATGTTGTTGCGGTGCTGTGCCTGGTATTCCTGCAGGAGCTGGCTGTCGTCTTCCTCAAGGGTCCGCTGACGGGTGCACGCACTCATCTTGAGAACAGGCTCGACCAGCTCATACATCGATGCAGTTCGCAGTGCTTCAGGTGTCTGGTTGGTGCCACGATTAAAAGCCTCCAGGGTAGTTTTAACGCTCGACTTGATTTCATCGTCCCTTTCGAGTGCCCACATCAGATTGGCGGCGCGAGATGCACTGTACAGGAACGTCTTCTCCATCTCCCCTAGAAGGCATGCATGAGCACGATTCAGATCTAGAGATGGCAGCGGGGAGCTCATACCTGGCTTGTTGTTTGTCTTTGTCTCTTGGAGTTTGTGAATGTGACGCTCGTAGAACTGAGCTTGATGCGAATGTGAAGGGCCATTGTTCTTGAGGTTTTGGGCAATGTGCCCGAGTTGATGAACCCATGGGGCAATTTGGTCCTCGCGAAAGAGTTTCAAGATGCCAGCAAAGAAGACCTCGTAGCAGCGAATGTACTGAGTCGCAAGATCTGGGCTCGTCACCTTCATGCCTACAATTTCCACCATCTCCACCAAAGCCAAGGTAATGTAAAGTGTCGTGTCCATGCGACCTCCCCGTTCTTCATTTTTCCACAGCCAGATGAGTTCAGTGGGGAAGTGGATCAGGAAGAGGGTTCTCCAGCTCGCAGCGCTCAGCTTTCCCCGTGCTGTTGTCCCCCAATTCTTAGGGACCGGGTCAATGAAGCTGGGCATAACTGTGTTGCCCATGTTCCTGTGGAACACATCTAGAACATCTTTGCCGAGGATTGGTCCCTTGCCTTTGACTGAGTCGGCCAGCTTTTCCATATCTTCACAGACCTATGAAATCAGATGATGAGCTTTAATGGCCAAGGACCACAGTATACAACGTACCTCTGGGTGAGCTAAAATTCTATCATGCAGAGTCTGTATGGTGCCATCCTTTGAGACCTGGAGCAGACGAGCCAGATTTGCAAAGACTTCTCTTTAAAACTCGGGTTTTTGGTCGACCGATAGATGCTTTTGAGCAGATCCAGGGCCTCTGTAAGCTGGTTCGGAGAAAGAACATCTGCACGTTCGTAATTCCGTTCCATAAATCGGATCTCTGCTGCGGTGAAGATACTTTCCAGCGATTCCGGAGGGGCAGCAACCGGTCTGAACTGGAACGACGCTCGGGCATCAGGAGCCATATGCTTCATCTGCAGAAATATTACTATGTGCACTCGTTATGAAAGAAAAGGTATACGCACCCAGTTCACAATGCGCTGTACATACCAGTCAGTTCTTTGACTGTTCCCAGCGATCCGGAGTTCATAGACTTCGCAAAAGTACCACAAGTTACGAAACGTCGCAGCGGCGCATGACTCGAGAATCTGGGCCACGCAATCTTCCTTGTCCAGGACCTTGTTAACCGCATGGAAGATGGTCTTTATTGCTTCCTGGATTGCCTCGAGGTTTCCGCATGGTGGCCGGGCCATTCAGGGACCTGACCCATCCCCCCCTGGATTGTGTTGGTCTATTCGGAGAAATTTCCGACAATAGTTCTGGATTGCATTCAAGTCCATGGCATGCATGGGCTCGACCAGAGCGGTTTCGAAGACATCGAGATAGGTCAGATCCAGGAGAGGGGAGTATCTGACCCCATGCAAATTCTCTAGCTTGGTTCGTTCGTTCTGGTTTGCGGCATTCTTCCACACTTCTACCTGTACTCTGTGGCTTTTCATGTCACGAAGAGGAGGCCAAGTTGATATGTCACAGTTCTCAATATCCCCGAGCTTTATTGGGCAAGGCACACAAAAGTTGGTCGAGGTGGCGGAAGTAAAGCCCATGGAGGCTCGCAATTCCAGCATGTCAAAAGCCCCGAGGCAGAGCATAGCCTTCACAGCTCTACCCTGCTGATAGCTGTGAGTGCGTGTGTAAAAGAGGCCCGGATGATACAGCTTTTGCAGCATGTCGCGTACATTTGCCAGGATGTGCACATTCTCGTGAACGTTAGGCACCTGGCTGGGCAAGCTCCCATAGTAGAACACATTGTGGAACTGGTAGCGCATGTCCGGGGGGAAGTTGAGAATGGTGAACCATAAGCCCTGGGACTTGATGTTTTGCTTCGCAGTGAGATTGCTGAAAGGATTATAGCCATCTGCAGTAAATGACATAAGAAGGCGCAGCTCCGCACCCTCTCCCCGCATGTTTTCCAGAAAGAGTCGCCCGTCATGACCCTGAAGCTTCAAGACCGCAGGGGACACCCAAATGTCGGTCATCTCCCCTCCCGGTGTCGCAGACTCCATGACTTTGGCGGGATAGTCGACGAGAAGTTGCTCGATTCCGGATCGTGCCAGCAAACGACCCAGCCAGCTGTTGAAGTCTTGCAGATAAACGACGCGCCGCACTCTCCACGTACGAACCCCGTCCTTGATCTTTTCCTGGGTGAGCAGTTCGTTGCAAGTCTCTGAATAGCAGCAGATTTCACGGTCCCTCGGAATCTCAGAGACTTTCTTCAACGCGTGACAAGCGAAACATGAAGAGTATTGCACCACAACGGGATCCAGTTTAAGAGCCTTGATAATTGTGCGGGGATCCCGGGGAATCAAATTCAAAAGGGCATGAGCACTGGGAATGGATTTCAACAGGTCGTAGAGTCCTGCGAGTTGGACTTCTCCTCCTTTTCTTGGATTATTGAAGAGATGGGTCACGATGGCTGAGGTCACCAGTACTGTGAGAACATCTCGTGAAAACGTTTGGGGCACAAAATTATGCTCTGTTTGTCAAATGAGTGGTCAACATCAGGAGGAAACAACATAGGTAGACTTGCCATTATTCACAACCAGTTCAGATCTGCCCATCTGCAAGCACTGATGAGCCCAGTGTCTCCCCTTCTGCAAGACAAGATCCTGGAAGCGTCGGTCTATCTGTTCCCGCAGCTCGGCTTTCTGGTGTCCAGATATGTCTGCACTTTCAACAAGCCCGAGCAATTCAACAAGCCTAATCTCATAGACTAACATTTGTTCGTTGTTCTTGTGTCGAGCTAGGGCATATGGTCCTCTGTTAGGACCGTGACCGTGGATATCCAGTGGCGGTTGCTGTGTCGGATCAAATGGCCGGCCTCCACTGGGTGTGTGTACGAAGACCAGGGGTGACGAGAGAGGCGTCGAAGTGTTCATTGTTAGGAGCTCTGTTTGTGCGGCTGCCAGATCAAGATCACGACGAGGCTGATTGCGAGGTTCCGGTTGCCGATATGGGTTGTTGCTGTTGAAGTGTGGATTTGGACTCAAGCAGTCTATTCATATCTTATCTTATCTTGTCTTATCTGTACATCATCTTATCTGTTTGGTAGCTATCTTGCCATTGTTCCCAATCAGGCAATCCCCTTATACTTACATATGTGGTCTTGCCTTTGTTCTTGCTACTTTAGGCAAACCCCTTGTACTTACATATATGGTCTTGCCTTTGTACTCCCTACTATATAGGTAGCTAGATAGCGCTCTGAGGTCCCCAGTTTCTCACTGTTGACCTCAGACCTCTGTGCATTGCCTGTTCAACATTTGCGAGGGGGGGAGGACCGAATATTGCGCGCTGGTCCTGCCGCACTTTGGGGGTGGGAGGGATCATGGCCCATCGCGGGCCTCTTTGCTCGTGCCTCACAAGCGCGTTGGATGGTTTCATCGCGTCGGTGATTCCGTCAAGTCGTATAGGTGATTTCCAGGTGTCTTCCCTCGCAATAAATTTCACAATCACAGAGGGTGGTTCTTGGGAAAAGTGGTGTGGCCCCTGGATGAGCTCCTCCGGGAACTGAGAGACGGACTTGGAGGGTAGAAAGTGCGTGGACACCCACGTCAGACAGGATTTTGTCAGACTGTAGCGGAAGCCAACGAGAAGCGGGAAGTAGCAGCGTTTGCCTTGTGCGGCAGAGAGCCGGGATGAATCGTCACCGTCGCAGTTCTTCCAGCAAACTTAGGACAGTATCCGTGGGCCTAACCGCTACGACGAGAACTTGAGCTTCGGAGATAGTATATTGCGGGGATTACCAAGAAATGCTGGCCTTTGCTCTGAAGATGGCCCGAAAACAGTGATCCAAATTCGCTGCTGCGGCGAGCCAGACCGGGGCGGTTGACCTAAAGGAACAATTCAGGAGGCTCTCCCTAACCTAATAAATCTCCCACCGTGCAAAAGGTAATTCGATTTTGAAGGCATCGATGAAGAGTAAGCGCTCAGGTCACGGGTGTTTTGGCTATCACATGACCAAGAAACCCCATCCACAAACACGTTCAAAATTGTGTGCATGCGTACAAGTGTACATATAAGTGTACATGGGATCAACGTGAAGCTCCTGCATCTTTCTGCTCATCCACTTCAGCACCATGGAAGCCGGGCGAGGAGCCCGACAACACTAAGGTGTCGGAGGGACAAAGCCAGAAAGAGAACCCGTCTATGGGGTGATAGCAGAGAGAGGTACGCGTACAGAAGGTGAGAGTACGAGACAAAGCCAGTCTGATGTGACAGAGTCACGGATGTAAGTAAAGCAAGCGGAGCGCGGGTTTACACCCTCCCCCAATTAGAAAAAGCCATATCCTCCAACCAAGCCAACTGCGAGCGCTTCACATACCCGAAGGGTTACGCGGCAGACGTGGCTTCCCGGTCCTTTCCATTGAGTCGAGTTGAGGTTGGCGAAGGATGTGTCGAAGTCGAGTCGTCCTGGCGGACGCGAAGTCGCAGTCGAAGATTCGGGGCGAGCGTCTTGAACCCTAGATCTAGAGAATTTGAATCCTGTTGTCTTGAGGCTGTTCGTTGCGCTATAAGCGCTCGTTCTGTTATCCCATCCTGAGAAATCCCGGCATCCCATGCGTCCAGATGTTCTAGATCGTCTAGCTCAACTGCATCTATCCAATCGTCGTCCTCTGGGCCGTATCCATACCAATGGACTTTTAGTTGCCGTTTTCGGTAGCGAACGCGTTCGTCGACAATCTTGTTGACCAGATATTCGTCTTCTTGGCCATCGGGGGTAACAGCAGGCCCTGGGCGAGCGAGAGCGCGGTTTGGGAACAGCTCATTGTCATTTTCATTGAAAAGTTCAACCTCGGATGTATGAAACACCGGGTGCATCCTTGATCCTCGAAGGTCGAGCGTTACCGTAGAGCATTCAGGATGAAGAGCAATTATCGAGTATGGGCCCTCGCCACGCACCATGAATTTGGCGACGCGGTCGGTACCGGTTCCGATGTAATGCTTGCGGCGCTTGGTCGTGCTCAACACGACGCAGTCTCCTAGTCTGAATTCCTGAGTTGGACGGCGCGTCTTGTTTGCCTGTTCTGCTTGAGAAGCTTTTGCTGCCAGTAAGTTATCCTGTGCTTCAGCTATGTCGGCCTGTAGGGCATCCATAAACGCATGTGCAGCCTGGGTTTCAGTCGTCGCGTCTGAAGCGGCAGGGATCAGTGGGGGGATGATCCTTGGTGAGCGTCCAGTCTTCAACTGGAAGGCAGAAAACCCCGTCGACGCGTTTACGGAGTTCATCATGTTGAATCTGATTCGAGGAAGTGCGCGAGCCCAACCCCGCTGATTTGCAGAGACATGATAACGGATGCATTGGATGAGCGTCTTGTTCGTGCGCTCACTTGAGCCATCGGTCTCCGGGTGGTAAGCCGTTGACATCTTCAGCTTTACGCCGGTTAGTTTGTGCAGAGCGGACCAGAATTTTGACACAAAGAGTTTATCGCGATCGGAGACAATGTCCAGGGGCAGACCATTCTCGCAGTACCACTTATCAAAGAACAGGGCTGCGAAATCCTCCGCTGAGATGTCCGTGCGGGTTGGCGCAAATTGGAAATCAGACCCAAGTTGGTCTGTCATGGTTACAATGCAATTGAACCCGTCGTCCTCAGGCAGAGGGCCGATGAAGTTGATCGCTACCGAATCGCCTCAGGCATCGGGGATGGGGAGCGGGTGCAGCGGCCCAGCTTTCCTCTTGGTCGACGACTTGTTGCGTTGGCATTCGGCACATGAAGGAATATATTTTTCTTCAAGTTCTTTGCGCATGTGAGGCCAGTAGTACGCTGATCGTAGTGACGAGTAACTTTTATCGAAACCAAAATGGCCAGCTGCGTCGTGAGCCAATTGGAAGAAGGTTTCGCGGAGGTTGTTTGCCCGGGGTATTATCAGGCGATCGGCCACATACCAGAGGCCCGACTCTTGACGGAGACCGGGCAGGGAATCCTTCAATGAAGGGAGTTTCCTGGTCCACGGATCGTGGTCGTATCCCCCACGGATTGAGTCCAGCAAGGAGTCGTCCGTGGTGATACCCAAGATCGCCGCTACTGTCGGTGGGGATGTGTTCAACGGACGGGTATTAGCCCTAGCTAATCCGGCAGCAGCAGCAAGTGGACTCGGCAGCAGGGCGGAGACGAAGTCTGAGGAGGAGGAGTCAACTTCAGGGCGGTTCAGAGGCTCAGGAAAATCCGTGCGAGAGAGTGCGTCTGCAGCGATGTTGTCGTCTCCCGGCACATAGATAATCTTCATATCAAATTGCGAAAGGAATTCCATCCAACGGGCCTGTCTGCGCGACAAGTCCCGCTGTGTAGCGAAGTTTTCGAGGGTATGGTGGTCAGTGTAGACATGAACCGGCATACCGACAAGATCCGAGCGCCATTTCTGGAATGCGCGGATAATCGCAAGCAGCTCTTTTTCGTGGACTGGGTAGTTAAGTTCCGCACCCTTGAACGTGCTAGAGTCAAAAGCGACGGGGCGGGCAGTTTCCCAAGTCAGGCCGTAGGATAGTATGCCTCCAGAGCGAGTGTCGCTCGCGTCCGTAGTGACGAAAAATTTATTGTCCCCCATATTGAGGTGGTCAATCGTCGTCAGGCATTCGGCACTAACCACTAGTTGTTTGATAGCATCAAAGGCGATCTGGTGGGATGTGTTCCAACCCGGCCAAGCTAGTTCGGCGGACTTGTGCGTTAACTTGGAAAGAACTTCCGTGTGTTTTGCGAGGTCAGGTAGAAACTGAGCGACAAATCGGACCAAGCCAAGAAAGGCGCGCACGTTCGAAGCTGATTTTGGAAGAGGCCAATTAAAAATGCGTTCGACTTTCGCTTGGTCAGGTTCAATACCTCGTTGCGAGATATGGTGCCCCAAGAAGTCGATTTCATAGCAGAACAGCTGAGTTTTCTTTTCATTGCAATACAGCTGGGCCTTCTCCAAGGCTGCGAAAATAAGCCGAATATGCTCGGCGTGTTCATCCTCGTCTTTAGACCATATGATCACGTCGTCGAGGTATACGTGGCAGAATTTCCCGATGTATTCCCGCAGTGCCGCGGTAACCCGACGTTGTTGTACCGAGGGCGCGTTGCGCAGCCCTTGCGGCATGACAAGCCATTTGTAGAGTCCCAGGGGCGTCGATACCGCAGTATACTTGATAGAGTCCGGATGTAGTTTGGTTTGGAAGAAGGAGTCGGTAAAATCAATCTTTGACCAGATTTTCCCTTTAGCACAGTCCGTGAGGATATCGTCGACACGTGGGAGAGGGAAGACATCCGGGACGGTTTTCGCATTTAGTTCGCGGAAGTCATTTACCCAGCGGGGTAGAACGGCCTTGTCGGCCTTCGAGATCAACATTGCAGGTGAAGCAAAGGAGGAATTTGAAGGACCGATACGTCCTGCCGCCAAGTTTTTCTCAATCAATATACTCCAAGCCTCTTTGTACTTCCGAGGGCTAGGGTAGTTGCGTTTGGTCAAGGTATTACAAGCTTCTTTGAGGGATATCTTGCAATAGACGTCCGTTGGCAAGTCGTGAGCATGAGGTATAGGTTCGAAGATGGCACGAAATCCGTTTTTGATGGTATCCCCACGTATACGCAGGCGATCCCACTCGGCGAGGACTTCTATACGTTCACGTACTGCCGCAAACGACGTCCACCGGCCGAACAGTCTCAAACTCGTGAGCTGCCTCCATTCTTGCACGTCGCGCTTCGCAAACTCCATGGAGTTCTTTTGCAAGGGATTTCCGATGGGCTTGTACTTCCTTGAAAACCTCTTTCAACTTCTTTATCGGCTTGCGTTTGGGAGGGAGAGGTTTCGGGTTAAGGAGGTCATAGTCCTGGCGTGAATCGACCACAGAGCGTTTACGATGATCAATAACAACTTTATTTCGGTACAAAAACGGTAGCCCGGCAATCATGTCGACAGAAAGTCCAGGGACTACAAGAGCGCGAAGAGGACGGGATGTATATCGCTGGTCCGTAGAAGTAAGAGGGATTTTAACATAGTTGTAGTAAGAAGAAGAAGTATCGGCGATGGCTTGAGAGAAGGAGATAGGTACGCGGAGACGGTGAACGGGGAGCCCCAACTTTTCGACCAATGCTTCTGAAATTAGGTCTAAATGGGAACCGTCGTCAATAAGCGCTCGAATTGAATAAGAGGGAGTGGAAGGACCATCTATCAGGCAATGCCAGTAGATGTTGGGAACAGAATGGATGGCAGGGCGCGTGGTGCGCGGCTTGCCTGGAGCGCGATGAGGGAGAGTGGGGTGGGGAGGAAGGGGCAAGGGAGCGGAATGGAGGGGCTCACGTACAGAACGATCACCGATCTCGGTCTCGGAGTCCGTCTCGAAAGAGTCATCGTCCGTGAAGTATTTGTCGAATGCGGGCTGAACGGAAGCAACGGGACCGGTCTTGGCACCGAGAAGGGCGCGCTGCTCCTGGCTGAGGGCCTTGACGTTGAGGGTAGCACGCGCGGCATTGACGGAAGCCTGCGTCACCGGCTTATAGTCGATACCGGACGGGAACGTGCAGTTCGGAGCGCTATCAGCGGCGCGGTGGAAGACCCAAGGGAGACGGCATTTCGTGCACCCGAAGCATGCGTCAAGGAGGGAGTGCTCGGCCTGCGTAAGCTTTGGCGGGTAGGGGATTTTGGCGGCAGGCAGGCCAGAGCCGGGGGCGGAGGAGGAAGACGAGGCACGGTTGTAGCCGGAAGAGGATGCAAGCGGGGGAGCTGAAGCAGAGGAATCGACGCGGGCACGCTTCGATTCACGGCCACTGCCCTGGGTAGCATGGACACGACGGCGGGTCTCCGCTTCAATCTCCAACAAAATCGTCTCGCGATGAGCCCGGCGGTCCTCGTCGATGGTCTTGACAGCGTTGCTCCAAGCCTGGATGTCCTTGTGGGCAGCGAGCTCAGTCGATTTGTTCTGGATGAGCTTTTTCAGGACGGCATGGGTGGTAGCAACAATCTGGGCACGGAGGGTGTCGTCGTCGAAGCATTTGGGCTGCCCTTTGATCAGGGAGTTGGCTGCTCGAACGGAGTTTGCGTATTGGTCGAACGGCTCGTCTTCGCGCTGACGGAGGTCGAGGATGGTGTCGCGATGCTTGGAGGCCCAGTCGAGGCCGAGGAAATAACCGCACAGTTTGTCGAGGAACGCGGGGAAGGGAAGCAGAGCGAATTCTTCGCGGTTGAGCTCAATGTAGTCCACGATGCGGAAATCCTGCCACGAGGAAAAGAGCGCCTCGGTGACCTCGGAAGGGTCCGTCTTCGTAAGGCGAGCGTATGTCGCCGCTGCGTTCTTGCAGTTGCGGAGGAAAGGGAGAGAGAGGTCGCCCTCGGTGAAGGTGGGGGTGTGTTTCGGATTCGTGACGATGCAGCGAGCAAGGGTCGGGGTCGTAGTCGAGAGAGCGGGAGGCATGGTGGGAAGCGTTCAAGAACAGTAAGGAGGTAGTGGGGAGCGCGGGGGGGGGAAAGGATGCTTCGTGGGGATTCGAGTCGTCGAGAGCCCCAATATATCGGTTTATTACACGTAACGAACGTGCTGATGGAACGTTCGAGTCAGAGCGGCTTTAGAACGTTCGATTAGAACGTCCTCGGAGGTCGGAAGCGGCGGGAGGTGCGGCGTTAGTCAATTCAGATCCCTTGAAGGGTCTCTGGGATTGAGCTGAGGTGGGTGAGAGCGTGGTAGAGGTCTCTCGAGCAGCAGGCAGGAGGAAGGAGGTTTGGCGAGGTTGGGAGGTGCCTCGCTAAGCGTGGAGGGTTGTGTGCGTGTGATTGTGGAGTCGCGGAAGAAGCGCGCGTCGCCGGAGACGTTGGGTCCGAGCTCGCTAGGTCCGAATAGGCTTGGGCGAGGTGACGAACGAAGCAGCGAGGCGTTTCAGTTAGGCCCGAGACAACAGAGAAGCACGTTGAAGTGGAGGCGAGGTGTCGAATAAGGAAGGTTGTTCTTTCAAAAAAAGTGGAAGCCGGGCGAGGAGCCCGACAACACTAAGGTGTCGGAGGGACGAAGCCAGAAAGAGAACCCGTCTATGGGGTGATAGCAGAGAGAGGTACGCGTACAGAAGGTGAGAGTACGAGACAAAGCCAGTCTGATGTGACAGAGTCACAGATGTAAGTAAAGCAAGCGGAGCGCGGGTTTACACACCACGGCCTGGCTGACCGTCACGAGCTCCTTCAGGATCAAGCGTGTCTTTACGATGCCCCTGCCACTCAGTTGTCTAACAGATTAAGAATTTACGAAGTCAAGGAGCCACAAACAACTCACAACTTCATCCTGATCCCCGCCCTGAGCTTCCTGAGCGGCTTGCTGAGTATCTGAGCCATTGATGTCCTCGGTTCCTGCTGCCGGCTGGGCTGTTTCTACTGCCGGTGGCTGGGCTGTTTCTGCTGCCGGTGGCTGGGAAGCGGACGGGGCATTCCGAGCGCTACCTACCCATGCACGCGTAGCAACGACCCCAATCAACCCTCCTACAGCGAGTGCTTGCAAATTGGCGATCTAACGAGGCAGGTGAGTAAGGAGACACCTCAGGCTACACGCAGACACACCTGCTGGAACCAGGTGAACCTCTGCCTAAAGGTAAAAATTGCTGCCTGAACTCAAATGGATGAACCGGTGGTGGCGACGGCTCTGGCAATGGTTCTGAGGCCTGATCGAGTTTCGAGACATAGGTGGTGGCGATTGCTGCGTTCGACGTGAGGAGAACTCCAGCAATGAGCCATGGCAGCATAGCCTGTAATTACAAGGTCGGAAACTGGTTGTGATCGGAGTGAGACGTACCATGAGCACCCCAGTCTTCTTGGAGCTCTCTACCCATACATATAGTCGTCCATCACTCGCACCCGCTACCAACATTTGGCAACCTTCAGCCTATGGAGGTATAAAGGTCAACATTTAGATGGATCCGCCGTGAAGCCCAACCTGAAAAGCCAGACTGCAGATGTGAGCTGTGATCATGAGGAATCAAATCGTCATTCAGTTCCGAGGGCATTCATACGTACTGGTCACCTTGGAGTCTTTCAGCACGAAGAGGGGCTCGTTCCGGTCCACCTCGTACACCGCAATTCTGTTCATACTGGTTGCCGCAGCCACCATATCGGCACCGATGAAGACTATCGGGAGCAGGAAGGATTGCTTCTCTCCGGGTGAAAGTGGGGGTGTTCGCGACTTGAATTGACCGCTGAGATCTGCCCAAAGAAGGCCGCTAAAGGTCGTTCTGACGACCAGAAGACTTGACAGCGCAGACGAACAGAAGGAAGAGCTGGCAAATGTTAGAAAGGGATCAGTTTACTACACTGACACCCAACTTCGGCCGTGAAGAGTCGATGCTCCAGACTGGTTTGAGGCCGAGCGTGTATGCTCTGCTCTGTCCATGAGCACTGATTCGTGTCCTTGACGGAGGCCTCACCTGACTCCCCAGGCCATCCATCCGATGATGAGTTGTTCCCCGTGAAACTTGATATCGAAAACGACGTCATCTTCAAGTGGACTCCCGACGTGCTCGTCTTCAAGCCATACTGGTGGTCGTTCAGAGAGTAGCTTCCTATAACGCAGGAATCATACCGCCCTCAGCAGGTCGTTTGGCGACTAACGCGCGCCGTGCATAACCAATCGCGACCAACTTGGTGGTGGGCTGGAAGTCGACGCAAGTTATCGGCGCTGAAAGCTCCCGGACGGGAAACTCTGTGTGTTTTCTCTTGGTTTTAGGCCAAGAAGGCAACACCATGGGCAGGTCCCAGCACTGACCATTTGCCAGTCCTGCAATGACCTCGTGCGGGCCAACCCAGACGACTGCACGCACACCGTTATCAAAGGAAAATTGGGACGTCTTGCGCAGAGTGACTCCCACACGACGGTAAACAGTAAGCCCTCCGTCTTCAGAGCTTGTTGCCAGCAGGTTGGGCTCTTGGGAGCAGAAAACGACCGAGTTTATGGCGGTGCGGTGGTCCTGATGGGTTGCTGTCAGCTGGAAGGACGGAATATCGCTGGAGCTCATCTTGGGATTCAATAGATCAAATGAGTCCTGTCTGGCCATGGTCGCGCTTTATGATTCTGGGTCATACGTGAAGCAGGATGGAGGCGACATCTGAGATGCCGACGTGCATGATCGATTCACATCAAACTAGTACAAAAAAACTGTGGCTCAGTTGGAAAATGAAGCAAAAAAAAAAAAAAAAAAATGTGCGTATTCTATCCATCTAGATCTCCCGCTTTCGATTCGAATTCATCGTCCGCGATGCTTTCGACATTATCTGACTCGGATTGTCCCGATGGACCAGCGACGGGCTCCAGTGACACGCAGAGTGCCTTTGGGAGTTTCAAGACTTTTTCCCTAGTTTGCAATCGTGCTTCAACGGCCAGCGGCGGAGGATACAAGCCGCCCCGTTTGACAGGAATTGCATTTACCGCCGCGAAGTTGATTTTCTGCGCCGGGTATTCTGTCCAGCCTACGTCCAATCTGCATCTATGCAAGCTCTATAATATTCTCAACTTACCAACTCTTTCGGGGTGGTTGAAGCGTTTGAAGTCGTAATGGTATATCACACTGAGTTCCAAGTTATCGTTTTGAGACGGCTCCGTCATAAACTCGCGAGGATCGTGTCCCCCAATAATTCGGTCCACTATGGTGACGTCCCCGTCCTGCGCTTCGAATTCTATTACCACATCCCTTGTCTTGATATGATTTAAGTATAGGTGCAACGGGAATGAGAATGTAACGCGCTTACTGTCGATTTGTGAAACAGGAGCATGCTACTCTGGTCCAAGTGCACGCCGCACAGGTCCTGCACCATGCAGCAAACCCATAGGAGTGTGTTTGGGGCGCTTTGTTGTGCCGTCGAAGCATAAGGCCATGGATTGTGGATGTAGGCGTAAGATTTGCCGTTTTCGCGCTTATACTCTTTTAACTAAAAGCAGAGTCCGTCATGAGCGCCGTCGGGGAGAATCGTTATCGATAGTCGTACCTGGAGGGGTTTGGAGGCTTTCTTTCTGGGTTTGGCCTCTTTAGGCATGATGAAAGACGGAAGGAAAGTCGAAAGCGTCGAGTGACTTGCATCGTAACAGTGTTGTGACCCATTGGCTTGCTCAATGGTCTGCAATGAATCAAAGAGGTTTTCTAATTTACACCGATGTAATATACGAGAAAACTCTGCATGGGTGTACAAAAGTTACAAATGCGGCAGATATGGTACAGTCGCGAGGGACAGTTAGCTACCGCCGCTACGCCTAATCTGGTGAGCTGCGCGTGCTTCCGAGGTAGTCGCCAGGCGTGGCGGGTTACTCCGGCTAACAGATGGCGGTTCAATCTGGCTAGTATGCCCAGTCTTGATTTTCTTCCGCGGCCGCTCCTGATCATCGTCCTCTGACAGCTGCTTCTTGAGTTGCTCGACCATAAACTCGTCGTGCTCATGGCACACACGCATGCCACGTCTCGCTGTACTGTGCCAGACGATCTTCTTTGACAAGTCTATTTTGTACTTGGGCTGTTGGTCTTCTCGTCCAGCCCAGTCGAAGTCGAGGATCTGCATCTTCCCGCGCTTGTCGACGAGGAGATTGGGGCTGCGAAGGTCACCATGGACGTGCTTCTTGGTGCCCAACTGCCTGACAATCGCCTCGAGTTGGTCAACGTCGGCTGCCTTTGGCGGGACTCCTTGTTGAAGTGTGGATTTGGACTCAAGCAGTCTATTCATATCTTATCTGTTGAACAGGCAATGCACAGAGGTCTGAGGTCAACAGTGAGAAACTGGGGACCTCAGAGCGCTATCTAGCTACTTATATAGTAGGAAGTACAAAGGCAAGACCATATATGTAAGTACAAGGGGTTTGCCTAAAGTAGCAAGAACAAGGGCAAGACCATATATGTAAGTATAAGGGGATTGCCTGATTGGGAACAATGGCAAGATAGCTACCAAACAGATAAGATAATGTACAGATAAGACAAGATAAGATAAGATATGAATAGACTGCTTGAGTCCAAATCCACACTTCAACACTCCCCCCGGGATGAAAGCAGTCTTCATTGCAAACCAAGACACTGTCGAAGAGACAGAATGGTGTATCATGAAGCTCTGCGCCGCGAGGATGCACATTTGTGGCAGGAAGCAGCCGCTTCAGAGATTAACTCACTCTTGGAGAACTGCACTTGGGAAGTTGTCGACCCTCCTCCGGGTGTAAAGCCCATCCGATCCCAATGGGTCTTTGTGATCAAGCACAAGTCTGATGGCACAGTTGAACGCTACAAAGCCCGACTTGTTGCCGATGGCCGGCGCCAACGTGCAGGTGTGGATTTTAATGAGATTTTCTCTCCCACCTTCAAACCAGCCACCCTTCGCACCATTTTCGCTCTGTCTGCTCAGCACGAAATGAAGCTTTGTTCCATTGACTTTTCGTCTGCCTACCTCAACGGGGACCTCGAGGAAGACGTCTACATGGCTCAACCAGAGGGTTTTCCCCAGGGCAGACCGGACCATGGCCAGTTACTTAAACTGCTGCGCTCTCTTTATGGGCTAAAGCAAGCTGGCCGGCAGTGGTACAAGAAGCTAGCGGAGAAGCTCGCTTCAATGGGCTTCAAGTGCCTCCAGTCTGATCGCTCTTGCTATATCTTTACAGATGGCAATGTGCGCATCATCATCCCCATTCATGTCGATGATGGTGTGATTTGCGCTAAAACCGACTCGGACATTGACCGTGTCATTGCTCAACTTGGCTCATCATTCAAAGTCAAGGATCTTGGTCCGACCGAATGGTTCTTGGGCATCAAGATTGAGCGTGATGCGCAGACTGGAGCCATTTCGCTGTCTCAGCGGCAATATGCCTCTGATATGCTGAAGGACTTTGAAATGGATGGTAGTGCACCTGTGTGGGTACCGGCAATGATGGGTGTGTCACCGCGGTATGTGACGCGTGACACTACCGATACATCACCGTTTTTTTCCGTGTTCATCGAGCAAAATTTCAATAACTCCCGTCCGTCTTATCCGTTCGGGCTGAAATTTGGCAGAGAGGTCCCTAGGATATATAGCTACAATTTGGTTATAGGAATTTTGATTATATATATTATTGCTTCCGCTACGAAAGATCTATGCTAACACTCTTCCTCCTCACAATTTGGACCAGTTTGAATCACTCGACGGTCAATATAAAGAAAGGAAAACACTCTATAACACATGAAAACACGATACAAAACAATGCGACTCATGTACAAGCTCTTCCAGAGCGATCCAAGGCTCGCTCTTCCTCATCATCACCTGCAGTGTCCATCTCCTTCTCCGCGGCGGCGGTTGGTTCAGAGGGCGGTATTCTGTTGCAGAGGATTGATAAACACACCATCAGCCACGGAAACACACACCTGGACTTGTATCGGCTCAACGCTGCCAAGACAATGCCCTCCAGCACCGCTCTAGAGTCTCCCCACACCCGCTGCTTCTCCAGCGTCGGATCACCGATGAGATTCTTGTAGATTCGAAGCTGATCCCGTAATTCTTTCACAATCATCTTCCCCACCTTCGCTTCATCGAGAACCAGACCAACGGTTGCCAACTGCGCGAGTTCCAGTCGGCGATCTTCAGCGAGTGCTGCTTTGCGAGCGCGAGTCTCCTCGGCCTTCCGCATGATCGCCTCTGCAATCTCCTTGCGCATGCGAGCGTTCTCGCCACTTGCATCCCTCTCCCGTGCCAACTGCATCACGTAGCGATGGTCGTCGTCCTGGGCGAATGTGTCGATCCACGCTTCTGTCCCATTCCGCTTGAATTGCTCTCGCGCAGAGAAGTTGGCGGTCGAGATATTCGGCCGGGCTTTGCATGCGACGCGCCAGGCACCAAGACCACCCTCGTTCTTGCAGTTGGTTGCCTCGGGGACGACCAAGGCCCGTGACAATTCCGGAAGTGTGTCGATTGGACCACCGCGGAGAAACTCTTGCGTAAATTGACACCAGCCACGTGCACATCCGCGAAAGAGAGCAGAAACCATCGACTTGAGATGCGGGAGCTCTGGTTCAAGGAGACGAACAATAGCCAACAGGTCGGCGTTACGGATAGGACCGTTGTCGAGGGTGAGCTCGGAGTCTGGGATGGATGGATCGAAGAGGAGGCTGGGGTTGATGGCAATCCGCATGCAGAAGATGGGAACACGGCGGTGGAGGTCAATTAGATCGAGCTGGTTGACGTAGGTTGCGCCCTCGGAGGGAGTTCCGCACACTCGGCCCATGTAGACTTGCCCAACAAGAACACCGTAGACAGCGTAAGCGCACATCTCCACCATTGTTGATGGGCATTCAAAGGCGAGGAGCACATTTTTCTCCATGTGGTTCTCGCCAGCTCGAGTCTTGGTGTCACAGAAGTCACGCAGCAACTTTGAGTACAGATCGTGGTGGATAACAACTTGAATGGCAGCATCGGGGTAACATCCGTAGCGCGTGTTTGAGACGTCGGCGAGTTGCGCGTCGAGAGCAAGAGCATGACCCAGGTAACGCAGTGCGAGTGCTTCACGCATGTAGTTCAAAAAGCGGTCGTGATATCCTTTCTTGGAGTTCTTGTTGCGTGCGAGTGCGGCTGTATGAATCAGGAATGTGAAGGAACCTCGAGGTGAGACGCACCGAACAACTCAAGCAGCTTAATGGCTCCACTTGTTGTATTTTCCCTTGCTTTCTTCGCAGCTGCCGAGTCCTTTGCCGCTAGTGTGATCGTCGAGTCGTTTGCCTTGTTCGGAAGAGCGACAGGTCGAAGGTCTTCTTTCATTCGTAGCCACGCTTTCTGTACTTCCTTGGTACCATAGACGAGCGCGTTTAGGTCCTTGTGCATGCCGCAGCCGAAGGCAATGAGAAGGTCAAAGAGGGCTTTATTGGCTTTGTTCAGGTCGTTGTAGAAATCTTGACCAAGACGTTCGGAGATAACACCAGCGGTCGCAGTACCGTAGTCAGCGCTCATTCTAGCAATAGTCAATGGGTGAATGGTAAAGAACAGACTCGGAAATGCGTGCTTACGGATTCAGAATCCCGCAAAGAACAGACTCGGAAATGCGTGCTTACGGATTCAGAATCCCGCGGAGAGCCAAATAACGCTCCACGTCCTCCTCAGTCACGTCTTTTGCCGCATCTACCAGCTCCGAGTCTGAGAGATCTTCGAATAGTTGGTCACCCACCGCCTCCAGCATCAAAGACCGCTTGAGTTCACCCGAAAGCCGCTGAAATTTTCTTCCGTCAGCAGCATGGTCGCCATTTTGAAACGTCAGTTTTGTATAGACGGTGGTGATATTGAGTGTGTAAGCCTGACGAAGCGCGGTAGGTGAGTTCGTGTAAGTTTTCGTGAGATCTTCAATGAGAGCGAGATTTCCTCGATGTTGCGCCTCGCCTGTATGCGCTTGTGCCCGCTCGACACCCAAGAATCGTGTTTTCCAAGTCGCTGGTACGTTCTCGTCGCCATAGGATTGAGCTTGCACATTCGAGTGTCGGCTTTCGACTGTAATCCCGCGATGTGTTGTTCCGTCGCTGCTGATACCAAGAGCTGTAGCCAGAGTTAACAGCCAAGAAGGAAACAAGTGGTCTTGTACCAGGACTGTTGACAATGTCGTATCCTGTTTGCATTGCTCCCGTATTCCCAGCCGGTGGGTCAACGCTCTAGAGCGTCATTCAGGTACTCACTCGGTTGATTAGATTTTGTTTCTTGCTTCAAACATCAATGCCCTAGCCCGCAACTACCTGCTACCGTCAGAGTGGGACTTTTGGGGACTGAAGGCGGGCGAGGCGATCGTGAAACCCATCTCCCTCTCTGGATCTAGCCAGAACATCGTGCCTCTTCTGTCTTTGCTGGAGTTCTTCTTGCTCTCGCTGAATCTGCGGAGCGCCGATCCTAGCCGCTTCCGGCCCCGCGTCCCTGTTCCAAGTTTACTTCTTCCCTCAGCTCTACGGACTATTATGCGTCGAATGTCCAAAGATAAATGGCACGAGTGCTTAGGGGAGATCGCCACAGGAAATAAGAACCGTTTGAATTTCCAGCGTGTGCGCCAGAACTTCATGTTGGTTATGTTTGGCTGGCACTGGTTTACGGTGAGGTATTCACTCTCGTTTCTCACAAATACTAACCACTTGATAAGAGTGCGAGTCGCACCATTGATATTCCTCCCACAAGAGCAGATGTAGAGTTGTGGATGGCAAGGTAGGCTACACGGCTCGCTAAACATCAGCTCACGCATGACCTGATCTAGCCAAAACATTCGAGACGTTCAGATACTGGAAGGCGCGACCGTAGACTGGCTACACCCAGTGCGAATCTATGCCCTATGCCCATTGTGGACTTTCATTCCTCATAACCTGGCTGGCGCATATTTGAATGCCCAGGGTATCTCAGGCCTATCTACAGTATGCCCACAGGTCTGCAGGGCTCTCTTTAACACTGTTCCAGCTCAAATGGTGCCAAGGGACCGAAGTGGTCAATCTGCTGCGACCCGTTTACAACATCGTTCATGAGGCATTTCTGCATCCCACGCAGATCCCGACTGATATTGACAATTCATTGATTGCCACGGCTCAACGGGTGATCAATCTTGTCGCGGGCATGGACCTGAAGGGTCACATTGACATGCTTTTTGAATGGACTGGTACGTGTTTCTATACTTCATTCGCGTCGACGTCTAGAAATGTTACAGAGGAAACTTTGCACAATTTTCGATGGGGAACAGCGGATCACAGGGAGCATGCACCGCAGGACAGTGGAAGTGGATTTTCAGGTTCCCCCTGCGGTAATTGACTTCAACTTGCATCTGGCAGTGAGCTGACAGCTCGCACAGGTGTCGTTAGGACCACGGACCTTTCTAGGACCACGGACCGTCGTGATGTCTATCGGGCGAGTCCCTGGGAAAAAATTGCAGCTGCCACAGGTTTCACGTACAGCGTAGAACGAACTGTGGATCCTGCTGACCTTCACCTTCAATCTGGTCAGGAGTTGCCCAAGCCTGCAAGCCGCTGTTTGAGTGTTGCAGAGCTCACGGATCAGAGCGGATGCGCCTCTGAACCAGCAAATATGGGAACTGTGCATCCAGACGAAGGGTACATGGAGGGGCTGCCAGAGAACGAGAACGCGGTTCTGGATGTTGACCTGGAAAAAATTTATGATTCGTACATACATGATGAATTTTCAGCTTAGTTTTCGTCCTTAGACTCCGGCGCGAGTTGTTCCTCCTCCGAGACATCCCACTCTTCCTCCTCTGGTATTCTTGGCGCCTACTTGAGCTCTCGTTGACGCCCTTCCATGGCGATTTTGGTTTTGTTTTGTTTTGTTTTGTTTTGTTTTTGGCTGCTTCGGATTTTGTCAGGAAATTTCTTCCTTTTGCGGCGAGGCTCCTTTCCAACCGTGTTTACGCCCATGCTATACCTAAGTGGAACCTAACGTGGCCTGTCTCTGTCCCCCATGGACGCTAACGACGATGGACTCCCTCTCGTGCCTCTCCCTCTCGAGAGCATCTGCGCTCGCCGGCGTACGGCGCACCGCGATTGCAAAAAAAAAAAAAAAAAAAGAAAAAGACGGCAAACAACAACTAGCTGCGTCTCAACGTCGGCGCTGAGCGTCTGCTTCGTCCTCTTGAGGTGCGTAGATCCGCTTTAAAACTCGGTCAGCGTCGAATTGTATTGCCTATGGGCGACGGTTATAGCTATAGAAGGTGAGTTTGGAGGTGTGCAGCGACACAGTCGAATGCAGAGGCAGCAGCCCAAGACTGCACTTGGAGCTCGTCTAAAGCAATGCCTGTGTTTTGCGTAGGTCATTTCGAGTCGTCCGAGTTCCACTCTGGTTTGCCCGCAACTGGCTTTCCCGGAGAAATAAGGGCCCATGAATCGTGTTCCGACGTTCAGTCCCAGACGATCTACAATGAATAACAAGGTCAGTTTTGAATAAATCTCAGAGACTCGGAAAAGTGACTCACTGGTGCTTTCCCTCCGAAATACGGCCCAGCAAACGCCGTATTGCCCTCTGAGTTGTATATGGCGGTCAGAAAGGATGAGCGCTGGCACAGCGCCAGGTTTGCAGATCGAGACGGTGACGGACCGCGGCCGGTGAACGGAAGAAGCGGGGGGTCAGTGCTTGATAAATGGGGAGGGGCATACAACATGTCGCTGATGGCAAGCGTTATGGAATGTGACCCCGCTTTAAGCATGACAATCACTCGTCGTCGAAGAGATCTGGCATTAATTATTTGCCCTCTGTATTGACCTCTCTCACTACGGGCATAGTCCCATGATCCGGGCCGGATCATGGTAAGATCATTTTGCATGTTCTATCAATGTTCTTTAAATGTTCCATGACATGATCCGGCCCGGATTATTTTGAATGTTCTATCAATTATCTAATGATGTTCCGGGCCGGAACATTCAAAATGATCCACCCGGGAACATTTATAGATCATGTATTGCAATATATATATTCCCATAATTGCCTTATTGAGAATGTCCGTATATAGTAGCTCTAGGAATTTATATTTGCTTTATTTGGAAGGTCTTGATTTACAAGAGGAAGGACGTCAATTAATGATCAATTGAATGAGATTGGGGGACTGTTACCTGTCCTTTGCACAAAGACATGGTAGATGGTGGAACTGTGTGTCAGTAATGCCTCCGCTGAGTTATGGCACACCATCCATCGTCAGTTAAGCATAATTTTCCATTTGTTCTTGTTGTCTGTGGATATTTACATCATTCTATTACTTGTTGAATTCCCAATCTCCCAAATGATCTGCTGACCTGACATAGATATAGCACATCCTTCCATGTTCTGTGTGAAATTGAAGTGTAGCCAGAATAAAAAGTGAGTTTGGACCACTATGGCGTGACGTGATTTTTTTGTAACTACAAAAAAATCACATCACACTGTCTCCCAACCTTGTCTGGCCCTATCTCCACAACCACTCCATCTATCAACTTGAAACTTCTCACACACCTCCCTGGACCACCTCCCAACCTCTTGCCACCTCCACGCTCGACTTGTTCCCACGCTATCCTGTCCAACGCTGCCAGACACATTCTCGGCCAAGAACGGTGTGTATTGCAGGATTCTCTGGATGGATTGGTGCTCAAATTACGGTGTACGTTCCCACCATCCCTCTTGCCATCCTCCCCTAAATTCGTCCGGAATGCCCAAGCCGTTGTTGAGAACAAGCCCTCTCAGCATCGCTCCCATCACCTCATCCACTCATTCAATCCCTAGCTCGTTCTCCGTAGCCGCTACACCGAACCTCCCAGAAGTTTGACCATGGCTACCTTGTCTTACCCTCTCTCGCCTCCCCAATTTACATCCCTAGTGCCCCAGCCGTTGTTGAGAACAATGACACAGAAGAACATATCATGAATGATGTACCCAAGACAATCATCTGTATCTCCCGCATCCCTGCCTCTCCTGGAACCATATTCGGTGTGCAGTCCCCTCCATTTGACATCTCATCACTCCCCAACTTGCAGCTCGAACGCCTCAGCCATTGCGGAGAACGACACATTCCAATCTTGTACCCTGGCTCCATATTGTGTCTATACTACGACAGAGCTTTAATCACCTTCTTCATTCTGGCAACCTCATTTCTTTCTTTCTTGCCTTGCAACCTGTGCACATTACCTCACAGGTAACCGTCTGGGAGGCTGGTTCTACAGAATTGGCTGTTGTGTACAGGTTGCCACCCTCCATGTCCTTAGCACTCCTCTCCTCCAGTCTGAACACCCTCCATGTGCCACCCTCCTTGCCCACTTGCCACCCTCCTTGCCCACTTGCCACCCTCCCTATCCTCTAGAGGCTTGCTTGTCCCAACCCTCAGTGCTCAAGCCTTATTGCGTCAGTTTTCTGGGTCACATGATCAGGAAACAGCGTGACGTGACCTTACATATCTCACTCAATATTTATGCAGATCTTTCGTTCTCAAGTGTGTGAAGCCTTATTTTAGGTCCTCTCAAAGCTCCCGTCACCCACAAGTCGCGCTCTATCGCTGTTGTGGCCAGGGAGACACCCCATTTTGAGTTAAGCACCTCCCCTGCAAAAACTTCCATATCTCGCTCAATATTTATGCAGATCTTTCATTCTCAAGTGCCTGCAGCCTTATTTCAGGTTCTCTCAAAGCCCCCCGTCACCCGCACGTTGCACTCTATCGCCTTTGTGGCCTGGGATGCAGCCCATTTTGAGTTGGGCACCCCCCTGCCAAAACGCAAATATCTCGCCCAATATTTATGCAGATCTTTCATTCTCAAGTGCCTGCAGCCTTATTTCAGGTCCTCTCGAAGCTCCCATCACCTGCAAGTCGCGCTCTGTTGCCATTGTGGCCAGGGAGGTGCCCCATTTTGAGTTAAGCACCCTGCCAAAACGCAAATATCTCGCCCAATATTTATGCAGATCTTTCATTCTCAAGTGCCTGCAGCCTTATTTCAGGTCCTCTCGAAGCTCCCGTCACCTGCAAGTCACGCTCTATTGCCATTGTGGCCGGGGAGGTGCCCCATTTTGAAGCATCCCTGTGCAAAAACACGAATATCTCACCCAATATTTATTAGTGCTCTGGCCTCTGTTCCCATTTCTCCCGTTTGCATCGACACCACCCGTGACACCACCCACCCTGCCATCTCGCGTTCCAGCATCCACAAACTTGGTGATCACGCCTTTCTGCTAGACGCCTCCGAGACTCGTCAGGGTTGTGAAGTCAGGGAACATGAGATGAGGGAGGGACAGGAAGTATTTCTGCGGTCAAGGGAAAGGGCCAATCCCTCATTTACCAGCTGCTCTCGTGGGCTCTTGTGCAATTGCCCATCATACTGCATCGATGTACCTAGGTAGTCTCAGTAGGTTGAATGGAACAGCAAGATGGTGAGGAAGTCAGAATTCTGTGCAACCACCGAAGTTAGCCATGCAAGAGGACAGCGATATTGGATAAATGGCATAGCATGAATTAGAATATGAGAGAAGTATTGCACTAAGTGCAAGACCAATTTATCATTAACTGACATCCTTCCTCTTGTAAATCAAGACCTTCCAAATAAGGCAAATATAAAATTCCCAGAGCTACTATATACAGACATTCTCAAAAAGGCAATTATGGGAATATATGTATTGCAATGCATGATCTATAAATGTTCCCAGGTGGATCATTTTGAAAGTTCCGGCCCGGAACATCATTAGATAATTGATAGAACATTCAAAATAATCCGGGCCGGATCATGTCATGGAACATTAATAGAACATTGATAGAACATTCAAAATAATCTCACCATTATCCGGGCCGGATCATGGGACTATGCCCGTAGTGTCTCCTCAAAAGACAAAACTTGCTTAGAAATGGCTGAGGTATAGACCTGCAAAATTTTGCCATCTCACTTGGAGCCCTTCCTGAGATCCTGGACATGCAAGCCAAATCAAGAACCCAGTATTGCCTACAG
Source organism: Mycena amicta (assembly GCA_029282125.1). Lineage (NCBI taxonomy): Eukaryota > Fungi > Basidiomycota > Agaricomycetes > Agaricales > Mycenaceae > Mycena > Mycena amicta. The sequence goes on along the minus strand of JARIHP010000037.1, from coordinate 26,178 downwards.
TCTTTGTGTGGCCAGTACAACCTCAGTTTAGCCCCAGTCACTGTGAAATTTGTTCTGGAACATGAGATGGCATCCATAACATCATATTATCTTGCTTTCCGACGGATACATAATTAGTGCGAGCTTCGAGACGATTGGTTCCAACACCACTTTCCAAGCCCATCACCAGAATCTGCAAGTTCAATTGCGTTTCTTGTGCGTTTCTGGCCAATAATTCGCATTTTCTTGGGCAGATTATTGATCCTAAATACTTTCATGACCGTTCCCAGCAAGAAATAGTACAAAAATAAAAGATTAGACACATATTCGGGGTGATGGTTGGCATGATCAGTGGAGTGTCGTGGACATTGCTCAACACACAGATATCCGATGCGCGAGAAACAACTTTTTGTTGAACAGGCAATGCACAGAGGTCTGAGGTCAACAGTGAGAAACTCTTGTATTATGCATGAGAGTGAAGGAACTACTTGCCTGAGGTCAACAGTGAGAAACTGGGGACCTCAGAGCGCTATCTAGCTACCTATATAGTAGGAAGTACAAAGGCAAGACCATATATGTAAGTACAAGGGGTTTGCCTAAAGTAGCAAGAACAAGGGCAAGACCATATATGTAAGTATAAGGGGATTGCCTGATTGGGAACAATGGCAAGATAGCTACCAAACAGATAAGATGATGTACAGATAAGACAAGATAAGATAAGATATGAATAGACTGCTTGAGTCCAAATCCACACTTCAACACTCCCCCGGGATGAAAGCAGTCTTCATTGCAAACCAAGACGCTGTCGAAGAGACAGAATGGTCGCACGAGGAAGAGGCATGGTAAGGATGTCCGCAAGTTGGTCCCCAGTCGGGACATATTGTGGGACAATGTGCCCTGAGGCAACTTCGTCTCTGAGCCAAAAGAAGGCCAGATCGAGGTGTTTCATCCGCCCATGGTGTTCTGGATTCTTTGCAACTTGAATCGCAGATTGATTGTCCATAAGCAGGGGGGATGGTCCAGTGACTGGGTAACCCAACTCCAGTAGCAGATTGCGCATCCACTTCATCTCCTTGGCTGCCTCCATGGCGGCAGTGTACTCTGCTTCAGTTGTAGACAACGAAACAGTACTTTGTAGTTTGCTTCGCCAGCTCACTGGAGCGCCATTCATAAGAATCATAAAGCCACCAGTACTCTTTCCAGAGTCCTTGCAGCCTCCATGATCAGCGTCAGAGTATGAAATGAAGGGGTGAGATGAAGGCGGACCCCGGATGTAGGTCAGCTTAAAGTCAAGTGTCCCTTGTATGTAGCGGAACAAATGCTTTACAGCTTTCCAATGAGGCTCACCCGGGTTGCTATTGAACCTGGCAAGGAGTCCAACGGCATAGGAGATATCAGGACGAGTTTGGGTAGCCAAGTACATCAGAGAGCCGACCGCTGAGAGATATTTGCTCTTGTAGCGTTTCGACTCTTCCTCTGTCTTAGGCCCCATCTCCTTGGTCAAAATTAGACCAGGCTCCATCGGAGTTTGCACAGGTGCGCTACTGTCCATTTCAAAGTCCTTCAGCATATCAGAGGCATATTGCCGCTGAGACAGCGAAATGGCTCCAGTCTGCGCATCACGCTCAATCTTGATGCCCAAGAACCATTCAGTTGGACCAAGATCCTTGACTTTGAATGATGAGCCAAGTTGAGCAATGACACGGTTGATGTCTGAGTCGGTTTTAGCGCAAATCACACTGTCATCGACATGAATGGGGATGATGATGCGCACATTGCCGTCTGTAAAGACATAGCAAGAGCGATCAGACTGGAGGCACTTGAAGCCCATGGAAGCGAGCTTCTCCGCTAGCTTCTTGTACCACTGCCAGCCAGCTTGCTTTAGCCCATAAAGAGAGCGCAGCAGTTTAAGTAACTGGTCCGGTCTGCCCTGGGGAAAACCCTCTGGTTGAGCCATGTAGACGTCTTCCTCGAGGTCCCCATTGAGGTAGGCAGACGAAAAGTCAATGGAACGAAGCTTCATGTCGTGCTGAGCAGACAGAGCGAAAATGGTGCGAAGGGTGGCCGGTTTGAAGGTGGGAGAGAAAATCTCATTAAAATCCACACCTGCACGTTGGCGCCGGCCATCAGCAACAAGTCGGGCTTTGTAGCGTTCAACTGTGCCATCAGACTTGTGCTTGATCACAAAGACCCATTGGGATCGGATGGGCTTTACACCCAGAGGAGGGTCGACAACTTCCCAAGTGCAGTTCTCCAAGAGTGAGTTAATCTCTGAAGCGGCTGCTTCCTTCCACAAATGTGCATCCTCGCGACGCAGAGCTTCATGATACGTCCAGGGAGGCTTGTCAGACTGAGTTGCAGCACGGGCAAACTCAGTGACGTTGGGAATAGCATCATGCGCAACAAGGAGCACACGCGCATTGCCATCGGTTAACAGGAACCCGTCATCGTCATCAGACGAATTGGATGGAGGAGCAGGTGTATGCGCAGCAGCCTCATCACCATGATTGTAGTGTCCGTAGCACATCCGCGCTGCAGCACGTCTGGACGTTTCTTGATGGTGACGAAGTGGATGGGAAGGACTGAAGGATCGACCCATTTAATTCGTTCGCCCTACCCACATTTCAGCCAAGGATGAGAGATACCAGGAGCGGCAAACATACATCTTTTCGGGACTCCAGACGATCACCCTTTGAAGCCTCGGTCAGCGCACAATTGTTGAGAGCCTGGAGAAGCTCGGGATCCTGGGCTTCACAGTACAGAAACCGGTAGCAATGCCGCTCGGGTTGCAGGTTTTTGCAGATCTTGCAGCCGGAAGTACCTGGCGGAGCATCATAGCCTGCTTGCTTGGATGGTCTTGAGGCGACGATTGGCTTGGGGATCTCCCGTCGCTTTGGTTGGTGATATTCGGAGGCGTCCTCCATTTCTTCGTCCATACAGCCCGTTTGAGCATCATCTTCCCCCACTCCCTCCATTTCTTCGACCTTCATTTCTTCGTCCATACAGCCTGTTTGGGCATCATCTTCCCCCACTCCCTCCATATCCATATCCTTGTCCGTCTTTCCTTCTGCAGCGTCCGCAATCCCCATTCCCTCTGTATCATCCGTGGGTTCGAGTGACTTGAGTGAATGCATGGACAGAGGCGAAGGCTTGAGGGAGTCATGATGAAGGTGAAGGTCTGAGTGAGGAAGGCGCGCGTAAACCGCGGGGGGCGTTGAGCGTAAGCGCATTGGAGGTGGATGGCGGATGACCAGACATCGGGTGGCACCCGATGTGCACGCTCTAACTTGCGAGTGGACGACGATGGGGGAGAGGGAAGGCCCGTCGCTGTGAAGTTGAAGTACACAGAGGCATGAGGAGAGAACTACAAGCTTGAGTCAGCAAAGCAAGCAAAGAACACGCCAGAGGAAAGACTCACCATGACCGGCAACAATGACAACGACAACAACAACGAACGACCACAACGATGAGCTAGGCCTGCCCAAGGCGACCCGACGGATCAGTCTTGAGCACGAGCTCGCAACCAACCTCTCCCAGTCAGACGAGTGTGGGGTCAGGGTAAGGACCCTGCGTACCTAGGCATGGTCCTTATATACCCCGGCCGGCGGCTGTGCTGAATTTCGTGGTTTGTTGACAAATGTGTGGTGGTGGACGCGTCGAGGAGGTAAGCGTTATGAGCCCGAAATGGACTGTGACGCTGCATCCAACTCAGCCAAGTCCACCTCGGGTTGTTTCCCCGCGACCAGAACATCCATCTGTGCATGACGACGACGCTGGACGCCCTTCGGAAACCTCAAGCCGCTCTCTTTGAACTCTGGATACCGAGGTGGGTGATCATTGGCCTGAACAATGCAAAACTGGTCGGCATTGTGCTAGATGCTCGGATGATCCTAAACGACACTGCCTCACGATGGGCCCTTATACTGCTCATGCTCGAGCTCTGGAGAATGAGGTGAGTGATCATTGGACGATGTAATGAGAAACTCACTGTTTTATCAGCTAATTCGCCTCGCACGACTCAAGACGACTTGAAGGCCACGTTCCGGCCACCCTGGATGTTCTCCGACCATCTCTCGCCGCCGCTCTACACTTCCAGCCGCCGCTCTCTCTAGATCTACCAAAACAATCGAAGTCAAATACACAAAGATAACTGGCCTCTTTCCTGCTCCAGGCTGTGTCGGACGACTGTCAACAACCCATAGACGACGTCGGCCACGATTTCCAAGAGCTCGGAGCGCGATAGCTTTGATGGCAGGTGTCACGTAGTGTGACATCAATAACCAACGGTCGTTGAAATGTGATCAACTTGAAGAGTGAATAAGTCCATGAGTTTTCCACTGATCATTTTTTAATTCTAGAAGTGGTATTGGATGATTCTTCTGTGCATTTTCAAGCCATGACTTGTCTGCACGTTGACGAGCTGTTACATCCGTGCATACTGACTCTATCGGCACATCATCGGCCTCCGATAAACTCCGACGTTTCCGTATTCTCATTCAAGCTTATCCTTCTTGCTCTGGGTTCACGCAATGAAGCTTACTGAGCGTAACTCATATCCGTTTATCCTTACTTACTTCTTGTTCCACATCGGTCTCCAAGTTTGTTCCTCTATGCTTCTATGATCTCCCTTGTTCTACTTATGCTCATGTCTTGTTCATTTCCTTACTCGTATACAAAGGACTGCCTAGTATTTAAGCGTTACTTCTTGTACTTGGTAGTCAGTCTGAATATTGAGTTCGTTAGACCATTCCTAACGGCCACTGTGACAGCGAGGTATATTGAGGAACGACCGAGTCGCCACTGTAGAATAATTCTTTGTATAATATTGCTTGACTGCTGTGTTACAGCAGTCACATCATCAATCATACTTGCTTACATCTCTCATCTCGTCTCGTCTACCGGCCCAATGCACCGTCAGCCCCAATGTGGCAACGCCTGAGCACGCGATTCTGCTCCCCCGGGCTGTGGATACAGCCCATGACCTAGCTCCTCGAGCGGCGGGATCCCGCCGCTCATCGTCACTACTTCCCCGTCTGGATGACGAACTCTTTCCCTAGTGGATCTGAGCAGCGGGTTCCCGCTGCTTATCTTTCTCTAGGTCTACTTCCTACTCAGCTGGAGTCTTCGGGTGCTGGGATTCCGCACTCTCCAACCTGAAACATATACTTCTATTCGACTACCATCCATCGAAGCTCTCGAATTCACGTTGCATCACAATGGAGCCCACCGCGAGGGGCTTCGCGTGGACGGGATGTTCAGCCTGAAACACTCGAACAGGCGACTTGGCGATGGGGATAAATTTTCCAAATTGTTGATGGTAAATTTTCACTCTTGTCTTCTACCATGTCGAACAAGACTGGCAAGCCCGCTTCGACGTCGAGCAATCCCTCCAAAACGGGCCTCTCGCGCCCTTCGCAGTCTCAGCCTCCTCCAAGACGCCCCTCGTCGACAGCGAACAGAGCTGTTGCCACAGAGTCGGTGGTACCATCGACTCCCGTCAACACGTCCTTGGACTCGGACTCTGTTTCGCGCCCGCTACCCGACTTCAACTCTGACTCCCCTTGGACTCAAATGGAACCTACTCCGGGTCCCCCTCGTCACTTCCCTGTTGCGTTCACAGCGTTTGGTGGTTCCACCAACGCTCCCGATCGCAATCCATTCGCCCCGAGCGAAACTCCTATTATAAGCCTCATTCGGGAACACACGGTAGAGCAGGAACTTCGCTCTCATAACGGCGCGCAAGTGGAAGGTCGCGACCGAGCTGCGAGTGGAACTTCTTCCGGTACGGCTCGTCACGAGAACAACACCGAAGAGGTAGAGTCAGCCTCAGCTCTCCCTTCAATGACGACGTTCAACTCCTCTCGCTCCTCTCCGGATTCTCAAGAGCCTGAGCCCGAGTTCATGAGCTATGACTCTTCTAACCACGAAATACCTCCCCACTTGTCGTCGTCGGATTCGGTTACAGCGGCTCTTCGAGACCGCGGTCGATACAGAGTGCGCCCCGTCCAGGACGAGGAACCTCCGAACATGTTCCAGTACGCGGGCAGGGTTCTTGGGATTTACTTGGAGCCGCTTCGGGATTCAGTCGTGCGTCATCATGGCGAGTACGACGCGAAGTTCGAATACGACCCTCTCATCAACTTTGGTCTCAACGAAGGACGCCTCGCTCACTTCACTCACGAACAACAAACACTTCTCCGCGATATAGTCCGACGTCACTCGATCCCTCTCAACAATATGCTGTGGAATTCGGTCTCGGAAGCCGTCCGCGACCTTCTGACGGTCAGGAGCGATGGGCACATCGTCGCTCCCGTTGTTTCGTCGTCTAGCCCTCAGGGCCAGTACTTCCGATTGGAGTCGAAACTCTTCTCCGTAGTCGCACATCTTATTCTGGCTCTACATCAGATTCTAGAGGGTCTGGGTGAAATCACGGGAAAAACAGGTCCTCTAGCTTACAAGCTGGACCCCCAATTCCACATTGGATCCATTCTGGAGCGCACGGAGGACGCAGACAACGTTGTCATGGCGTTTGGGACTATACAGATTTGACTCAAAGAAGCTGATCGACGAACTCGGTATACGCTCCAGGAACTGCAAGCATCGTTGACTGGGATCCCGGTCGACGAACAATTCAGTGCGGTTGCGTCAACTACTTCGGAAATACGCCGCTCCTACGGACAGGATTCGCCGGAGCTGGAGCTTCGTCGATTCGTGTCTCGCCCGGATTACCGCGCCTACCTGAGCAACCTCGATGAGGAAGCGCTGAATCGCTTCCGCTCTCGGTCTTCCTTTGATGAGGAATTTTACCGTATCCCTTACAAGGACGAACTAATCCCTCACCATTTGCCTCCTTCTACGCCTCGTCGTATTCAACCTGCCGTTCGACGTCTCTATTCACCAGTCGCTAACCCCGAGAGGGAACATGACGAACCCGTCTCGATGGGACCGATCTCTGGAGTCCGTTGGGCGCCTTTACCCCCTCCGCGATTTCAGCGTCCCATACCAGGACCTTCCGTACGCGCTTTACCAGGAGTGGGTAACCTTCCTAGTAGCACAGCCGGTTTCGGTTCTTCTGAATCTGGGGGGCCATCAATGATGCAACAAGGAGTTCACTGGGATAGAACTCCTTCCGTTAACACGGCGGAACAAGCTCCGGCAATGGGGGGCCCAGAATCGTACTACAAAAGTATTCCGTACCTGAAGACCGGGATCCAGTCTTCTTATGGGTTTGGTAATGGAGACGGGGGATATAAGGGCCCTCCATCTAACAGAGACGGACCCCCTGGAAGAGGATTGGGCTGGGATGAACCTCAGAGACATCGAGGATTCGGCGGTGGCGGATCTGGAGGCGGTGGCGGCGGCGGACCTCCTTATCGAGGCCCTGGAGGTGGTGGCGGGTTCCCGCCTACCAATCCGGGAGGTGGTGGGGAACTTCCCCCGCATTACCCTGGTAACCCGGGAGGTGGAGGCGGGTATCCGCCCCCTAATCCTGGTCCACCCGGAGGACCACCTGGCGGTACAGGGTTTCCTGCCGGCTTCGATCCCAACTCATTCCAGTGGCAAATCAACCACAAGCTTAACCAGAGTATAGTCCCAGGCTGGAACGGCAAGGAAGAATCCCTCATCGAATTCGTTCTCAAGATGACCAACTTGGCGAACCTCAGCCCCATGATGCGTCTCGGCATCGCTGCTATCGCTTCCACTCAGTTCGAAGGAGCAGCGAAGAGTTGGTGGGATGTTCTTCCTCGTTACGCCAAGGATTGGATGAAAGCCAGTTGGGACAACCTGTTGGAAGGCATTGGGGGGCAATTCCTTACGCACAAATGGCATAAAGAATGCCTACACCAGTACGAGCTCATGGAGTTCCGTCAACAAAGCCATGAGAAGGAAGAGCCCATCGAGTTCTTCCAACGTCGCATCTTATTCCAACAATTCCTATACCCTCAAGAGTCCGAAGCTGACGCCGTTAACCGCATCCTGTGGAATCAGCCCTCGTCCTGGAAGGATATCATGGACGAAAATTGCTGCAGGACTATTCCCGACATCCTTAAGCTGGCGTCCCATTACAAGGATAATCTGGTCACTTCGTGGGAGACAGCAAAACAGTTAGCAGCATTCACAGCTTCCGGCCAAGGGCAGAGAAGGCAATTCTTTGCACGACGCAAGGTTAATCTCGCAGGACTGGATGATCTCAAAGAGTCGGAAGAAGAGCCGAGTGCCGACCCGGAAAGCAGTACGACTCGGGAGGTCCATGCGGCAGATAGGCGAACGGGCTCCCGCGCCAACCGTACTAAATTGGAATGGCCGCGAGGCAAGGAGTTCAAGGGCAAGAAATTCCCTTGAGATGACTCCGTAAAGGTCGAACCTACGCCTCCGGGTGAATGTTTTATCTGCACCAGTCCGTTCCATTACGCCAAGGAATGCCCGCATCACGATAAATGGGAATCCGTTCGTCGAGTGCATCTAGTGCAAAACTTACTGGAAATGGTCGACGCTGACACCGAAGAATACCAACGCTTGTTAGATACTGCTGATAATAAATCTCCTCTTGACACTTATTTGAATGTTACTTCTGAGAGTGCCGGCGATGTGGAAGGGTTCCCTTCTGACGCCGCGGTACATCGTATTATTCTTATGGTCGCATCGACGGGAAACAGGAATACCCGTAGACGCGAACTTCTTGCCAAGCCCGTCCCTACTAGATGGAAAGGAAAGGGAAAAGAAGTTCTTCCCATGGAAGTACCTCTACCTACCGCGTCTCTGGACAAGCTCGCGAAGACGTTGGTGGATACATCAACGCTTTGATCCTCTTCATTCCAGGAGAATGTTGGGATTCGCGATATACCCAAGGCCAGACAGTTACCCGACGGCATGAATTCCATCGGAGTAAAGGCCCTACACTTCATAGCACGAGTAGGTTCGCCTGACGCGCGATCCATTGTCACCAGACTTGACTCTGGTGTGGATCTTTCCTTGATGTCCGAGGAATTCTACAAATCCATACCTGGCGCTGGCAAACTGCGGCAAGGCTTACGCATGCAATTATACCATCTCACGGGCAAGGCCAAAATCCTAGGTTACATTCAAATACCGATCTTCGTCACTACTGCGACAGACGAGGTGATCAAGTTCGAACTTGAGGCTTACGTCGTTAGCGGAATGCAAGTACCTTTACTTCTTGGTGAAGACTTCCAAACCTCCTACAAGCTGGGAATACGTCGACATGCGGACGGGAACCATGAAGTACTCGTAGGCCCCACAATCCACGTTATCCCTGCCTCCTCGGCCCGCAAAAACGAGATTGGCTTTGAGCTACGGAACGTTGACGTAGCCCGTGCTGTGAGGGAATCCTCTGGCGCGAAAGCCATGGGGAAGGAATATAAACACTCTAGCTCCAGCAAAGAGAAGGACACGTTAGCGGAAGATCCTCCCATATTTGCGGTTAAGGATGTGCTTATTGCCGCCGGTACGGTTCATAACGTGGAGATCACCGGAGCATTTGAAGGTCAAACGGATTGGCTGGTTGAAAAGACTCTTATTACTACCGAGGATGGAAGTGTGCTGGCCGCTCCTTCAACGCTCATATCAACTGCCTACCCCTTCATCCCTATCGCTAATCCGAGCACTCGGCCGTGGTTTATCCGGGCTGGGGACATTGTTGGTGTTTTGCGGGATCCCGTGAAATACGCCGACACTCCTCGTGATGAAGAACAGCGAGCTAGGTTCGTCGCCAGCGCTGAGGCTTTGTCAAGGGTAATCAAAGCCACCGCGTCTACTCTGGACCCCCGTGTAGCAGGAGCCGAGAACATCACTCCTACGAAACTTGCCGAAGAGGAAGACGAGGGAGACGAACTCTGGGGACCAAAAACCACAGCCGTCCCTGACCCCGAACCAAACCTAGAGGAAATGGACGTGATCGACGCCATATGTTTGGGTCCTGACGTACCGTCTGAAGTACTCCCGAAACTGCGGCAGGTTTTGCAGAAGAACGTCAAAGCGTTCGGGATCGGGGGTCGTCTTGGGCACGTAAGGGAACAAGCTACCGTGCCCTTGAAGGAAGGCACGCAACCGGTCTCTCTGCCCATGTACTCGGCGTCCCCCGCTAAGCGAGAGGTTATCGACAAGCAAATGGACCTTTGGTTCGAGTGAGGCGTGATAGAGCCCTCGGTTAGTCCCTGGGGCGCTCCTTGCATGGTAGTTTTCCGTAACGGCAAACCACGTCTGGCTGTCGATTACCGGAAGCTGAACGCGAGCACTGTCGCGGACGAGTACCCTATCCCTCGCCAATCCGAGATTGTGCAAGCTCTATCGGGGTCTCAAGTACTCTCTTCTTTCGATGCGTTAGCTGGCTTCAACCAGGTCGAAATGGCCGAGGAGGACAAACCGAAGACCGCGTTCAGATCTCATCGAGGGCTGTGGCAGTTTTTGCGCATGCCTTTCGGTTTACGAAACGGCCCTTCCATCTTCCAGCGTATTATGCAAGGAGTTCTTGCGCCCTTCCTCTGGCTATTTGCGTTAGTCTACGTCGACGACATTGTGGTTTTCTCCAAATCTTGGGAAGAACACCTGTGTCACCTGGATGCAGTCCTTACTGCGATTCGAGAGGCTGGTATCACTCTTGAACCCAAGAAGTGTTTCATCGGGTACACCTCTATTCTGCTTCTGGGGCAGAAAGTGTCCCGACTGGGCCTTTCAACGCACAAGGAGAAGGTAGCTGCGATCCAAGATTTGGACCGTCCGCGGAGCGTCAACGAGCTACAGAAATTCCTGGGCATGGTTAACTACTTCGCCTCATACGTACCCTTCTACGCCTTCATCGTCAAACCGCTGTTCACTTTACTCACCAAAGGCGCCAAATGGGAATGGAGGGCGGAACATGAGCGAGCCTTTCAAGACGCCAAAGACTCTTTGTCGGCCGCTCCGGTATTGGGGCATCCTATACCGAAGTCGCCGTATCGTCTTTACACCGACGCCTCGGACGTCGCCATCGGAGCTAGTCTCCAGGAAGTACAACCTATCAAAGTCAGGGACTTGCGAGGAACTTCCGCCTATGATCGCCTAGAGCGAGCGTGGAATCAAAAGGAAGAGCTGCCCCGCATGTACACTATCTTAGCGAAGGAGGTGGAAAGTTCGCCGGAGGAAGATTGGGGAGAGACCCTCGACGACACGATCGTCCATGTGGAAAGGGTCATCGCCTACTGGAGTAGGACTTTGAAATCTGCGGAGCGGAATTATAGCGCAACAGAAAGGGAAGCACTGGGTGCTAAAGACGCGCTAGTTCGCTTCCAACCCTTCATTGAGGGCGAAGATGTGGTGTTGATCACCGACCACGCAGCTCTACAGTGGGCGAGGGTGTACGAAAACATGAATCGTCGCCTAGCCGCCTGGGGGGCAGTATTCGCCGCGTACCCCGGTTTGAAGATCATACATCGACCGGGGAAGGTGCACTCGAATGTGGATCCACTTTCGAGGCTGCCGCGAATTCCCCCTCACGATTCCCCGATCCAAGACTTGGAGCGCTCCATCGTACCGGATGAAGAGACTCAAGGATTAGCTCAGAGACTGGAGGACTGAGGAGCTTTCACACCCGCCCAACGAGCCTCCTTCGTAGCCAGCTGGTGGGAAGAGTTGATGGATAAGGAAGCTCTAGTAACAACAAGGAGACAACAAGCGCGAAAAGAAACTGCTCAAGCGACCCCAGAGTTGGCAAGGGTTCCCTCGCCGACTCAGGACGGTCAAGCTGAAGCTACGGTGGAAGAGGATACGGACGATAACTTACCGTTACTTGGAGAAGACGCCTGGACCTATCCGTCGGGAATCAAGGAGTCAGCTTTACCTTATGACGAGGACTGGAATCGACGAGCACATCTGTTGTTTTCGATTGACCCTAGTTTCGCGAAGGAGTTTGCCGAGGGCTACCGGGCCGACTCCTACTTCAGACAACGTTACCTGGAGGAAGTGCCTAACCCGGAACTAATTCTGACGCCATCGCGTTTCCAGAAAGGATCGGACGGGTTACTGTACTTTGTGGATGCGGACTGGAACTACTGTCTGTGTGTCCCGAAGAGTAAAGTAGCGTTCGTCCTGAAATGGGTCCACGAATCCTCTCTCGAAACGGCACACGCTGGATCAGCCAAACTAGTCAAGCGTCTAAGGGAGCTTTTCTTCTGGCCATCTCTCCGCAAGGACGCTGAGGAATTTGCGAAGACGTGCGACGTTTGTCAGAAAATCAAAACAGACCACCGAAAGAAAATGGGTGGTTTGAGGCCCGCACACGTTCCTCCCGTCCCGTTCGCTACCATCTCCTTGGATATGATCACTGGACTCCCGGCTTCTGGGACCGAGCAGTTTAACGCCATTCTTGTCTTCGTCGACAAGCTCACCAAGTTTGGGATCTTCGTACCTACGTATACTTCGTTAACACAGGAAGGGTTCGCCAAACACTTCATCGACCAAGTCGTCAACCACTACGGAATGCCGGAGCACATCATATCGGATTGAGATAAACGTTGGGCTACCGCGTTTTGGAAATCGGTCTGCTTGCAGTATCAGCGCACGATGGCTCTATCCTCGGCTCACCATCCGCAAACAGATGGACAGACCGAAGTTCTGAATGCGAACATCGAGCAAATGCTCCGAGCGTACGTAGCGAAAGATCGTACGTCTTGGTCCCGTTGGCTAGGAGAAATCAATTTCGCGTATAACAACAACGTCCATGGCTCTACGGGCTTCTCCCCTAGCTTCCTCCTTATGGGTTTCAGTCCGCGTACAACAGCAGGAATGTTAGTACCTCCGAAGGACCCTGTAGCGCGTCCCTTCATGCCTAGCCAGAAGGGAGAAGATTTCGTGGAAACCCTGGAGGAACATCGACAATTTGCGCGAGACGCTATTGTGCTGGTGCAGGAACGCCAGGCCAAATCTTATAACCAACATCGCCGGCTGGTGGATCGGATCGAGGCCGGGGATTGGGTGCTGGTGAATCCGCACTCTCTGGAGCTCGTAGATGTCGAAGGCACGGGGCGGAAGTTGATTCAACGCACCATCGGTCCTTTTGAAGTTATGGAGAAAATCAACCCCGTGGTATACCGCTTGCGGTTACCAGACTCGTACAATATGCACCCCGTCTTTAATATTGAACACTTACGCAAGTATCACCGCCCTAGCGGCGACGATCAGGACCGCACGACCCTCCCGGATACTCGCAATTACCTCCAAGCCTCGGAGGAATACGTAGTGGAGGCCATCTTGGGGCACCGCACCAAATCCAAAAAGAATGGCAATCAGCGTATGTTCCTAGTGCGCTGGGAAGGTTACGGACCAGCAGACGACTCTTGGGTTTCCGAGTTAGATCTCCGCAACGCGCCTCTTTTGAAACGTGAATACTTGCGTATGCACGGCCTACGATAATCAGTCGTAGGGTGGTACGTAGCATGTGACCGTGTGGTGTTTGTGATCCCATCATAATTTTTTGACACTTTCTCTGTTTTTACTCTACCATGTCCTCTTCGCCGTTCCCGCCTTCCGTCCTCTACACGTACCCGAGAGTGGATCCATTCTCGGGCTTCGCCTCTTCCCGCGTGTTATGCCTCGACTTATGCGTCCCCCTCAACTGGAATGTGGCTTCAAGCCGTTACATTGTCCTGGAGAATCCGGACAAGGTATACGAGCTATGGTCTCCGAATTCCCAGCAACGAGTCTTCCTACCTGGTCTTCCGGACCCTCTTCGACCTCTGCGACGACACGTCGTGCCACTTTACTGGCGCTACGACGGCACCTTGGGCCGATTCGACTATGCCTTCTGCCCCCAGTACTACACCACTTCGCCTCCCTTCGCCCCTTACATCCTTCGGACGGTACGCGACGCGCCCTCCAGCAAAATGTATATACTCTTTGCGCCTCTCACGGAGTTCTGGGAACTGCAAAGCAAGCTAGGCCGGGTTTCCGCCGAAGCTATTGCCTTATTCAAAACGTCGGCAGCGCTGCTGACGGAAGAGCTGTCCAAGATGGGTCAGATGTACTGAACGGTGACTGGAGCGGAGGTCTGTAAACCCGGGAGCAAGACTAGCGAGCTTCTTTCCGTACTTCAGGAGGAAAGAGACTGGGCGAAGCACGTTGACGACTTTGCGGAACTGCAACGAACCCTTCGTTGCGCTGACGGCTGGCTACGTTGGGTACGACATGAACTACGTCGCGGCACCATATCCGGAGTCTTGAAGGGATCTCCAGCTCGAGAAGAGCTAATGGGAACTTGGGTTAACGGAATGGACGAGCTCTCTATTCGCAAGCTAGTCCACGACTGTGTACCCTGCTTCGTGGTTGGGGTGGTTCCATCCGACCAAGTGGCAAGCCTCAACATTGCGGAGGACCCGTCTTCGTTCTTGGAAGGCACACAGACCCTCCACGCTCTTCAAGAGGGTAACCCGTATGCGCTAGTACCCCGCTGGGATGTCTCCAACCCTCGCTCCGAAGAATCCTCCTCGGCGATGCCGGTCTTTGGACCTAATCCTCCCGTTGACGCTCAGGTAGAAATGTTTCGGCTCGGCTGCGAAGCGCTCGCTCTCCGTCCTCTCGAGACTGGATCGCGACGCAAGCCGCCTTGAGCGCCGCGCACTTTCCTGCCCTGCTGCTACGGCCCCAGAGGCCAACGCCGTCGGGCACTATCCACTTACAAGGCCTTTGTTCCTGACTTTGCAAAGAAGTACGCTGGATCCATCCCACGCATTAAAAATCGTCCTGCCCCGGTGCGCGCTCCTACTCCTCCACAATTCCGACGGGAAGAGGCAATGGCTCCAGCGGCGGCGGGTCTTGGTTTCTCAGACGAGGATGACGAAGACGAAGGAAGCATTGAGGACGACGACTCTCGTCCCCCAGCCGTTGTCCCTTCCACGCCTCTCCACCAGCCGCCCGTCCACCGCGTACGAATGATAGATCCAGATAGAGTCGGCTGGTACGTTCCCCCTCCGATAGCTGCAGCAACAGTCGCGAGTAGGTCGCAACCTATCCGAAGGTACATCGCGGGATTCGTGGGCAATCGTCAACCCGCTATGTTCATGGCGAACAAGAGACAGGGTCGAGGAACGGGGATACAGAGATTCTGGGATCGAGAGAACAGTCGGATCCTAGAATTCCGTGGACTACGGTTACCCCCTGGCGTTCTTGGTGTTGCCCGATACGGAGCGCCCGTTCCTCCCGCTTTCTTCTTCGCTTGGGACCAGCATGGTCGCTGGAAGCCCGTTAAACCTTCAATGTGGATGTATTTGGACGAGCGACCGTCAAATCGCCGAGACGTCGGAGAATCGGCCCCAGTCCCGACGCCCGAGCAGTTACCGCAAGTGGAAGATCGTGAGGTGGTTCCACCTCACGAACGTCCATTCACGACTCTGTCTCCCCCTCGCCCCAGTCTTCCGAACCGTCCAGGCGCCGGAGAATCGACGCCAGTTCCGATGCCGGAGCAGTTGTCGCAAACGGAAGGTCATAAGGTGGTTCCACCTCATGAACGTCCGCCTGCGGTCACATCTTCTCCTCGCCAAAGCCTTCCTCCGCTCACAAACAAAGACTCAACAAAGAGGACGACTCAATCAGAGAAGAGCAGGGCTCCAACTCGACGGGAAAGTCCGACGTCCGATGGCGAGGACAAGGGAAGGCTGGCGTCGCAGTCATATAAAGGAAAAGGGAAGACACTACCCGAGGACGTTCTCATGGACGTCGACTCCGTCCCATCGGCTACTCCGTTCTTGGAGATAATCTCACTGGAGTCCCCCCACCATTCTTGTCGGACGACTTGGAATTCCCCGGCCTTTATGAGCGCGAGGCGAGAAGGAGTGTTGCTGGAGGAGATCGTCAGGGTAGAGGACCGGCTGTTCGTACGAGCTCGCGACGCTACTCAAGGTCAACGCCTTAGGCAACATCTGGAACGGCAATGGGCTTCCTCCGAATTCGAATATTGCGACGAAGCTACCTTCCGGGAAGCCGTTTGGATTTCTCGGGAGGCTTGGGACCAAGCCAAGGAGAATGAGGCGGTAGTTCGAGACGCTAGGATGGCTCGCGAACCTCAGCCAACCGGCCGACGAATGCTGGGAGAGTCCTCGAGAAGGGTGGATCCACCTACTCGAACTTCCGCTCCGCCGCCGGCTACTCCCTCTGCGGCGCGAGATCACTTTACTCCCTCGGATCGCCCATTACCAACGACAGCTCCTCAGCGTACCGTTCTACCTCAGCAACTGCCAGAACGGCAGCTTCCCAACCGATCCTTAACGACTCTGGTGCTGGAAAACGGCTGGCCTACTCGAGAACTCATTCGGGAGGACCAACCTGCCACATCGCCCTCAGCCACGCTGAGACAACGCGTCAGCTCCGTGGCCTGGGACCAGGAACCGGAGCTGCTGAGGAGGATGGCGGAAGGTAGAGAATACCAGGAGCCCGCGCTGCTAGGTCGCATGCGGTGGGGTCCCCCGCTTTGCGAGAGAGTACACATCCCGCTTCAAGACCGAATGGGTGAGAAGGGCAGAGTCTGGTCTCGGGAGGACAAGGATGTGCAGAAGAAGAAATCGAAAAAGAAAACGGCAAAGAAGATAGAACGAGATCGTCAGCGTAAACTGGCGAAAGACGTGGTCATGGAAGCCAGACGCGAGCGCGAACGTGAAGACGATGAGTCGATGGAGTTCACGAACACTTCATCATCAACTGCGTATTCTAGCGCTACCCTGGTGACGCCCAGGCCTCTCAACACGCCACCGAGTCTCCCTATCACGACCGCTTTCTTCAATACGCCGGTTTTCCCAACATCTTCCGCTTCTTCTGCGAGAACATCACTCCCTACACCATTTTTGTTCTTGCAAGGTTCAACGGTGCCTGCCAATGCCAGACGGGACGACGACGACGAGATAGTCTCCCTGGGCTCAGCCTCGACGGATAGTGACTGCGATATGGACTTTGCCGACAATTGACATGCGAACGACTGGTCGTTGGGGGGCTCTGTGACAGCGAGGTATATTGAGGAACGACTGAGTCGCCACTGTAGAATAATTCTTTGTATAATATTGCTTGACTGCTGTGTTACAGCAGTCACATCATCAATCATACTTGCTTACATCTCTCATCTCGTCTCGTCTACCGGCCCAATGCGCCGTCAGCCCCAATGTGGCAACGCCTGAGCACGCGATTCTGCTCCCCCGGGCTGTGGATACAGCCCATGACCTAGCTCCTCGAGTGGCGGGATCCCGCCGCTCATCGTCACTACTTCCCCGTCTGGATGACGAACTCTTTCCCTAGTGGATCTGAGCAGCGGGTTCCCGCTGCTCATCTTTCTCTAGGTCTACTTCCTACTCAGCTGGAGTCTTCGGGTGCTGGGATTCCGCACTCTCCAACCTGAAACATATACTTCTATTCAACTACCGTCCATCGAAGCTCTCAAATTCACGTTGCATCACAGCCACCAAGTTCTCTTCTTCTGAATCGCTCTCTATCTCAGTCCGCGTCGGCATTCCTCGGCCTCCGATACTCTTGTCTATTGCAGTCCGCAAGACAGGCAGGCGTACGTTCACCACTGTGTAACATTTACGCAACGACTGCTCCGATTCATTATAGTGTTACCCCATCGGACTTCCATCGGACTCCGACTTACTTCTGCTCTTGACTTGGCACGCACTTAACAGTATATTCAGACTCACCTGTTTGGTCTTGCTCATATGGCCGACAACAACGACCAACCCGATCACAGACAACGCTACTCTTCTGCATCCATTCCTCCTTCATATCTGAACACCACAAACCTCTCCGCGCGTAATCCCACTCGGTCGTGCCGAGAGTCTCAGCTCTTCTCTGTTTTACCTCCGGTCTCGCCATTGGCTTCGGTTACCTCGTACCAGGCTTATGCCTTCAACACTCCTGCTGCTTTGGTTCCCAAAGCCGGGAATCGTAACATTCGTCTTGATCCCATTCTGGAATCTGCGTCTCCTGAAATCAGCTTACAACGGTTTCACGATCGGACGCCGATATCTCCTTCTCCTCACGTCCAAATGCCAACTTATATTCCCAACTTCTTCACCGACTTGGCTCGTCGTGCTTCAGTTACTGGTCCATCTCAAAGTATCTCTCAAGCACCTCTTCGGCGTCGAGCTCACTCCGCCGAACCTGGTGTATCTGGCTGAGGTCAGGGTTCTCCTAGCCCAGTCAGGGGACGATCTCGGACTGTTTCTGATCGGCGTCCCAGCGGACCACCAACCGACCCTGGTGCTGGTGGTGGTGAAGATGTACCTGTTGACGAAGGACCTCCTGGTGAAGAGGAAGAAGATCATCCCGCTGGTGGACCTGGTGGTCCTGGCGACGATGATCCAGGCGATGATGGTCCAGGTGGTGGTGGTGGCGGCGGCCCCAGTCGCCGACAAAGGTCAAATACTCCACCCCGTCAACCTGCACCCTTAACCGATGACCAAATGCGCGCTCTTACTGCTGAGAACCTCTACGGACTTTCGACGGTGCTCCGACAGATGATTGAGGATCGTAATGCTCCTCCTAGAGCTCAACGCTCTAGTATCAAGAACCCCGACCCTTTCGATGGCTCAGACCCATCGAAACTTCATGCTTTCCTTCAGCAATGCAGTCTTCACTTTGCGGCTCGTCCTCAGGATTTTCCGACGGACTCCGACCGCATTATCTTCATGATTTCATATCTGCGAGGGTACTGCCGCTGAATGGTTCGCCGTCCCAGTGTATACCAACGACGACTCTGTTCCTGCCTGGGATGGCAATTACCCTCTTTTCATTGCCGAGCTTCAGACCAATTTTGGTCCTTACGATCCGATTGGCGACGCCGAGGAAGAGCTTTATACTCTTCGAATGTGTCACACCGATAGGATTGCGAAGTATACTGTGCCTTTCAATCGTCTCGCTGGGATGACCGGCTGGGGCATGCCTGCTCTTAGGCACCAGTATTACCGAGGCCTTCCGAATCGCATCAAGGACACTCTGATCATGATTGAGTACCCAAATACTCTCATCGGTCTCCGACTCGCTGCCGAGCGAGTTGACCAGCGTTATTGGAAGCGGGAAGGTGAGAAGAAGCAAGGTGGGGGTGATGTCGGCGAAAAGCAATCTCCGGGGGGAGGCGGCAACGCCAACCAGAAGGGTGGTGAAGAAGCAGTTCACTAATACTGCTTCGGGATCTGGTCAACAACAGAACAAGCCTAAGCAAGCGTCTTCGACGCAAGCTCAAGCTGGTTCTCCCCCGGGCAATGCTGGCAAAACTTCGGCAAAGCCGAGTTACGCCGACAAGCTCGACTCGAGCGGTCACATCAACGCGGCTGAACGCGAATGACGCAGAAAGAACAACCTTTGTTTGTATTGCGGTCTTGCTGGACATATTGCGGCTAACTGTCGCAAACGCGCTACCGCTCTTGCAAAGGCAGTCACCACAACTATTTTGCCATCGGCCTCCTCGGCCGCCGATGCGCAGTCAAAAAAAATAGTTAGCGGCTCTGTGGCCTCTGTAGATGACCAGAGCTGCGTTGACTCCAGTGTGCTTTCCGAGGCGTTCCTCAACGCGTCCGCTCTTTCTCCTAATGCCTTATACCTGGATTTGTTTTCCTCTCCTCACGACTCCCTCGGTTTGCCGCCTAACCGGCACTCCGTCGGCCAACTATTACGCGCTCTCTCAGCGCTACCAGCATCGCTGTTGTCGGGTTTCAACACCCGCCTCAGGGCGCTTATCGACTCGGGGTCCTCACATTGTTTTATGTCGCTCAAAGTATGTGAAATATATGGTTTTTCTCCTTACTCGATAGCCCCTGTGCGGCTCCGATATCTAGACGGTTCAACTTCGGTTATCGACAAACAAGTTCGGGCACCGATAGTCTTTCCGTCTGGCGACATTCACATTCTCGATTTTTATATCACGCGTCTTGACCCACCAAGCGACTTGGTTCTTGGATATAACTGGCTTCGCCACTTCAATCCGTCGATTGACTGGACAACTGGCAGTATCAAATTCCGAGCCATTGTTACCTCTAGTGGACACTGGGGGCAAATGCCTATTTACTATCATGGAAAATGTTAAGAAAATGCTGAGAATATGCAATATTTTCTTCATATATTCTCAGCATTTTCCGCTATAGAAAATGCAAAGAAAATAAGTTATTTTCTTAGCATTTTCCATATGGGTAAATAATTTATTTTCTCATCATTTTCTCATCATTTTCCCCGTATTTTCTCATTATTTTCCATGTGGGAAAATTTAGCATTTTCCACTGCGGAAAATGCTAATCAAATGATGAAGAAGCACACCCATATATGGATATATTAGGATGTCTAGGATTCTCATAGTTCTCCTGTTTAGGTATTACCCAATGAAGCAAGTTTTGTACCTTGTAAATGACCAAATATGGCAAGTGTTGACAATTATGTATAGAATGTGTATTGGCCAAGGACAGTTTTACTTATGCAACATGTCCATGAGGGCTCCCCACCAACAATGCCTGCTGCTTTGGCTCTATAATATGACTAAAACCATAGAAGTTGTGGCCATTATAGAATAAACAAAAATAAACAAAAATCCAGAGAAAATGCTAGAGCTTTGCATTGCTTTTATGACCTGGTTGTTGCTTTACATATAATACAATACACAGTACTATTGACCAAATACAAATTATGCTTAACTGACAGTCCTGTCTAGTTAAACATATGACTTGCTGGCCAGTTTATATGAAGAGCATAGGAGTTGTCAGAGTGATTCACTTCTGCAGAAGCCCATGCCATGGCTCTATATAATGTTTATAATTCCAGTTTATACCTATTCCAGAACAAAAGGTCAGGTTTTGATGCTGTCGGCAGCATGAGAATGTGACCATGGGAACATCAGCAACCTTGTCAGTCAATGACGTAGTGAGTGCTCCGGGCAGAGATGATGTCATAGTGTGGGGGCCAGGAGGAAAATAATGGCCATTTCAGGATTTGAACCCAGGCCTCCCGATTTCTCACCGGACATATTGCAGCATACCACTTCACTATAGTACTCTTGTTCAAGGTGTCAGCCAGGATCTATAGCTAGTCTTGACTGCCTGATAACACAGCCTCTACCAGCCTGCTTCCAGGTGTGCTTGCCCACTTTTACCTCTTGTTTTGAAATACAACTACTCAAGCATTATAAAGTCAATATTTGAAATGTATATTGACATCTAAATCTAATAACCAAGTTTTGGCTATTGAGATGTGTGATGTGACTTTCCTGGCACGCCATGAAAGTCACATCAAAATGTCACCTTATGCCATTGCAGTATATCGAGGAGTTCTCATTTAAATAGCACAACATCTATAGCCTGGGTTCCTGGAGTCACTAGCAGACCATCCTGTAATAAACCACTTAGCAAAAGAAGCAGTATCTAAGTAGTTACAGGCAAAACAAGTATACAATCCTTAACTGATGCCTGTAGAAAATCACAGAAAATCCAGGAAAAATACCAGGGCTTTCACATTGGTGTGCTTTTATCATATGTGTTATTGTTTTGATACAAGATCCAGTACTGAGGGAGTCATTGGCCAAATACACAAATTATCCTTAACTGACAGTCCTGATGTGTTCTCTATCTCTACAATCACTGGCCTGTTATGGTTAAAGAGGTACAGCTAGGGTGAGCAATACTGCCTGCCAAAAAGTGCCTTGGACCAAACAATGAATCCATTATCCGCAACTGACAAGCTCTGATGGCCAGTATTTGCTCAATTTCTCAACAGTTCCTTGGCTGATAACCTTGATCTAAGGTATATATTGTAGTGCTCAGTGGTACACATGGAATGAGGTCTATATTATACCAATACTTGCCATATTTGGTAATTCTACAAGGTACAAGACTTGCTAAATAGGGTAATACCTAAAAAGGAGAATCCTAGAAATCCTAATATATCCATATATGGGTATGCTTCTTCATCATTTGATTAGCATTTTCCACAGTGGAAAATGCTAAATTTTTCCACATGGAAAATGATGAGAAAATGATGAGAAAATAAGTTATTTTCCCATATGGAAAATGCTTATAAAATACTAAGAAAATAATTGGAAAATAACTTATTTTCTTTGCATTTTCTATAGTGGAAAATGCTGGGAAAATACTGAGAAAATATTGCATATTCTCAGCATTTTCTTAACATTTTCCACCATGGAAAATAGGCATTTGCCCCTAGTGGGATCTGTGTTAACACATCAGGTTTCTACACCTGTTCTGGCTCCGACGGCCTCCGATGACTTGGAGGTTACTGCGGTCTTTGACCCGCAGGTTTCGTTGGACATGTCGCCCGATGCTACTCTCTCTGATCTCCCTGATATCCCTGATACCACTCCTGGCTCTTCGGATTCGGATTCTACCCCTCCCAAAATCTCGCTTGTTTCTGCTGCGGCTTACCTCACGACAATAAAGCAACCTGATGTCGTTCAGTATACCTTGCAAACTGCTCCTCGGACTTCTTCGGCCTCTGGCCGAGCTGCTACGGTTTCTGATAACCTTGAAGGTCTTCCTTCAGAATATCATGACTTCACTGATGTCTTCTCGGAGTCCGAAGCTTATGTGCTTCCTCCGCATCGACCAGGTTATGATCTCCAAATTGATATCGAAGGTGGCGAACTTCCTGCCATCGGCCATGTTTATTCTTTATCTCAGTCTGAGCTTGTCGCTTTGCGCGAGTTCCTGGATAAGAATATCAAGGCTGGGTTTATCTACCCATCGAGGTCAACTCACGGAGCTCCAATTCTCTTCGCCAAAAAGAAGGATGGTAGTCTGCGCTTATGCATGGATTATCGTGGCCTTAACCGTATCACCAAGAAGGACCGCTATCCGTTACCTCTTATCGCGGACCTCCTTGACGCGCCGAGCAAAGCATGCATCTATACCAAACTTGATCTTCGTCATGCTTACCATCTTCTTTGGGTCGCTGAAGGCGATGAACCGAAAACCGCATTCCGCACTCGCTATGGCTCGTTTGAATGGCGAGTTACGCCTGAAGGCCTCACCGGAGCGCCGTCGGCGTTTCAACGCTTTGTCAACAGCATCTTCGCCGACCTCCTTGACGTCTGTGTGATCGTTTACTTGGATGACATTCTCATCTATTTGAATGATCCTTCCAAACATGCAGAACACGTCAGGGAAGTACTCCGTCGGCTCCGAGCTGCTGGCTTATTCTGCAAACTTTCCAAGTGCGAGTTCTCTGTTACCACTTGCGAGTACCTTGGCTACATTCTGTCCCCTGACGGTTTCCGTATGGCTCAGGACAAGATCTCGGCGATCTTGGACTGGCCGACGCCGCGTAAAGTCAAGGACGTTCAATCGTTCTTGGGCTTTTGTAACTTCTATCGGCGTTTCATCTACAATTATTCTCGGATTACCGTTCCACTGACTCGACTTACAAGGGCTCATACCTTGTGGTCATGGACAGATGAAGCAGAAGCCGCTTTCAATCAACTGAAATTGGTGTTCACCTCGGCTCCGATTCTTCACCACTGGGTTCCAGATCGACAACTTATCATTGAAACGGATGCTTCTGACTATGCCATTGCCGCCATTCTTTCCATTCAAGGCGACGACGGCCTCATTCACCCTGTGGCCTTTCGCAGTCAGACCCTCGGCCCCGCCGAACTCAACTACGACACGCACGACAAGGAGTTGTTGGCTATTTTCAACGCTTTCAAAGCCTGGCACCATTACCTAGAAGGCACGGGTACTCCTATCGACGTCGTTACCGACCACAAGAACCTCGAGTATTTTGCTACTTTGAAGGTTCTGACTCGTCGGCAAGTTCGGTGGTCCGAATACCTTTGTCATTTCAACATGGTTATCCGTTTCCGTCCAGGGAAACTCGGGCAAAAGCCTGATCTGCTAACTAGACGATGGGACGTCTACCCAAAAGAGGGGGATAAAGCCTACGGGCAAGTTAACCCTCAGAACTTTCGTCCTATTTTCTCGCATGAGCAGCTTACGGCTTCAGTTCGGGCTTCTTTTCTTGAAGATGTTGTTCTTCGCGCTACAGTCATTATGGACATTGACGCTCTACACGCAGACATACGAGCTCAACTGCCTTCTGACCCTGCTGCATTGGAAGGCCGATCGGCCGCCGAAGCGGGGTACTTCTTCACGCTGGACTATTGATTCTACTGGCTTGTTACGGCTTGACGAGCCTATCTACGTTCCTCTGGCTAACGGCAACTCCGACGCACTCCGAGTTTGAGTTCTTCAGCACTGTCATGATCACGTACTAGCTGGACACTTTGGTCAGAACCGCACTCTGGAACTTGTTCGGCGGAGTTATGTTTGGCCCAACGTACGCACTTTCGTTCGATCTTACTGCCAATCTTGCGTCTTATGCAAGCGTAACAAATGTCCACGCCATCGGCCCTACGGTTTTCTTAAACCGTTACCTGTACCTCTTCGACCCTGGCATTCTATTTCTATGGACTTCATTGAAGGTCTTCCTCCTGCGGGCGGTTATAACTGCATTCTGGTCATTATCGACTGAGCCTCGAAGCAGGCCATTATCCTTGCATGCGATTTTCATATCACTTCTGTTGACTTGGCAAAACTCTTCTTACTGCATGTCTTTTCGAAACATGGTGTTCCTTCGTACTGCACCTCGGACCGAGGATCGAAGTTTGTCTCAGACTTCTTCCGGTCTCTTGGCGAACTGCTTAACATGGAACTTCATTTCACTTCGGGTTATCATCCGGAGGCCGATGGGCAGACCGAACGAGCCAACCAAACCATTGAGCAGTACATTCGTATGTATACGTCTTATCAACAAGACGACTGGCATCAGCTTCTTCCTTTGGCCGAATTCGCATACAATAACGCTCCGAATGCCTCTACTGGAGTCTCACCTTTCTTTGCAAACAAGGGTTATCACCCTTCCCTCGACATCCATCCCGAGCGCGACGTGGCTAACACTTACGCCAAAGACTATGCAGTCAATCTCGACTCACTGCATGAGTTCTTACGCCAACGAATCACCGATGCTCAAGAACGTTATAAGTCGGTTGCCGATCGACGCCGACTTGATGACCCCATGTTCAACATTGGTGAACGCATTTTTGTTAACGCTCACAACATCCATACCACTCGGCCTATGCCGAAGTTCTCCGAACAATACCTTGGACCCTATGAAATCATCGCAAAGCCATCCTCAGTATCATACACCCTTCGCCTGCCATCGGACCTCCGCAGTATCCATCCGGTCTTTCATGTCTCACAACTCGAACCTCACCTTCCAAATCCTTTTCCAACTCGCACTGAAGAGCCACCAGCTGCAGTCGAGTTGATTGACGGTGAAGAGCATTTCGAGATCAAACAAATTGTGGATTCAAAATATGACCGACGGTATCGTGTTCAACTTCGTTATAGAGTTGAATGGCTTGGGTATGAAGATACTGACGAACAGTTCACTTGGATCGGCGCCGATGATGTCCGAGCGGACGAACTTATCGACAATTTCCACCGTCGATATCCTAATAAGCTGGGACCTGACTTGAGACAATCTCGCTAAGTCGAGCCATAGTGGTAATATTTAGCCTAAATACCCTAGGACTGGCTAGATAGCCTCTAGGCTAAACTGCTAGCAGTTCGTACCTCCTAGCTGTTCCTAGTGTATTTAGGCTGGCCCATCCCTGCCTAAATAGGCAGGGTCTGGATGGGCCCTTGCCTATCCTGGATGTTTCAAAGCACCGTTGTATTGCCATCAATAGGTACTACCTGCGATCAAATTGTTACACGTCTGTAAACGGTTTATTTGTTTGGTCTGAAGGCTCTTGCCTAATGGGTTATACAATAGCTCCCGTATGGCTCGGCCGATATATCCAGCTTCTCCGATAGCTCCGGTGTGTTTGTTTGGTCCCCAGGCTGTTGCACAGATTGGTAATACCTTCCGTTCACCCGATACCCTCCGCTGCCACCCGCTTTGCCCCTACCGCTCATTCTATCCGTCCCACATGGACGTCCCGCGTCTCCGAGCTCTGTGTCACGCCTCCCTGGACCTCGCGCCCTACCCGCCCGGCCAGCCAGCCGTCCTCTGGATCACCTCTACCTGGCCAGCCAGCGGCCGTTGGCTCTCTTGCGCTCTCATTCGGAGGACGGTTTCCCCCTCGTCTATTACACTGGTTGAGATGGTTGAGAAGAGCTGGGACCAAACAGCGGTACGTGGCCGCTTTACACCTTCCTTGCTTTCCTTGCC